>LPNX010402749.1:149629-227439 GCA_001517045.1 Pseudotsuga menziesii | reverse complement strand
AACAGAGCAATACAATTTGTGAATGCAGGTTTTCACAGTGGTTCGGCAATGGCTGCTCTGAGCTTCTTGTTGGTATCGGACCCCAACCCTCCAATGGACACCATTTCCCCATACGCTTCCGGTTCCTGAGTACCCCCAAATGAAATCGCTACCGACCCTTTCAGCTGCCAAAACATAATGTTAAATACATTAAACACCCAATTAGCAATATTGACAAAAGGAGCGATTCAAAATTATTCTCTGAGATTCAACATTCTCTGCATGTGAGATCACCAGGAATTCTCTGAGATTCAAAGTTCTCTGCATGTGAGATCACCAGAAAATAGTACAATACTCTGGGTAGTTTCAAGACTTGCTGGTTAATAAGAGAGGGAGCGAGTTGGTGAGCAATGAGACCAGGAGGCCGCAGGTCTTGCTTCCCTCTCCCTCCCATTTTCTAAATCCCGCCGTCGTTTTAAAAAATCTATCTATTTTGTTGCAAATACCATTTACATAGTACTTTGTTTTCTTAAGTCAAACCTAAAAATAAGCAATTTTAGAGCCGTCGCTTAAGCAACACGTAGGAAGATATCCGTCGCTTAAGCGACACTTAGGAGGATAGAAATTTTAGCACCGTCGCTTAAGCGACACTTAGGAGCATTGCCGTCACTTAAGCGACACGTATCCCCACCATTTCAAAAAAAAATTTAATCTTTCTGATTTTTGGCACGGTTAAAAGAAAAAATCCACGCGCCGTCGGAAAAAACCGTCGGATTTTGGATCAAAATGTACTAGTGTTTATAGCATATGTGTTAAAGAAATGTAAGTGCAAAAGATATTCTATTTTGTATTATTATTGTTATTACACCTTTCAAAGATGTTGTTCCTATGATTAGGGATGTCATTAATGTAATTGGTCATGTAAAATCTTGAGGTAAGACCTCTGTTGCAAGTCGGGTCAGTAGTACTCTTGGGCCCAGGATAGAGGGGGAAAATTCATATAGAATTCTTCCTAAGTAAGGGAAAAAATAGTATAAGGAAGTAGAAGAAGGAGCTACGACACAGGAAACAACATCAAAAGAAGAAGGGAAGGATGTTGCGACAGAAGAGGGAAGAAAAAGAGAAAGTTAAAGAGAAGGCGCAGGATAAGGAAGTTGCACCAGTTTTGTAAGCTACACCGGAAGGGAAGAGAAAGAGACATGATGACTTGGCAGAATATTCGCAAAAGAAGGCATGCAGATAAGGTAACGGCTAGAAAGTGACAGTAAGGCATGATGCTAAGAAGCAGCATCCCTTGGAAATTGTGGGAACAAGCTCGGTTGGAGCCGGTGGAAACCACACGCATAAAGGCATTTTTGTAAGTCAAGTTGATAGCGCATTTTTTGTCATATATTACTAGAATAGGAAAGACAGCCTATGGGCTAAGGATAATAAGTCGGTGGGGATAACGACTGAAGCTGAGTCTGTTACAGTTTGTATCGAGTCATTATTGAGCCTGTAACAAGCATGTATGGGAATATATCGAGTCTGTAATAAGGATATAAAAGGAAAAACCCAAGTTGTACATGGGTTAGCCAGTTAATCAGTATCCCATTAGCTAGTTCTTGTTTAGATGATTTTGAGCTTATTAGAGGAGACAACAGTTTTGAGTAGGTAACTCTGGATTGTTGAGTGCATCAGAGGAATGGATCTGCGACTGAGTGCGCAGATAGATAGAGAAGGTTGAGTCGATCCACATTGTGTGCAAATCACTGAGTAGGAGTAGAATAGAGTGATAAAGATAGAGAAAAACAGAGAGCACGAGAGGGAGGAGAATTCTATAGAGATAGAAAAGAATATATTGAACAGAATCTGCAGTTTTATGTACAGAAAAAAGGTGCATCTATTTCCTCATGCCAATGCCAGATGAATAGCACCTTATGGTTTTTTCCCATATGTGTTTCCATGTTACATGTTGTGTATATGTGTGAATGTTGAGTAGCTTAGACAAGTGCATAGTTACTATGTTAAATGATTGATTGGGTATTGTGCGTTAAAGAGATAGTTGTATGAAAGTTGCACTTCAAGTAATGTATATGTCTATGATGTATGTTCACTATGCATTTGCATAATATTTCATAAATAAGGGCAAGTAATACTTTTGTGTTTATATATAAAGTGAAAACCACCAACCACCCACCAACCCACCTTCCCAGTCTTCGGTGGAAGCCTTGGCGCAGGGCCAAGGACTTGAACACCCTCCCACACAAACTACAGAAACGTGGTTCTAGCAGTTACCCATAGAACTAAGATATCTCAGGTGAGACAAAATCTGTGTTGCATGTACTGTCCACTAGGCTCTGCTCCATCGGGACGATATCTTGGGCTTTGTTGCACTGAACAAGGAGAGGGGTTGGACATGGGTCGTAAGGGAAAAAATTCCAACAAATGGTTCCACCTCAGTCCTCTGAGAAATGCAGAGTGCGGGAACACCAATCACCTCAAGAACCTAAAGGAAAATGGCCAATAAAGAATCCAAGGAATTAGGAATTTCCAACAGCACCACCAGCCCAAGACGACCAAGAAGATTTTGAAACTAGAAACTTACTACCGCCGAGAAGGACCGATGTGCCACTAATTACCATCCCTGCTACGGTCCATGTTACACTGGTAGCACCTAATAAACCGAAGGATATAACTATATCAAAAAATGTCATGCCTCACCTGGTAAACCTCACATTTCAAGATTCAGAAACCAGTGGAATCCGTGAACTAGACAGGGAAAATTATATGAAGCTCGTCTAGGATTCCCCGTAATAGCCAAAGCGGTTTGTACCAATGCAATGGGAAAGTGGGTTAGAGCAGTCGGGGTTGCTATCACTTCTCTTTATGATGCATTTTGGCTATACCATAGAAGTGGATACTTATGTAAAGCAGTTGTTGTTAGTATTTCATGCAGGCTTCCTATGGCTAGATAGGTCGTACTCGATTGATGTTGATCTCATTTCAGCAATCACAAGACTGTTCAGAGCTGGGAAGAACCCTGAGGAGACCTTGCAGGAAGGCAAACACCCAAACAAGATTGCACATGTTAACACTGAATTTATTTCTGTCGGAATTGGTCCTATTGCCTTCAAAATTTTAAGTTCTCATGGGTGATTGAGTTGGTTTCCAAAGTTTGCTCATTAAGCTATTTCCAGGTTGGCAAAGAAGGGGAGTTAAAGGAATTTTGGAAATAATTTCTTCACAAATGGGACAAAAAATCCTATTGATTTTTGAATGAAATCCAAAAAATGGGTTTTAAAAAGATTTCATTTTATTTATATTCAAAAATTAATAATTTTTGAATATTCTTCCAAATTCAAAAAGCGGGCTTTTTTCATACAAACCAGGTTTAATAAAGTTTTACGGGCTAAAACAAGGTTTATTACCTTTATAAAAAATCGGGCGGCTAATGTAAAAGGCAAATTATATTAACGGGTAATATTATTTCTCGGGAGTAAAGTTTCCCGTCAATTAAAACAAAAAGCACCTGGGGGAATTAGGTATGTGTAGCCTTATCCGGTGGTTAAAAATAAAGTGAAAAGTAATCAACGGTTGAAAATAATTTCGGATCCCAGAATTGCGCAATAGATAAGCCCAAAGTGCCCAGCGGAATTCATTATATGGTGCATGATCCGACGGTGGAAGGTTAAAGGCATATCACATCAATGGCTGAGGATGATTCCGGAGATCAAAGCTACACGGTTAAAGTGACGGAGCCCAGCGGAATTCGGTACGTGTCATCCGATCCAACGGCTCACGAATAAAGGCTAATAGCATCTACGGCTGTGAGGGATTCCGGAGCATGAAGTTGCACAGTGGTTAAAAGCAGGAAGCCTGGCGGAAAGGAGTACATGGCACTTGATCCTACGGTTGAAAACTAAAAGTAATTAGATCAAGGGTCATAAAGGAATCCGGAATAAAAAGATGCGTGGTAGATAATCTGGAAAGGAGACTCCGGAATAAACCATTTTATATAAATAAATTTGACTTGGTTTTTTAAACTTGGTTTTAAAAATAATTTCATTTGCTGCGCGCATCGAAGGGAGGAAACAGTCCACCATATTTCAAAGCTTAACTTTTAAGTGTTTTCAATCACAGGGAAATGGCGGAGATAAGGAGTCAACTGGAAATTGTTTTTTTAGAACAAGAGAAGGGAAGCCACCATTCAACAATGCAGAAGAAAATCAGCCCAGAAGAGTTGCAGAAATATTTGCAGTGGGAGCATTCATGAAGTCAAACAGTTCAAAGATTCAAAAGCAACATAGCATATTTTCTAAAAAATGACTGTTTCAGTCATTTTATTCAACGAATTGTTTCCAGCAAACGAAGAAGAAATTTCAAAAATTGAAATATATTTTTCATCATAACATCTTTATCTACAATAACCTCTCTCAGTTTTTACCCAGGTGCTACATATTAGGAGCAGAAAAGTCATCTTCAGAGGGAAAATATTCAGATTTCGAAATGACTGTTTTAGTCATCCAACAAAAATAATTGTTTAGAGCAAATGAAGATGTATTTTGTGAAAAAGGGAGATTATTTTCTTCACAAAGTACCTATCTACAAAAACCTCTTTCATTTTTCACACAGGTGCTGTGGTTTAGCAGAAACAAAATCAGTTGTACAGGCCAGTTTTCATGTTTTCCAAAGGACTGTTTCAGCCATCAGCTTCAAAGAATTGTTTTAGACAAATGGAATTTAATTTGAAAAAACTGAGGGAGGTTTGTATTCCTAACAGGACTATAATAAAAAAACCTCCTTCATTTTTTACCCAGTGATCACAGGTTGGGAGAATTTTAAATATCTTTACAGGTCATTTTTCCAGAAATATATAATTTTATTATATGAGTCATCAGCTTCAAATGAATATTTCGAGGAGATTGAGATTATTATGGAGAAATGAAGACATCGGTTTTGTTGGGAACGTGTCCAATTATAAAAAACTCTCCCAAATTCCATATAGCTGTCACCATGGGAGATATGCAGGAGAAACTTTGTTGTAATTGTTTCTATTTCTAGAAGTAGGGTTAGGTTTTGAATTCGAAGTTAGGTAAAGACTTTTCTTATATAAATGAGAATGTAATTGAGAGTTAGGGGAGGATTTTCAAGAGAGGGAGGCTCTACATTGTAATGGCTTCATGTTTTTAGTGAATGAATGAAATTTGCAGAGGAGGAATGTAAAATCTTTTTCATGTCAGAGATTCTTGTGCCATCTTTTCTTCAGTAAGTAATTTATTCATGTGATTGTTTATCCTATTTCCCACTCCATTGTGTATTTTATTTCATGATTGAGCATCAGTTTGTATGGGCTAGAATTCATCCTGCATGCTCTAGGTCCATTGTTCAAGCATTTTTCAAAATATTTTCTTCTAAAGTCTTGCAGAATTCACCATAGTTAGGTGCTCTGTTTGATGGAATGTCTCCCTTTGTCTGCTAATCAACCTGCTAATACCTTAAGACTGAGGAAATGGTGCCTACCTTGCCTCTGTTCATAAACTTTCAAAACCCTACCTCCTACAACCTATTTCAGATCTGATTATTGACTCCATTGCCCAATGGTCTCCTCCATGACTGTCCTACCAAGTCTTTTAAAACAAACTTGTCCTATTTGTCCCATCAGAAATCTGACCTTCTGAGTGTATTTGATTGAATATCTTGAGTATAAAACCTTTGTAAATAGTGAGAGATCCCTCTCTGATTGTATTAGGTCAGAAATACATTCTAAAGTGGTTTTTGTTGTTACCTCGGGATCTACCTTTTCACAACCTGGGTATATTCTGAGTGCTAACAAACTGGCGCCGTTGCCGAGGAACGAAGGTTCAAATATTCCCTGGGTATAAACGACATACTTTCAGATTTGACTGTTGATGATGAACAACAGTTAGATATCAGCAAGGTTGTGCATCTTTCACCTGGCGACTCCATCTTTGAAGAATCCAGTTTTCGGAATTCCTATGGCGACTCCACTCTCAAAAGATTGCAAAGTTTGAAGAAGTTGATTCAGTTTATTCAATCGTCGATATGAGTTCTTTGTCTACAAGGTATGCTCCTATGAATCGTGCTCACATTCCTGGTTTTGCAAATCGAATACCTAAAGTGGATTGGAAAATAGGTCTTCCAAAGTTTAAAGATCAAAAGAATGATGATGATGCCCTTCATTTAGTTAGATTTCATATACATATACATAAGCTGGGAGTTAAATTGCATAAGGATTCTTTAATGAAAATTTTCATGGCTACTCTAGAAGGAGATGCAAAGTCATGGTATGAAGGGTTACCATCAGAAAGTCTATCTTCCCTTACTGATTTTCATACAGTATTTCATGAACATTACCAAAACCGATACTCCTCCTTGTTGCTGGTTCAAGATTGTTGTATGCATGCTAAAGGTTTCATTGAAGATTTGGAAAAATTGTATAGTGATGATGAGTTAGTGGATGAAGAGCTTTTAGAAATTTTATATGAGAACCCATTTCAGAAAAAAGAAACACAAATTAGTTGTCTTCACATTCAAGAAAAATCTCAGCAGTTAATAACTTCATCCTCTACTGAAAGAGACATGAGCCAAAACTCTGATTCAACCAGCTACATTTCTTTTGCTGAAGTAGATGATAATTTGCAGCAATCTTGTCATTATTTGTGTGACCAAGAATGAAGTTGGGATGGTCAATCAAACCCTTCTTCATATTATTCAACTTCTGAAGTTTTGTTTCAAGATGAGGCTGCTTATTCCCAATCAGAAAATTCCTTTTTGCAGCAGCAATTTCCTCTAAATTCTAATGCTTCTGTGGGTGATTACATAAAGAATTCTGATTTTCAGTCTTACAGTCCCTCCACATATTTATTTTCTGAAAATACAATTAAAGAGAAATCAGCCCTTGGATTAGAATTGGAAAAAATATATGAGCATGAAGATGATCAGCCTATTGATGTGAAAGAAGACGGTTATACTCTTGATGGTTTTTCTGATGATTGTGGTCAACTTGTTGAAAATTATGTTAGTGATGGATTTAAAGAAGATTTTAGCCTACTTATATATAATGAAAATGAAGAGCAATCATGCCATCAATCTCAGTATGTGAAAGAACCAACAATGTGCAATAAACAAAGGGATCACAAAGAAGGAGATGAGGACTCTCAATGGGATGTTTCTTTAAATCTTTCCAATTCAGAAACATTTTGTCAAGAAGACATCTTTCTGCTTAATCTTGTTGAAGAACAAAATGATATTCCTCTTGAAGTGCTTGAGAATAATGGAGTTGTAAACATTGAAATATCAAATGAAGTTGCTGATATATCATTGAAAGACAATCATGAGAATTCCTTTCAAAGCTATTCTAAAGATCTGTTTGACAGTATGCAAGAGGAGTTACTTTTTGGGCAGCCTTGTCATGACAAACAAGTGATTGAGTATTTTGAAATTTGTCATGTTTTTTATGATCCAGTAGCAGAGCACATGGATAAATATCTCAGATGGAGTAGTTGGTTATATGTTTGCAGCAAAGGACAAATTTTTCATCTATTTTGTTCTTATGTTCTAATTTCGATCAAGCATGAGGAAGAAATGGAATTATTGGATAAATTGCATGATTGGCTTCATTGGAAGTCGGATTTTGCTTGATTGGGCATTTGTGCTTAGTTAAGTAGAATAGGTAGGCATGAATAAGCTCGGCATGGCGAGCGTTTCTTTCAGCATTTTTCAGTTTGGTTTCAGTTTCAAGTGCAATTCAGTTACAGGTTACACGTTGACAGAGTGGGATTTGTTTGCAAAATGGTTTTAATTGATGGTTCAGTTCAAGAAAGGTTGAGGATTTCAAAGAAAGATTGAGAGAAACCCAATGGATTTGGCACCTGGTCTACGTGGTTCTTTGCTACCTCATAGGGAGGATAGCATCCCTAGTTGGAGCCAGTTGTTAACACTGAATTTATTTCTGTCACAATTGGTCCTATTGCCTTCAAAATTTTAAGTTCTCATGGGTGATTGAGTTGGTTTTCAAAGTTTGTTCATTAAGCTATTTCCAGGTTGGCAAAGAAGGGGAGTTAAAGGAATTTTGGAAATAATTTCTTCACAAATGGGGCAAAAAATCCTATTGATTTTCGAATGAAATCCAAAAAATGGGTTTTTAAAAGATTTCATTTTATTTATATTCAAAAATTAATCATTTTTGAATATTCTTCCAAATTCAAAAAGCGGGCTTTATTCATACAAACCAGGTTTAATAAAGTTTTACGGCCTAAAACAAGGTTTATTACCTTTATAAAAAATCGGGCGGCTAATGTAAAACACAAATTATATTAACGGGTAATATTATTTCCGGGGAGTAAAGTTGCCCGTCAATTAAAACAAAAAGCACCCGACGGAATTAGGTATGTGTAGCCTTATCCGATGGTTAAAAATAAAGTGAAAAGTAGTCAACGGCTGAAAATAATTCTGGAGCCCAGACTTGCGCGATAGATAAGCCCAAAGTGCCCAGCGGAATTCATTATATGGTGCATGATCTGACGGTGGAAGGTTAAAGGCATATCACATTAATGGCTGAGGATGATTCCGGAGATCAAAGTTGCACGACGGTTAAAGTGACGAAGCCCAGCGGAATTCGATACGTGTCATCTGATCCAACAACTCACAAATAAAGGCTGATCGCATCTATGGCTATGAGGGATTCTGGAGCATGAAGTTGCACGGTGGTTAAAAGCAGGAAGCCTGGTGGAAAGGAGTACATGGCACTTGATCTTACGGTTGAAAACTAAAAGTAATTAGATCAAGGGTCACAAAGGAATCCGGAATAAAAAGATGCGTGGTAGATAATATCGAAAGGAGGCTATGGAATAAACCATCCTATATAAATAAATTCGACTTGGTTTTTTAAACTTGGTTTTAAAAATAATTTCATTTGTTGCGCGCGCTGAAGGGAGGAAACAGTCCACCATATTTCAAAGCTTAACTTTTAAGTGTTTTCAATCACAGGGAAATGGTGGAGATAAGGAGTCAGCTGGAAATTGTTTTTTTAGAACAAGAGAAGGGAAGCCACCATTCAACAATGCAGAAGCAAATCATCCCAGAAGAGTTGCAGAAATATTTGTAGTGGGAGCATTCATGAAGTCAAACAGTTCAAATATTCAAAAGCAACATAGCATATTTTCTAAAAAATGACTGTTTCAGTCATTTTATTCAACGAATTGTTTCCAGCAAACAAAGAAGAAATTTCAAAAAATGAAAGAGTTTTTTCATAATAACATCTTTATATACAATAACCTCTCTCATTTTTTATCCAGGTGCTACAGATTAGGAGCAGCAAAGTAATCTTCAGAGGGAAAATATTCAGATTTCGAAATGACTGTTTTAGTCATCCAACAAAAATAATTGTTTACAGAAAATGAAGATGTATTTTGTGCAACTGGGAGAGGCTTTTCTTCACAACGTACCTATATACAAAAACCTCTTCCCTTTTTCACACAGGTGCTATGGTTTAGCATAAACAAAATCAGTTGTACAGGCCAGTTTTCATGTTTTCCAAAGGACTGTTTCAGCCATCAGCTTCAAAGAATTGTTTTGGACAAATGGAATTTAATTTGACAAACCGAGAGAGGTTTTTATTCTTAACAGGACTATAATCAAAAACCTCCTTCATTTTTTACACAGTAATCCCAGGTTGGGATAATTTTAAATATCTTTACAGGTCATATTTCCAGAAATATATAATTTTATTATATGAGTCATCAGCTTCAAAGGAATATTTAGAGGAGATTGAGATTATTATGGAGAAATGAAGACATGGGTTTTGTTGGGCACATGTCCAATTATAAAAACCTCTCCCAGATTCCATACAGCTATCACCATGGGAGATATGCAGGAGAAACTTTGTTGTAATTGTTTCTATTTCTAGAAGTAGGGTTAGGTTTTGAATTCGAAGTTAGGTAAAGACTTTTCTTATATAAATGAGAATGTAATTGAGAGTTAGGGTAGGATTTTCAAGAGCGGGAGGCTCTACATTGTAATGGCTTCATGTTTTCAGTGAATGAATGAAATTTGCAGAGGAGGAATGTAAAATCTTTTTCATGTCAGAGATTCTTGTGCCATCTTTTCTTCAGTAAGTAATTTCTTTATGTGATTGTTTATCCTGTTTCCCACTCCATTGTGTATTTGCTTTCATGCTTGAGCATCAGTTTGTATGGGCTAGAATTCATCCTGCATGCTCTAGGTCCATTGTTCAAGCATTTTTCAAAATATTTTCTTCTAAAGTCTTGCAGAATTCACCATAGTTAGGTGCTCTGTTTGATGGAATGTCTCCCTTTGTCTGCTAATCAACCTGCTAATACCTTAAGACTGAGGAAATGGTGCCTACCTTGTCTCTGTTCATAAACTTTCAAAACCCTACCTCCTGCAACCTATTTCAGATCTGATTATTGACTCCATTGCCCAATGGTCTCCTCCATGACTGTCCTACCAAGTCTTTTAAAACAAACTTGTCCTATTTGTCCCATCAGAAATCTGACCTTCTGAGTGTATTTGATTGAATATATTGAGTATAAAACCTTTGTAAATAGTGAGAGATCCCTATCTGATTGTATTAGGTCAGAAATACATTCTAAAGTGGTTTTTGCTGTTACCTCAGGATCTACCTTTTCACAACCTGGGTATATTCTGAGTGCTAACAGCACAGACCCAGGAAAAGTATATCCTGGTCAGCTCTGGTGATGAATTTCTAATTTCATCCATCGAGGACCCTGTTATTTGTATGGTAGCCACGATATTCAGACACATAAACTATTGTGTGTCGGGAGATGAAACCATTGTACTGCAGCAATTGTAATGCTAGCTGCAGTATGTGCAGAAGGGGTGAAAATCAATTTATCCTAATTTTTGCTTAATGAGTTGCTCAGGGATGTTGCTTCCACACAGGAAAAAGGTGCCCCTTTCCACTCTGCCTGGTTGATAATTTTGATCTCGTTTACTATATGGTCTGATCCTACAAAGTATCAATAGGTAGAATTACCTGTTCAATGTATAGGAGCGAGATACCAGAACTTATGGCTCTTGCCTAATGCAGATCGATAGCTCAGTAGTAACATGGAATTCTTTGTTTATAATGAAGCCTTTAGAAATTACAGTGGAACAAAAGGTAAGGCTGAGTGAAACTACCATCTTTATATTTCATCATTTTGTAAATTTCTAGTTAGCCTCCCACTATGTGTACATCCAGGCACACAGAGACCCCCAGAAACAGTGGTTGCCAACACAATATATTCTCACAGCCAAGGATCTAGAAACCATTGTCCAGGATTGGCTAGAATATTGGAAACATGAGGGCTCACCAACTCTTAGGGAGAAGAGTACCCAGTAGGAAAATGTAACAATGCCCAGCCAAGATTAGCTTGATAAGCTCCAGCCTGAGCCTCCACTACAAAACCAACAAGAGGAGGCACATAATGCAGAAGTTCAACTGGAATCGTCGCGGAAGAAGCAAAAGGCTAACAAAGAATCCAACTCTTATGGCATGGATGAGGACAAAATCGCAGCCCTGGCAGAATACTTACAAAAATCTATGCAGGTGTGGCTCGATGAATTTGGACGGAAATAGAACCAAAGCACTTCTACCATTAAAGATAGGTTGAATGACCTTGGAAAAACAATTAAAGAACTCAAAATCGTAGTAGAGAGCACGCCACAGGTAACCCCATCACAGGATGCACCCTGTACAGCAGAAGTGTAGGAAACCGTACAACCCAAGAAAGACCACCCCAACAAGGTATAGTTGGGAAAGGAAGTGTTGGAATTTGGAGCCTCAAACCCCAGCGAGGTACACAATAATAGTACCCCGATTTTCTTAAATTTTTTGAAGATACAATTGAAAGATCTGCATGCTTTACAAAGAGAAGTGGTTACAAAGATTTGGATCCAAGGAAACACTCTCGATAAGAAGATGAAGCACTCAGTAAATACACTGAGCAAACTCAAGGCCAAAATGAAAAAAACCACCCAAGAAGCCAGAAAAGAAGAAGAAAGTAAGAAGAAGCTCACCCAAGTCATCAATACTATTTGTTTAAATGTGGTTAATGAGGAAATATCATATGACATTCCATCAAGAGATAAGGTCCTTAGGCTAGGAAAGATATTTGTTGACCTTAAAAAGAAAGTAACAAAATTAGAAGCGCAACATATTCCCAGCACGCCACCAGAATTGTTGGAGAGTCGATGTGACGTAACCACCGAGGCTGCCAAAGGATAGAGGAAACATAACATATATGTGTGTGGGTTGTCGACCAATTCTACCAGATTTGGGAGACTTTGTTGAACGATGAGCAATCACAAAATATTGCAAGTGACCTCACTGCAGTGGAAGCAACTATCATGCAGATACGAAATGAGAAAAAGAAGTTGCCCTTGGAGCAGAAATAGGTTAAAATAGCAGAAATGTGTGTCATGTAGCAACAAACCACTGCGATGCATGCACAACGGCAACAGAGCGAGGAAAATATAGAGGAGTTATAAGCAGAAGAAGAAAGAGTCACAAGGCTAATTCAGCCTATGCACCAAAAGGTGCACAGGATAGAGACCTTCGTGGATAGTAGCAAGTCGAAACACATCAGTTCCAACTTGGTGGATCACATGTAGAAACTTGAAGAAGAAGTGCACGCAAAAACGGAGAAGCTGATGAAAATCATGGAGGATTTTCAAAACAAAATTTGCGCTAATCAGTCTATGGAGAAATAACTCATGTGGCTCGGGACGAGCTAGAGGTGAGTGTTGGGGGCCTGTTGAGCCTGGGACAGAAGGGAAGAATTCATATAGAATTATGCCTAAGTAAAGGAAAAAAGAGTATAAGGAAGAAGAAGAAGGAATTGCGACATAGGAAACAACATCAAAATAAGAAGGGAAGGATGTTGCGATAGAAGAGGGAAGAAAAAGAGAAAGTCAAAGAAAAGGCGTAGGACAAGGAAGCTGCACTAGTTTTGTAAGCTACGACAAAAGGGAAGAGCAAGATACTTGATGACTTGGCAGAATATTCGCAGAAGCAGGCATGCAGATAAGATAACATCCAAAAAGTGGCAGTAAAGCATGATGCTGAGAAGCAGTAGCCCTTGGCGATCGTGGGTACATGCTCAGCTAGAGACTGAGGAAACCACACACGTAAAGGAATTTTTGTAACTCAAGTCGATAACGCATTTTTGCTCATATATTGCTAGAACATGAAAGATAGCCTCTGGGTTGAGGATAGTAAGTCGTGGGGATAGCGGCTGAAGATGAGTCTGTATCGAGTCATTATTGAGTCTATAACAAGCATGTATGGGAATACATCGAGTCTGTAATAAGTCTATAAAAGAAAAAACCCAAGCTGTACATGGGTTATCTAGTTAATCAGTATCCCATTATCTAGTTCTTATTTAGATGATTTTGAGCTGATTAGAGGAGACAACAGTTTTGAGTAGGTAACTATGGATCGCTAAGTGCATCAAAGTAGTGGATCTGCAGCTGAGTGTGCAGATAGATAGAGAAGTTCAAGTTGATCTAGGCTGTGTGTGGATCACTTAGTAGGAGTAGAATAGAGTGATAAAGATAGAGAAAAATGGAGAGCATGAGAGGGAGGAGAAGTTTGTAGAGATAGAAGAGAAGATCTTGAACATAGTCTGTCGCTTTATGTGCATACAAAAGGTGCATCTATTTCCTCATGCAAATGCCAGATGAAGAGAACCTTGTGGTTTTTTCCCGGATTGGTTTCCATGTTACAAGTTGTGTATACGTGTGAATGTTCAATAGCTTAGACAAGTCCATAGTTACTTTGTTAAATGATTGATTGGGTATTATGCGTTAAAAAGATAATTGTATGAATGTTGTACTTCAAGTAATGAATATTTCTGTGATGTATGTTCATTATGTATTTGTCTAATATTTCATAAATAAGGGCAAGTAATACTTATGTGTTGATATATAAAGTGAAAATCACCAACACACCTTCCCGGTCTTCGTTGGAAACCTTGGCATAGGTCCAAGGACTTAAACACCCTCTCACACAAACTACAGAAATTTGGTTTTGGAAGTTACCCATAGAACTAAGATATCTCAAGTGAGACAACATCTGTGTTGTGGGTGTTTCCAAATTGGCTCTGCTCCATCGGGACGATAACTTGGGATTTTTTGCGTTGACCAAGGAGAGGGGATGAACCTGGGTCGCAGGGGAAAAAGGGCCAACAGGTACCCACAAAAGTATTTTTGAAATGTATTTTTAATTCTTCCAAGGAAATTCGACCCTGGCAGCAAGGAGAATTCAACCTAGTTGGGTTATTATGCCTCTTAGCTTATCAATATAAATAGGAGATGTGTCTCCCTCATTTGGACAAGCATAGAACTTAGGAGTTGCACTAGAGAGAGAAGCCTGCAATCCATCTGGGAGACAGGAAGAAATCTAGTATTATTCTTGGGGTCTTATAAGTCTTATTATTTGGGTCTTACACTATACTTGGTTGAATTCTCTATCGAGGAATTTTTGTTGGGTTTTCTTCCCTATGAGGGTTTCCCAGGATAAATCTTTGTGTTATTTTGTGTGGTTGTGCTTGTCTTTCTTTCAATGATCCTTTTGTATATGGTTATGATGTTATGATGCTAAATGTTTTTAGATCTTGTATAACCATTGAAAACTTAACATGGTAATAGAGCCACCCTAAAAGAATTCTCTATGAAGCCGAAACATTTCTACATCTACAGCTACTGGAGATTAGGGTTTCATGCTTGAAAACCCTAGAAGACAAAAAAATAGTCATCTTGGTACTTTCTCTATAACTCGCAATTGGATAAGGAACAAGAGATGAAAATTTGATAGGAAAAAATTGAAATCATGTTGTACCTTGTATGCGTGTTTCAGCCTCATATTCACTATACTTCAAGAGATTTGATTCCTCCAAATCAGTGTTCCATGATCCTCCAGAATACAGTCACAAATAGGTGACCTAGGGAGAATTAATATAACTCAGGCTAGGAAGGTCCAAATAAATTTTTGCAAGATTTTTCAGATAGGGCACAGACTTTAGCTTCTGTGGTACAAGTTCCATACCTTGAAGCTGAAACAATGACATGTGGCAGTCCGTACAAGTTTGATATGTTGGATAGTCCTAAAACAAGTCACCTTGGGAAAATTAGCATAAGTAGCCCTTGACGAATCCAATTCTAATATAAAATGTGGGGTTGGAAAGAAGACAAATAAGGATATCTCAAGTCGAAGTTTCAGATATTTAGAAGTAGAAACTTTGGAGATATAGAAAAAACAACATCAAGTAATTCTATAGAAGAAATTGAAGAAACTAGGGCTCCCTGTTTTGGGAACTTCCCTCCATCGATCAGTTGAAAAAGAAGGACTATCAAACTCTCCCTAGGAGGGAGCATAATTCTATGGATGAAGTTTATCAATCCTTGGATTTTCAATTTTTGACCTAACACTACTATCGAGAAGAACTAGGGCATCATATTTTTGTATTTATGTCCACAATTTTGGGAAAATGAGCATGTTACTCAACTCGCCTTGAGGAGGCGCATCTTTCTATCCAAACAGATATAAAAAATACCTAAGTTGAGAAATTAGGGTTTCTCTATCAAATCCTAGGTCCACCAAAAGCAATATTCTAGAAAATATTTCAAGCAAGCATCAAGTTGAAGCAATCACATTGGTAAGTTCTATCCTCTCTATTTTCATTTGAGGTTCTCATTTTTATCATGATGACAAACAATGCCAATCTTGAGAACAAGCTTGAAGGAACTGAGAACCTCTGAGCATGGAAGTATGCAGTGCTTGTCAAATAAGAAGTTGCAGAACCAGAGGGAGATGAAGACAATTCACAAGAAGGACTTAGTCAAAGCCAAGAGGATTATTTCTATCTCCATTGGATCTCACATGTATCATCCTTGAATACTCCCAAGAATATTTTCGATGCAATGGTTAGCTTGTACAAAGGAAAGAACATCAACAATAATATGATATTGAGAATGCAACTCAAGGATGTAAATATGCAAATGTCAGAAAGCATTCAATCTTACTTCACAAGAATCTCTCAAATCAAGGAGAAACTAGAATCCATTGGAGACAATGTCGAAGAAGCAGAAGCAGAGATTACAACCTTGAATGGCCTCCCAAGATCATGGTATTCATTCATTCAAGGAATATGTGAAAAAATGAAGTTGATCTCTTTCAGTAGACTATGGGAAGAACGCACGCAAGAAGAAGCTCGGTTCATAACAAGAGAAAATGGGAGAAACTAAAGATCAATATCTCACAATTCAGTCCAGGAAGAAATCAGAGAAATAAGGAGGACCATCATCACAATAGAAGACAAAAGGAATTTAGAAGATATCCTTCCAAACATTTGATGCTACACTTGTGATGAGCAGGGACACTACTCCAGAGATTGTCCCAGAAATAGATATTCTTTCAATAAGAAGTCAAACAAGAAAAGACATCATGCTCACACCATTGAAGATGATGAACCAACTAATAAAATATTCATAGAAGAAAAGGAAGATTCCTCAAGTGATGAGGAATATGAATTCTACTGGCGACAACAAAGATCATAAGGCTTATCCATTTTAGTATTTGGATAAGAAGGAATACAGTTAGTGACACTCATAACTAGTGCAAAGGTTCCCAGAATCAGATGATGAAGTAGAAGGCTCCAGTTATTCTTGCAAGGACATAAGGATCAAGGAGTCTACCAAACAAACAAAGATAAGTATTCTAGTTTTTATTTCCTACATATCTAGTTGCTTAAATAATATTGCTTAGTTGTTCACATATATATGTTCAAGGAAATGTATTATGCATGATAGAATTTTTTCATTAATGAATAGTATACTACTAATATGCATGTGATGGGTAAGTGGCCTATGGTGCTACCCAACATTCCATTGCTACTTATCTAGAATGAAACATCTTTGCTGACATATTGGGATTAGTGTACAATCTCAATATTGTTATGGTAGAGATGGAAGGCATCTAGAAAGTTACCATATACATATATGGATGAATGTTGTAGCATTGAATAACATAGTTGCATGATTGTGTGACATATAGAATTCATCATTATTAATATGTTTTGGAAATAATGAAATGTTTCTAATCATACAACTGAATTTGACTCGTAGGAAAGAAGTTTGAGACTTGTTCCGAAGAACAAGTGACAACAGTTTAGTTAGAATATTCAATCCAATAAACATACATGAATATGAACCTGAATCTCCCAGGGTCAGAGACACCATGGTGGAAGAAAGAGATTCAAAAGAATATAAGAATCATGATATGACCTAAAGAGAGAGGTAGATCCACCTCGAGATATGAAGACCATCTTGGGCACAAGAGATAATTCAAGATGAAGAAAAGTATGACAGGACTTCCAATGAAAATAAGAGGTCTTGGATACACTCTAGTTATGTGGCACTATTGAGTGACACCGTTGATGCAGATTCGTGAAGAAGTATTCGAAGGGAAATGGAAGAAGACTATGAACAAAGAGTACCATTCGATCATGGGGAATGATGTCTAGGATGCAGTTTCGATACTTGAAGGGAAGTTTGTAGTGTCTTCCATGTGGATCTAAAATATCAAGTATGTAGTAGATGGAAACATCGAGGGATATAAATCAAGCTTCGTGGTTTCTCTCAGAAAGAGGGAGTAGACTATGGCATGACATACACCATTGACCAAACACACTTATCTAGTGAAATAGAAGTGTATATCAAGTAGAGAACCACATGTGCACAAAAGGATTTGTATGATATCAGAAGGCACCCATGGATAAGCACATGAGGAGCTTGAAGATCACCTAGAGTGATGAATATATTAACCTTTGCTACAAGGTTGAAGGTGGAAGCCTATAGAGGATATTGAGGAACCTTTTCAACAAAGTTCAAGATAGAGGATCTTGGTATCCAGTGACCTGAGATGGATACATAGAAGATCAGTAACAGAGAATGCTACATGTCACTCCGATACAAAATCTTTGGATACATAAAGTACAAAATGCAGAGGGAGTGACTGCAAAATATCTTTGAGTTCGACATGGTACAATGGAATGGAAAACTTCCTGGTGGAATTAGGATTTACCAATAGTAAAGTGGGTTCCAACCTTTACTATGTCAATGAATTGACAAAAGAGGACAAACTCATTATAGATGCAAATAGGAAGTGTCGAAGACAGAAAGAACACCTCAGGATGTTTCAGTTTGGGATCAGGTATGATCTCATGGCTTAGTAGAAAGAAAAGTAGTGTTGTCCTTAGTCCAGTAGAGGCTAAAAAAATTGCAGCATGTTCATCCTGTAGTAAAACAATATGGCTTCAAAAACTATTGACAGGATTGTTTGATGTTGAGATAGATGCAACTGATATTTATTGTGACAACCAGAGTTGCAGCAAGCTAACAAGGAACCCAATGTTTAATAAATTCCAAGATATGGTGCAGAGAGAAGCCTTGAAGCTCTATTGTGTTCCTATAGAGGAACAAGTTGTTGATGTGTTGACTAATCCTTTGTCTTGTGTAAAGCTTGAACACTTTTGAGACAAGCTTGGTGTAGCCCAAAAGGACCTCCCTGGAAAGAGGGAGTGATGATAAGAGAATGAGATAGGCATGGTATGCTAGTACAGAGAAGGTCGGTCCAGTTTTCCAGTATGATTATAGATATTGATGAAGTTGTGGATGTACAAGAAAAGAATGATGAGCCCCAATGGTCTGGTCACTGTATGGCGATCCTGGTCATATCTTCGTGGGTAGATCCCAATATGGTTGGTGAAATCATCAAGGTTGGATCCCAGTATGACTAATCATATCACTAAGGGTAGAACCCAACATGGTTGGTGGAATTCTCACAAGGAATATCCCAAGAAGGTTGGTTGTATATTCAAATAGGAAAATCCCAATGAGATTTGGTCCTGCATTCATTTGCAGACATTGTGGTTTTGAATTCATCTATGGACGTTTTGGTCTGGAATTCATTTCCAAATGTTGTGGTCATGCATTCATTTGCAGATGTTGTGGTCTGGAATTCATTTGCACACA
Organism: Pseudotsuga menziesii; assembly: GCA_001517045.1. Taxonomy (NCBI): domain Eukaryota; kingdom Viridiplantae; phylum Streptophyta; class Pinopsida; order Pinales; family Pinaceae; genus Pseudotsuga; species Pseudotsuga menziesii. Next base: position 208,401 of record LPNX010402749.1, on the reverse strand, counting down.
TCGTGGTCCTTCATTCATCTGCAGACGTTGTGGTCCGACATTCATATGCAGACGTTGTGGTTCTGCATTCATTTGCGGATGTTGTGTTCTAGCATTCATTTGCAGATGTTGTGGTCGTGCATTCATTTGTGGGAGTTGCGGTCTGGAATTCATTTGCATATGTTGTGGTCCTACATTCATTTGCAGGCATTGTGGTCTTGCATTCATTTTCGGATGTTGTGGTCTAGAATTCATTTGCAGAAGTTTTGGTCCTGCATTCATTTGCAGACATTTTGGTCCTGCATTCATTTCTAGACGATGAGATTCCATCATTTTTTATGTTATGGGTGATTCTACATTAATTTGTGATGTCATGTTGTGTTTATGTAATATTGCAGGTGATGCTTAGGATGAGGATCCTTGAGATGATGCAATGAGAGGTGATGCTCATGATGTTGTGACGAGATGTGATACTCATAATGATGTGATGAGATGTGATGCTCATGATGATGCAATGATATGTGATGCTCATGATGATGCAATGATATGTGATACTCGACAATGAGAGGTGAATCTCATGATGATGCAACGAAATGTGATACTTTTGATGATGTGAAGAGATGTGATGCCTGTGATGGTGTGTTGAGATACGATGCTCATACAGATGTGCTTTTGATGTGATGATCGAGATGTGATGCTCCATGATGGTGATATTCCACTGATGATGATAATGTTGATATAGTTGTTTGAACTTCCTATGACATATAGACTTGCCAATCAGTTGTACAGATGTATTGGTGTGTTATAGAATACCTTCATTGTTAAGAGAGAGTGTTAAAGAAATGTAACTGTGGAAGATATTCTATTTTGTATTATTATTGTTATTACCCCTTCCTAAGATGTTGTTCCTCCGATTAGGGATGTCCTTAATGTAATTGGTCATGTAAAGTATTGAGGTAAAACCTTCGTTGTAATTTCTTGATAAACACAATAAAGGTGTTGGCTTGGCAATGGTTTTTTTATTTCTTGATAAACACAGCAGAGGTGTTGGTTTGGAAATGGTTGTTTTATTACCCGATAAACCCAACAGAGGTGTTGTCTTGGAAATGGTTGCTTGTGCTTGATAAACCTAGTTGACTTACTTGCTTGGAATAGGTCATTTGAATGTTGTACAATAGATAGCATGAAATTTTAACATTTGTTTACATATATGCACATGTGATCCAAGGCTTGCATAAAATTAGTTACCTTTTGATGCACACCCCGGAGAGCATCGAAACGGGTGGGTATGTTGAATTATTGTAACTTCAAAGAATATTCTAAATATATTTTGAGGTCCCCGATGTTCCTATCGGGAGAATTACTTGTATTACTTTATACACCAATGTTCCTATCAGCAGAATTACCTAAAGTCATGCGGAAGTCCCCTCCATTGTAAGTCGGGTAATTAATACCCCAGTTGTGGTTACTCAAGCCTACATAACTGAATTAGGATTATTTGAGCCTACATAACTGAGTCTAATATTAAGTGAACGGAAGAATATAAATATAGGTGTGGCACTCCTCATTTGAGACACACACACTCACTTGTGTAGCGCATGAGAGAGAGAGAGAGAGAAAGAGCTGTAGATGGAGAAGAAGGAGGACCAGTCTTTTCGGTTTTACCTTTTATCTTTTTGGTGCATCTATATTGAGGAAGATTTTGTTTGGTTTTTCCCATTAGGGTTTTCCTAGGATAAATCTTTGTGTTCTTTTTCTGTGCTTGTGCTTGTCTATCTTTAAGTGATCTTTTGGCTTGTGGTTATGCTGTTATGATGCTAAATGTTTTAAGATATGATATAACCATTAAAAATTAAACATGGTATAAGATCCACCCTGAAAGAAGTCATTGTGCAGCCGAAACAGTGCTACAACTACATCTATGGAATATTAGGGTTTCATGCTTGAAAACCCTAAAATACTAAAACTAGTAATTTTGGTATATTTGATATATTTATATATTACATAAGGCTCAGGAGTCAAAACTTTCATAGGTCGAAGACACATTCCTGATGTACACTGTGTAAAATTTCCAGCCTCATATTCGCTATATTCTAGGAGATATGATTCCTCCAAGTTAGGGTTCCAGCCTCTCTCAGGATTCAGAATTAAACAGGTTACTTGGGGAGAATTTCTATATCTCGGGCTACAAAGGTCCAAATGAAATTTCGCAAGATTTTCCAGAAAGGGCATGGACTTTAATTTATGTGGTAATAATTTCAGACCACAAAGATAAAACAGTGACACGTGGAAGTCCGTACAATCTCACTCTTCTGAACAGTCCTAAAATAAGTCACCTTGGTAAAACTCGAATAACTCCCAACTGGTGAGACCAACTCGGCTCAAACCTGCAGTGTTTGACAGCGGACAGATGAGGATACCTTAGTAACGAATTTCAGGCATAGAGGAGCATTAATTTCGTACATGCCTCAGAAACAATATCAAGAATTATGCAGAAGAAACTGAAGAAAACTAGGGCATCGGATATTTTGCAATTCTGATCACAGTTTTGGGAAAATGAATATGCTGCTCAGCTCACCTTTAGGAGGCACATCTTTCTATCCAATCAGATCCAAAAGATTCCAAGTTTTGAAAATTAGGTTTTCTCTTACAAACCCTAGATCATCCAGATGCGGAACCAGGACTATCATCTCAAACTGGTAAGATATAATCTTTTGCCATTTACATTTGAGGTTCTCATTTCAAAATGACCTAGCACCTCATCTTGATGACAAGCTTGGTGAAGCTGAAAATTTCCAAGCATGGAAGCATAGGATTTCACTGGTTCTTGAAGAAAATGAATTGGACACCTACATAAGTGGAGAGGTTCCAGTTCCAAAGGGAAATGAGGCTAAAGCCTTACACAAAAAGAAACTTGACTCATAATAAGAGAAGAGAAGATGGGAGCAACTGAAGATCAAGCGCTCACGATTCAAAGAAGATCCCTCAAGCGACGAGGAATATGAAGAACTCAATTCTTGAAGAACCTCTTATCTATCTTAGCATTTGGATAAGAAATGATGATGTCATGGATGAAGAAGATGATGAAGCAGAAGGATCAAGGAGTCTACCCATGAAAGGAATAAAAGATAAGTATTCAATTGTCATTTCATGATATTGTTTTATATTCATTTGATGTGTTATGCATGATAGAATGTTTTCATTAATGACAATATACGACTAATATGCATGTGATGGGTAAGTATCTCATGGTGCTATACAACTCTCCATTGCTACTTATCTAGAATGAAACCTCCTTGCTAACATATTGGATTAGTGCACAATCTCAATGATTTCATTTAGAAAGTTTCTGTGAGATATGGATGAATGTTGTATTGGATAAACAATTGAATGATGTGTCATTATGCATATTTTCTATGCAATGGTTCTAACCATGCAACTGGTGCATTTGACTTATAGGAAAGGTCTTGTACAACCGCCTACAAGAAAAGAAGGATGAGACTTGTTCCAAAGAACAAGTGATGACAATTTAAGATTCACTCCAATAAACATGAATCTGAAGGTCCCAGGGTTAGAGACACCATGACAAAAGAAAGAGCTTCAAAGAGTGGTAGATCCACCTCAAAGGATGAAGACCACTATGGGTACGAGATATAACTCAAGATGAAGAAAAGAATGGTGAGACTTCCAAACCAAAGTAAGATGCCTCGGACACAATCTAGTTGTCTAACACAGTTGGGTGACATCATTGATGCTAACCTTTCTAGCTATGAAAGAAGCTATGATCAAAGAGTAACAATTGATCTTGGGGAATGATTTCTACAATATGGTTTCGAGACCTAAAGGGGAGTCTGTAGTATCTTCCATATGGATCTATCGAAACAAGTGTACAAAGCAAGGTTCGTGGTTTGCCTCAGAAAGAATAGACTATGACATGACAAACTTTATTGACCAGACCCACTAGATGTATATATCAAGCAGAGAACCACCTATACAGAATGAAGAGGGAAGATTATGCTCCGCTTCAGGGGGAGTGACTACAGAAGACCTCTGAGATTGACATGGTACGACATAATGGACAACTTCTTGATGGATCGAGACTTTATCAAGAGTAAAGTGGGTTCCAACCTTCAAGGTTGAATACGAACGACTAGGATATGTTGATGACCTGACAAGATGAACTCATGGAAGATGCTATGATGAAAGAATACTAGAATAATGTTTGGGATATAGTACTAAAACCAGAAATCAAGAATGTGGTATTTTCCAAATGGATTTGCAAGATAAAATATGCTGCTGATAGAAGTAAGGAAATACATGTGGCTAGAGGTTTCTCTCAGAAAGAGGGAATTAATTCTAAAGAGACACTTTCTCCAGGAAGCAAGGTACACTTCCTTCAGAACTATCATGGTACTTGATTCCATGATGAAGTGGGATATGCACTAGATGGATGTAAAGACAAACCTTCCTTAATGGTATGATTGAGGAAGAGTTTTACATCGAATATTCACAAGGATTTGAAGTTGAAGACAGACGGACTCACGTATGCAAGTTGAAGAAGGCCCTGTATGGCCTGAAGCAAGCTCCAGAGCTTGGTATGGAAGGATAGATAGTTTCCTGGGGAGCTTGGGATTTACCAAGAGTAAAGCTGACCCTAACCTTTACATCAAGGTTATAGAAGATGAACCTGGCATACTATTACTGTATGTGGATGATATATTGTTTATGCAGTGGAAATTTTGAAAAGATTTGATATATTGGAATGTAAATCCATGGCCACACCCATGGATTGTAACCTGAAGTTGTTAGCTGATGACTCGTCAGAGTTAGTGGATGTGACTCAATATAGACAAATTATTGGGTCGTTGATGTATCTAAAAAATACCATACCAGACATTTATTTTTTTGTGAACACCTTATCTAGTTCAACCTAGACGTGTTCACCTAATAGCTGCAAAACATGTGATGAGATGTCTGAAAGGGATTATAGACTTTGGTCTATACTATGATGGAAACCATGATTACAGATTGTATGGCTATATAGATGCAGATTGGGATGGAAGTGTCTCGGACAGGAAAAGCACTTCATGTGGATGCTTTTGTCTGGGGTTTGCTATGATTTCATGGTTTAGCGGGAAACAGTCCAGTATTGCTCTTAGCATAGTGGGAGCAGAATACATAGCATCTTGCTCTACTAGTTGTGAATCCATATGGATTCAAAAGCTGATGTCAGGTCTCTTTGATCTGGAGATGGATACTACTGAGATTCTATGTGATAACCAGAGTTGTATAAAGATGACAGAGAACCCTGTGCTCCATCGAAGCACATAGAAATTCGACATTTCTACATTCGAGATAAGATACAGATGATGATGTTTCAGTATTCCCATACTGAAGATATAGATGATGTCTTGGCATTTACATACTATAGATGCAGATGATGGTGATTCAGTATTTCTATACTGAAGATATAGATGATGATGCTTTCAGTATTTCTATACTGAAGATATAGATGATGATGCTTTCAGTATTCACATACTAGAGATACAAATGATGATAGTTCAGTATTCACATACTAAAGATGTAGATGATGATGTAACAAGATGATGATTCAACACTAATGTGTTGACGAAGCCTCTGTCTCAGGTAAAGTTTGAACACCTTTGAGACAAGATTGGTGTTGTTCAAAAATACCTTCCTCGAAAGGGGAGCAGTGATGTTGCAGTGGAATTGTATCATCCTTGGACACTTGTCCTAAAGTGATCCAGTGACTTTAGTCCTAGAGAATGAAGAGGGATTGTATCATCCTAGGACATTTGTCTAGAACGGATCCGGTGACTTCGGTCCTCAAGAATGTGGAGGGATTGTATCATCCCGGGACATCTGTCCAGAATGGATCCGGTGACTTTGGTCCTCGAGAATGTGGTAGGATTGTATCATCCTTGAAATTCAGTTTAGAACAGATCCAGTGACTTCGGTACTCGAGAACGTGGTAGGATTGTATCATCCTTGAACTTCGGTTCGGAACGGACCCAGCGACTTCGGTAATCAAGAGTGTGGTAGGATTGTATCATCCTTGAACTTCGGTTCAGAACGGATACAGTGAATTTGGTACTCAAGAACGTGGTAGGATTGTATCATCCTTGAACTTCGGTTCAGAATGGATCTGGTGACTTCGGTACTCGAGAATGTGGTGGGATTATATCATCCCTGAACTTCAGTTCAAAACGAATCTGGTGACTTCGGTTCTCGAGAATGTGGTAGGATTGTATCATCCTTGAACTTCGATTCAAAATGGATCTGGTGACTTCGGTACTTGAGAACATGGTAGGATTGTATCATCCTTGAACTTCGGTTCAGAACAGATACGATGAATTTGGTACTCGAGAACGTGGTAGGATTGTATCATACTTAAACTTTTGTTTAGAACGGATCCGGTGACTTTGATACTCGAGAACGTGGTAGGATTGCATCATCCTTGGACTTAGTCCTAAAGTGATAGGGAGTGATTATCCCGTAATTGAATCTGGTGACTTCAGTTGTCGAGAATGTGGTGGGATTGCATCATCCCTAGACTTTAAGTCCAAAAGTGATCAGAAGACTTTCGTCTTCGTATTGTGGGTTGCAGGTTGCTGATGATGATGATGATGTTCCTGATCGAAAGATCAGAGTGTGATGATGATGATGTTATTGATCGAAAGATCAGAATGTGATGATGACGATGTTACTAATCAAAAGATCAAAATATGATGATGATGATTGCTGATCGAAATATTAGAATGTGATTATGATGATGTTGTCAATCGAAACCGCAAAGTATGATGATGATGATGATTGCTGATCAAAATATCAGAATGTGATGATGATGATGTTGCTGATCGAAAGTTCAGAATATGACGACGATGATGATGATGATGATGATGATCAAAAGTTTAGAGTATGATGATGATGATATTGTTGATCGAAAGATCAAATTATTGTTGATGATGATGATGATGTTGCTGATTGAAAAGTCAAAGTATGATGATGATGTTGTCGATCAAAAGATCAAAGTATTCCTGATGATGATAATGATTGTGTCTGATCGAAAGATCAAAGCTAATGACGATGATGTTGTTTGATCGAAAGATCAAAGTATTGATGATGATGTTGTTGACGATGATGATGTTGCTGATCAAGAGATCAAACTGTTGATGATGATGTTGTTGACGATGATGATGTTGGCAATGATGATGTTGTTGATCAAGAGATCAAAGTATTGCTGATGATGTTACTCAAAGTATTGTTGATGATGATGATTATTGTTGATTGAAAAGACTAAAATCTTGATGATGATGCTATCGATCGAGCAGTCAAAGTGTTGTTGCTATTGAAGTATGAAGATCAAGACTATATGTTGAAGATGATGAAAAGCTACTAATGATTTATAGATGTATCACCCTGATGATGATGTTGGTGATGCCCTCCTTCTCCTACTGTTGTTGTTGTTGATGTTGTTGTAGAATACCCTTCTCGTTAAGGGGGAGTGTTGAATTATTGTAACTTCGAAGAATATTCTAAATATATTTTGTGGTCCCCTATGTTCATATCGGGAGAATTACTTGTATTACCTTATACATCGATGTTCCTATCGATAGAATTACCTAAAGTCATGAGGAAGTCCTCTCCATTGTAAGTCGGGTCATTAGTACCCCTGTTGTGGTTACTCGAGCCTACATAACTGAATGAGGATTACTCGAGCCTACATAACTGAGTCTAATATTAAGTGAATGGAAGAATATAAATAGAGATGTGGTGCTCCTCATTTGAGACACACACACTCACTTGTGTGGCACATGAGAGAGAGAGAGAGAGAAAGAGTTGTAGCTGGAGAAGAAAGAGGATCAGTCTTTGGGGTTTTACCTTTTATCTTTTTGGGGCATCTATATTGAGGAAGCTTTTGCTAGGTTTTTCCCATTAGGGTTTTCCCAGAATAAATCTTTGTGTTATTTGTGTGTGGTTGTGCTTATCTATCTTTCAGTGATCTTTTGGCTTATGGTTATGCTGTTATGATGCTAAATGTTTTAAGATCTAATATAACCATTAAAAATTCAATAGGGTACACCCAAAGGACTGTATAGCAAAGAAGAGGTTTCGTCTTTTTGTGGGGTGGAGCAGGTCTTGTGGGTTCCATAGTTGTCTGAAGTCAAAGAAAGATACATGTGGAGCTAAAAGAAGATGCTTATGTAGATAAGTATTTGGTTTATTTTGCATCTTCTTGTTGATTTAATGTGAATATTTATGTGTATATGAATTGGATATGGTTTTGGAAAAAAAATTCAATGGGTGAATCCTATGAGGATGGATTTGACATGTGAATTGATTCATTATTTAATGATAGGTATTGTTTGATGCAAGTACCTTGGAGTCATCTTATGGATGCAGTTGGATATGCAGTTGTCCTAAAAATCTTAGTATGAGCAGCAAAAGATTGGAAAGAGACCTAATGGGTACTGATGAAGAGAAATAAAGGCATCATGTGAGCAACTGGAGGCTGAAGAAAGAATTTTATAGGCAAAGAAATGATGCAAACACCGAGGACGATGTTATTCTAAGGGGGAGGGGAATGTAACACCCCATCTTGACCCTTGGAATTATTGGCTTGATATGTAAATATTGTAAATACGTGAGGTATGATTTCGGGCATGGAGCTCAAGGCCAAGGCCCCGCTAGTGAATGCCTAGAATTATAAAGGAAAATATTTCACATTGTTGAACATGTGCTAGTAAGCCATGGAAAATGTAAAAATCCATTTAAATATTTATAATGCAAATAAAATTTCAAGAGTTGGCTATGGAAGAAACGAAAATGAGGGGCTATGTGTATTCACTAGGGAGAGGTGAGCGGGTGTGAGAGAGTCAACTTCTATTTCCAAGTGCCATCGTGAGAACACGTCTTTACTTTCCTTAATGTTCTTTAATTCTGTTGTAAGAAGGTAGCTGAGAAATCAACTAATGAATCTAATGAAGCATGGGATGAGTGCATAAATTCATATGTCAGGTTATGGGATTATATTACTTGACCCAAAAGTTAATTTGCCTCATGGAGATTCATTTATTTTCATTCTTATTCGATTATGGAACAACGGGATTTCAATTTTCAGCATGTTATGCATTCCCAAGAAGAAAAATACAAGAAAACATAACCAAAGAGAAATCCTTGTTTAGAGTGACCAAAATTCCCAAAAAATCATGTGGGTTGTGAAATCTAGTGTGAATCTATAGATACCAACCTTAGGGGGTAAATTGAGAGCATTAAAGGCCTAGAAATCCAAGGTAAACCCATATTTGGAGGCCTCAAAAGTGAAATTCATGGTTGAATATTGTGTGGCCAGAAATTAAAAAAAAAATTAAAAGAGAATGGAAGTCAAAGAGAGATCAAGGGTTGGAATTACTCAATAACCCTGTAAAAGCAAGAAATTATGAAGGTATAGCAGCTTTGACCTTTCTATGCTCACCTTGTAGAGCATTGGAGGGAAGGAACACCTCAGGGACTGTGTAGCAGAAAATGGGATCTTCCTTGTGTTGGGTGTGGTACGTAATGTGAGTGCCAAGGTTGGATGAAAACCATTGAGATGCATGTAGCTCTATTATAGAGCTCATTGGCTTAGCATTCTCCTTGCTTCTTTCTCTGCATGCTTGATAAACCCAACTATGTGTTGGCTTAGCATGAGTGTATGTGTTTATGGCTATCAGTGAGTTTGTGTATTTCATCCTTAGTCGATGCATAGCCCAGCTTGGGGGTGGCCTCTCAACTAAAAGAATATAGGCTAGAAAGAGTGCCTACGGTTGGGTGGAACGTTTCTCTCACATAGCTTGTTTCTTGGACAATTTCAATTAAAAGATAAGTGTTCATCGATGTCTCTACATATGTCAAATTGTGTATTATGAATGATTGGTTATTCATATCGAACTAGATAAGATGGATCAGCTTGAATGGTTAAATTTGCTTCCTATGAATAGTATGAAAATGAGTTATCTATGTGCATGATTTATTGTTATGCACATAATGAGTATGTTAGTATATGCATCTACTATGCCACAGCTCTTGTGTTGCAGCTCCTATTTCACAACTCTTGTGTCACAGATCTTGTATTGCGGATACTATGTCGCAGCTCTTGTGTTGCAGCTACTATGTCGTAGCTCTCATGTCATGGATCTTGTTTCCCAGATCTTGTGTCCTAGCTGTTATACACCTAATTGGCACCTCTCCGTCCGAGTGCTAACATCCCTCAGGTCGGCACACAAAAGGACACTTATGGATTGAGGTTTGCCTAGTTTCACTATACCTTGGTTCATGACGAAATACATTGCCTATATGCCCAGCTGATTACTTTGCCATTTTGAGATTTTGAGTAGCATACGCGACTATATCTATTGACATCTCGTGCATCATGCGCGAGTATCATGTTAAGCAGGTCGCGCATACATGTATGCGCGGGTTGCACTTGTATAGAGTCATGTATCATACGCGGGTTGCTCTACTACAGACCCGCGCATGGTTTCCTCAAAATTAATATTTAAAAACACGAGTTAATGGGATATTAGTTTACTCATTTACCTTAATCCCATTAACTGCTACAACCTCCCTAACCTTCGAGAACTGCCTCATTTCATCCATATAAATAGAGGCCTTGGGGAGGGGGTTAGAGATATACTTGGAGAGCAAAGTTATGCTAGTGGATTGTCTACAGAATCTTTGGAGCAGAGAAACTCAGAGTCCTTTAGTGACAGAGGAGTCCTTGTTCAGACATTGGGTTGTAACCTAAACTGTTTCTATTATTGTTAATAAAGATATTACTTCTTCCATATGTGTTTCATATCTTGTGGATTGGTAAATGTTTACATTTCAATATAATATATGATTTGCCTAACCTGCATCTATATATATGAATTGCTTTGTATCTGGAAGAGTGTTTATTAACAGGTGAAGGAGGAACTATCCTGGAGACTCTGGAAGTGGATCAGAGAGGGAGAAGCTAGCTTGGATCAACCTTCGTATTTTACAAGTAAGTTCCTGCTACTTTCCTATTTCCTATTCTGTGCTTTTAGAATCAAACTGTCTGCAAGTCATGAGTATGTTGGTAACCCCCCAAACCTAGGTTATTAGGTGAATTATCCTGTACAACACTAGCTCTTCTGTTGCAACTACCATGTCATATCTCTTGTGTCACATCTCTTGTGTCCCAACTCTTGTGTCCCAACTACTATGTCGCGGCTCTTGTGTTATAGCTCTTATGTCCCATCTCTTGTGTTGAAGTCACTATGTTGCACCTCTTGTGTCACAACTCTTTTGTTGCAACTACTATGTTGCAGCTCTTGTGTCACAGCTCGTGTGCACCAGCTCGTTTGTCCCATCTCTTATATCACAACTCTTGCATCATAACTCTTGTGTTGCAGCTACTATGTCACAACTCTTTTGTCACATCTCTTGTGTCATTGCTTTTATGTTGCAGCTACTATGTTGCATCTCCTGTGTCCCAATCTTACGTCACTATTAAGAAGAGCCTTATTATGTTTTAAAATATACCCAACCAAATTGTGTTGGGAGATATGAATGGGATTGGGGTAATGTGTGGATTAATTATGTTGATCTAGTCTGCTATGTGTTTGTTATAAGAATGCATGTAACCTTTAAAAAGAAAAATTCTTTGTGCTTTAAGCCTAGTGTAGCGAAGGGTGCGCTACAAATTGGTATCAGAGCGAAAACACTTGACAAAATGGCATTTGAAAGAGTTCCCCGTCATCCCAAGGGACCACTGAGGTGACCTAGGACGTTACATGGGGGTGGTATATATAGTTGATACCTACAATTTGGTGGAAAAACGCTCTTGCAAAACCAATTGTTTGTATATTCTTCTATTAAAATATTATTCTTTGTTGTTAATGAATATCCAAATTATATGTGTTTGACTACAAAGGATATTTCCAAGAGCTTGAAGACCTTGAGAATCCTCTCACAAAAATAGATCACAGATCAACACATTGTTGTTGTTACATGGTTTAATCCCTTGAAGAGGGAAACACTCCATAGTCCCATCCAAATAGCTACTTCAGGCAATATTATTATGCAAAAGAAAAAATGTTGCAAATTAACTTCAGATAATCAATCAACTAGAAAATGACCATCCATGCTCTTTAAATAGAGATCATGGACCAATCAAGTGTTAAGCCATGGATCAATGGTTGTTAAGATCAAGGAGAAGATGAACCATCTAATCACCCTCTGTCAAGAGCATATTGTGATCGTCGGATTACATATGTACAAATGCATACTAATATATACTAAGAAACACACTTTAACTAACGGATATATTATAACAAGATGATCTTAACTCACTCCTAAGTGTCTAAATATCCTAACATACCCCCTTGAGACCAACTTGGGATAGGATTGAAGGATTTAAAAAAGTGAACCATCTAATCACTCTCTATCAAGAGCATATTGTGATCGTCAGATTACATATGTACAAATGCATCATCAATCTATACTAAAGAAACACACTTTAACTAACGGATATATTATAACAAGATGATCTTAACTCACTCCTAAGTGTCTAAATATCCTAACATACCCCCTTGAGACCAACTTGGGATAGGATTGAAGGATTTACAAAAGTGACACTATACAAGAAGGAAGGAGGCATTAGATCCTATCTCCCCTTAATGACAAATTCCTAAAATCCTAACATAAATTGAAGTTTAAAAAAAAATGCTTTTGTAAGAGGCATTGTGAAGATGTCTGCAACTTAATCATTTGTAGGGAAAAAGTGCACATCGAGAATGTGATCATAAACCTTGATGGTTCAACTCCTTGGCAATTCTTATTTTGGCATTCATTGCATTTAATGCAACATTCAAACAGAATTCGAGGGACTTTTAGACTGTGATATCATCTTATCTCCTCATCTCTTTCAAGTGCCTAGTACCTTCGTCTTTTGAAGCATCTAGGTTGGTTGGAAGACAGTTGCTAGTTTGGTTCATTCGCAATGGAAGGGAAACGTGGCTAATCTAGATTTAGCTCATCATCCCATTTGAATTTGGAGGGTTTATGATTCATGTGTAACAAAACTATCATGTTCATTGTCACGTAGATTGAGTAGGAAGGGAATCTTTCCAACAAGTGGTTGCATGCTCTTGCTCAAGTGTATGGTATCCTTGCCATTTAATCATCTTTCAATTATGGAGCTCCAATGGCTTATTTCGATGTTCAAATTGTATGAATTAAACTTAGGAATGACTGGGCCTTTTTGGAGAGGTTGGAGTTGTTGTTTTGGTCAACCACTTCAATACTATGACTCTCATTGCTTGTATTGTGTACTTCATTGGAAGCATATTTTATCCCCAATCCTAAATGCTCATCAAATATCCAAGGATTCGACGGATATATGCATTTATCAATTGCATAGAGTTTGGTCATATAGACTTTCATATAAGTTGAAATATTTTGCATGGTTGGTGATTATCATGGGATACTATCCAAGGCTTGTTTTTGCATGGCTGTTGATTTATCATGGGATTTCATCCAAGCCCAAGCTAGCTAAGAGAAAGCTTCCTAATAGCTTATGTGATGTCTATCAAAATTCTAATACAATGAAAAACATCTTTTGGGAGTGTCAATAAACCAAACAATGCTAGAAATTTCTTCAAGATCAGTGTTAAGGGGCGCTTCAGGCTAGTGTTCTTTGGCAATCTCTTTTTCTGTGATTGGTGCACTCAAATTCGCCTTGCACTTGCAAGACTTTGGCATTCCTTGAGGCTCAAAACTTTATTTAGTGGTGGAAGATTAGGTGCAAGCTAGTTTTTGTGCATGGCATTAGCTCATTGTCTTCCTTGTGTTCAATGTGATGGGATGAAGTTCGTCATCAACTTTTGGCCAAAGAATCTCTATTGATCAAAGATGCTTTCTCTTTGAACCCAGCTGAGTATTCTAACTTTGTTAGTACACATTTCAATGATAGAGAGGATATGATCTCATCTATATATATTGTCGTACCTTTTCTTATTTAGTTTTTTGGTACAATTTTATGTAAATGTTTGTGTAAATATAAGACATATTTTACCAAACAAGGGGGAAAAGTAAGGAGGGAAGGAAATGTAACGAACATAATACACACACACACGCACCATCAAATAAATAAATAAATGAAGGGACACATACCAACTAAGAGACATAACCTATCAACCATGGTGACTAGTCAATGCGTATAAGGATACAGTCCTTGGCATTGTAATCATATCATCAATTATATTTATATTACTTGTCCCATATGGATTTATGCCTATTGTCCTTCTTAGGATGGATTTGTTAATAAATATATTGTTGTTTATTTCACATTCAAACAATCTATGTCCTTCATTGTATCGTATTTGACAACGTATCTTCCTTTTGTAACCACGATCATTTTGACCTCTTCCTCAAAATCCAACTTAAGTTATGCCTCTCTTTCATGTAATGTGCCACCTTTCTATGATTTATTATCCTTCTACTACCTTGTCCACCTCTACTTTACTCAACCTCCTATTGTACTTGTGTGGACTTTTCTTTTATGCTCAAAAACATTTGATAGGATTCTTCCATTGTGCCAATCTTATCCACGATCAATGTGTCTTCTACCACAACCTTTAACACATCCACATACCTCGAGAATCTTTGATTCTCACCATCAACATGCCTTACACTGATGGAAATCAACAAAAGCTAAAAATAATTGGTTGAAGTTGTTCGCACAAATTCTAGTCAAGAAAAGACAGCCACTACAAAGAATGACACCAAAAAGAAGTCACACAAGACTATACAACAAAGGATCAAGTCCAAATTGATAAAGTAAGAACAAAGTGTGATAAATAAGAATAATTTTCAATTATGCAATTGTTACAAGCACAAACAATCGATCATGGATTAATTAGATCCATTAAATTTGAACACACACTACCACCGCAACTTCATAAATGGGTATGTAGCAAGTAATCTTGGCAATGATCTTATAGAGAAACGTCAAACATTTTCATAATTCCAATGAACCTCTTCTTTTTTGGCTTAAGTTTTAGAGACTCGGTATCCATAAACATTTCCATAAGTTTCTAGCCATCTAGATTGGGACATACCAATGAATTAAGAATAACCGTCCCTAAATGGTAAACTATACTTAGGATCTCGTACCTCTTCCAAAAATAATAAAAAATTTCAAAAGTAAATGGGTGTATATAACTAACATGCATCAAATGGAAGTGATGAAAGACATAAGGCCCAATTAGTTACTAAAGGATTTTCTCAAGTTGAAGGAATTGAATATAATGAAACCTTTGTCACCATAGCCAAAATGAACTCCATATACCTTGTTCTAACCCTTGCCACTTCACATAAATGAAATGTCCATCAAATGGAAGTCAAATCCACCTTATTGGATGGGGATTTGCAAGAATAAATTTGCATGGAACAAACCCCTAGTTATGTTTGGAATGACTCCAACATTGTCTATCACCTTAAAAGGTCTCTCCATGGCATTAAGCAAGCTCCATAGGCTTGGTATGCAAAAATGGATAGCTTTCGTCTTGACGTTGATTTTTTAGATGTCATTTTAAACCCAATGTCTACGCCAAGAAAGTAGGAAACCATCTCTTCATCTTGGTTCTTTATATTGTTGGCCTTATTCTTACTAGTAATGACCCTAAATTTTTAACCAAAGTGAAATCCATCCTTAAAAATAAATATGAAATGGATGACTTAGGACATTTGCATTGGTTGCTTGGCCTCCTAGCCTTAGAAACCAAAGGATTTTTTATTTTTCAGTCTAAGCATGCTTATGATGTGTCCTAATATAATGTTGTAATCAAGTTGGGCATCCACAACTTCCACATTAATTCTCATTTTTTCCCAGGAAAGGTCATGGGAGCATGATGGTAGGGACCCTTCGATTGGAAGGGTTTCCATCATATCCTCTCAGCGCAATTACGTATGGTACTAACTCTAGGATTACTAGTTCTTTACAAATTTTGGTGGTACCGGCATCGACACTTGGAATCAACTGCATCAATCGCCACCTGGCCTAGCATCAACTCTTTATTGACTATCAGAAAAGAGTACGAGCATCTAGTGCATTGACACCTAGGTTGACTAGCGGCTATCAGCTAGACCATACAAGGCCTTTTTCATCTTAAACACTTTGTGTTCATGACCTTTGACAATATATCCAAGTGGTTGGTCTACATAGACTTCTTCTTCAAGAATACCATTGAGAAATGCATATTTTACGTCCATTTTTCTAAACAAGCCACTGATTTTGTGCTAAAACGAAAAGTACAACTCTGATGGTATCCATCCTTGCTACAAGAGAAAATGTTTGATCATAATCTACACCATATTGTTGTGCATATCCTTTAGAAACCAACCTTGCCTTGTTCTTTTTGAACTCTCCTTCTTCATTTAGTTTGGTCTTATAGACCCATTTGACTCCAATACTGATTTTGTCTAAAGGGATGTCAACAAGATCCCAAGTATGATTCTCCTTAATAGAATCAATCTCTTCATTCATTGCTTGTACCCATTGTGCATCCTTTACTTCTTCATCAAAAGTTATGGGATGATAGGAAAACAGAGCATACTAAAGTTGCTCATCAATAACATGAGTCCGTTCATATAACTCCCTCAAACTTCTCTTTTTTTAGTGTTGAGGTGGACTATATGTTGGTGTTTCTTCTAGATGTTGTACTTCCAATCTTGGAAGTCTGAAAAATAGATCTAACAGATATGTACTTTCTTATTGTTGTATGTATGAAGGATCACTCCAGCATTTGTCCTCAAGAAATTTCAGATCACTTCTCACCACAATCTTTTTGGAGATATGATTATACAGTTTGTATGCCTTATGGTTTTCATTGTAACCAGTGAAAATACACCGCTCACTCTTCGTATCCAACTTTCTTCTAAGTTCATCAGGTACATGAGCAAATGCAACAAAAGCTAAAATTCTTATATGTACAAGACTAATCTTAGTTCCACTCCATGATTCTTCAAGAATCTTGTCCTGAACACTCACCGTGGGTGATCTGTTTAGCAAGAAGATTGAGCATGCAACAACTTCATCCCAATACTCATATGATCGCTTATTATGTGACAACATGCTAAGGGCCATGCTCATGATGATCTGGTTCTTTTGTTCAACAACTCCATTTTGCTATGGAGTGTATTTGGTAGTGAATTGTCTCCAGATGCCATGGTGCTTGCAGAAATCTGTAAACTCATGTGAATCATATTCACCTCCACCATCTGACCTAAGCACTTTAATGAACTTGTCAGACTACTTCTCAGTTAAGGCCTTGAACTCTTTGAACCTGGAGAAGGTCTCTAATTTGTTCTTGAGGAAATAAATCCATATTTTCTTCCTAAAATCATCAATGAATATCAGAAAATAAAACTTGCTACCTCCTATGGATTGGGTTTGCATGGGTCCATAAAGGTCTGTATGAACTATCTCAATATGTTCTTTATCTTGAGTTGTGGAAGTGGGGAAGTTGTCCTTTGATGTTTCCCAATGATACAATCCTCACAGGAGATAGATTTTTCATTTAGAACTAGTAACCCCTTGACCATGGCCTATTTGTGCAGAAGATTGAGACTCTTGAAAGGAAGATGATCGAATCTGCACTGTCATAACCAGGATTAATCTAGACTCGAAACAATATGAGCTACAAACTATGGAGGGATGGCACTTCTAATATTGGGTGGAAATATTATGTTTTTGGCCATTTAAAATTTAGCTATGAGTGTCCTATTGGGGGGGATTATCATAAAGTGCACAATATGTAGCAAAAAATCAAAATATCATATTTGTTCTGAAGTAATTAACCCACACTAATCAGATTGACATTCTGATTTGGTACATAGAAAAGATCATGAATACATTTATTCTCATTATGCTTTGTAAGTACAGGAACTTGTGACCTTTTCCTTTTGTTGGAACTAGAAAGTCATCTCTTAGCTTGATATTCGTGACAAAATAGGAATCCAAACTAGACAATAGTGACTTGTTACATGTCATGTATTTATTGCAACCGCTATCTAGTAGCCATAAATAAGTGTTGCAGTGTTCTTCAGTTGCTTGATAGAAGAGGAACGTAACCTATGATGAATCTTCTTCTTTTGAAACATGGGCTCTACCACTATTTTGATTTGTTTGCTTCTTTCTGCAATCTCATTCATAGTGATCGTACTTCTTGCAGTAGTTGCATTGGATATTGGACTTATTGGTCCATCTCATGCCTCTCCCCCTCCATCCATGAGAGTCGTACAAGTGTTCCACATGATCATGACTAGTTCTTTCCTCTGTATGAGGAGACCCTTGACCTCTTGTTCCTCTACCTTGGCCCCCTCTACCTCGACCTCAGTTAAGGGAAGCTTGGGTGCTAAATGCACTATTTAGCGACTCTTCTTCTTTATTGAGTCGAGATTCATGAGATAAAAGGGATTCGATCTATTCCTCTAGGGTGAATTGAGACATATCTTCTTCTTCTTCTATGGCAGTCACCACCATAGCAAATTTCTTGGTGACACACCTTAGAATATTCTGAACAACTACTTTCTCTTCTAGAGTTTCGCCATAGGTTTGAAATTGGGTTATAATGTCCTGGTCATAAAATGATATACAATTTATGTTTCCTTCATTTTCAAACTTTCAAATTGAAGTCGAAGAGTTTGCAATCTTACCGATTTTACTTTGTATGTTCCCTTGTAGGAGGATGTCAACAGATTCAAAGATTAATGTGCGTTGGTAGCTCCATAGATTCGTGGGAAGATGGACTCCTCAATGCAACTTTGGATCTGCCTTGATAAGTTTCAATGACATTCTTCTGGGCATTAGCCATTGCGGCCAAAGCATTTGTATCACGTTCAATGAACTATGTTTCAACCATATCCCAAGATTTGTTGAGCTAGAGAAACGTCTTCATCTTGATAGACCAAAACTCATAATTAGTACCAGTGAGTATGGGTCCATAGATCTGATACAAATTACTTGTGTTGGTAGTAGCCATGCCGGTATGACTAACTAGATATATTTTTTGAACATTTTAAAAACAACGACACAAATTTTATGCTGGCACAATCCGTCGTTGGGTACATTAGGCAAAAACACTGTAAGTGAACAATGATGGATGCACTTATGCTTAAGGACCAATGCGTCGCTGACGACTTTTGTCCAAATAGAAAGAGCATAGATGACGCCTTTTGTTGATGAACAAAGTGTGTTTGTCTATAGATGATGCACTTCTCGATAGGACATAATGCGTTGGCTCTCCAAGAGCGAAGAAAAGGATGCACCGGATTCCTCAATGTGTTCCGGCTTCGATCACAACCTTCGTGTGTGTGCTTTCCACTATGTGAAAAGGCTTACCCAATATAACAGGAATGGATCAAGACACACGCTATGATACCATGGTAAAGATTAACAAAATGGAGATGAAGCAGAAAATATGAGGAAACACAAAATGGGCATATTGATTACATTCTCATTATTAAGCAGCAACACATATAGGACTACATAACACCAAAACCATGGGACAATACCGTGGGTTAGAAAATATTATGGGTCACTAATAAAGATAAGGTGACCATAACATCTACTCAACTAACCAACTAATTAATACACTTGCCCAGCCAAAATACATTTCTTAGCAATAGTTAATTCTAGTTGTATCGGTTTTGGTGGTGAATATTTCTCAATCGAAACACAACTGTAAGGCACATGGGATGATGAAACTGATGCTAATAAATGATTTATTTCAAGTCTTAACAATCCTTTATGTATCAATTTCTTATTAAGAGGTTTCTCTAAATATTTGAATGTTATTTTCATATTGATATGGTGCCTACCTTACGACTAATCTTGGAGATTAAATCATAGTGGTGACTCATCGCCAGTCCCATCTCCCTTCTAGTCTGGAGTCAAACATGCTTCCACCTTCATACCACCCAAAGTAGATGCCTCTTTGTAGCATCGATTAGTTGACTCATACTCGTCCTAATATTTCCTCCTTTGTTGGTCTCGTTGCCCAATATAGGAAAACACCACATGAAAGTCATTCAAAAGTAGCAAAAAGGATATTTCAATATATCTAAAGCACAATTAAGCTTTGGATTCATTATAGTCCAAGGGGAACTCCTTGGTTGGTTTCACTAATTTCAATTGGGTTGGCGATCTTGATGATCTGAAGTCTACTACAAGTTATGTTTTCAATCTTGGTCCTGGACCTATCACTTTGGCTTGTAAAAAACAACAACCCCTTGCTCAATAGAAGCAAAGCATCGAGCCACTGTTACTGTAAGTAAAAATCCTTATGCCTTTGACAAATCCTTCTAGAGTTTAGATTCCAAAGACATGATCTAAATACCCTACGGTGTGATACTCAAAGTGCCATCAAGCTCGCAAATATTCAATTCAACGTCTGCAAAGAAAACACATCGAGGAGCTACACATGCACTTAATGAAAAAGCTTATTCATAATAGTGTTCTCAAAGTGCTTTTTTTACCTATAGATGATCAAGTTGCAGATATTTTTGCAAAGTCTCTTGCAGAAGTAAAGTTTTCTAAACTTCAAACTATGTTAAGTGTTCATGAATTTATCATTAGGTGGGGGGGGGAGGGGGGTAGGCTATAGTGCCTCCCTCCTATTGTGTCACCTGTGTAAATCCTTTATTC
Source organism: Pseudotsuga menziesii (assembly GCA_001517045.1). Lineage (NCBI taxonomy): Eukaryota > Viridiplantae > Streptophyta > Pinopsida > Pinales > Pinaceae > Pseudotsuga > Pseudotsuga menziesii. The sequence continues at coordinate 187,688 of LPNX010402749.1, read as the reverse complement.
ATATCTCAAGTTTTTATTAAGGGGGGTTATTAGGATATTTAGACACTTCAAAGTTAGTTAATATCAACTTGGTTTAATGAGTCTTTAAATAAAGTGTGTTTTTTAATATGCATTTGCACTTATGTAATTTAAAGGTCATGATATGTAATAGACATAAAGTGATCCTACAACTCATCTTCTCCTCAATCATAATGGACACATTGATCAATGGCTTAGCACCCAATTGGTCCATGATCTCTATTTAAAACGCATGGAGGGTCTTTAGCTAATGATCAATTGTGAGAAACTCGTGTAAACATTTTTCTTTTGCAAGAATATCCTCAAGTGGTCATTTGGACAAGGAGATTGAACGTCTTGCTCTTTAAAAGTTTTAATGATGTTGGTGAGTCAATTTGTGACATGTTTGTCTAAGTGATTGCTTATGGTGTTCAACTTGTGTGGAAATACCTTGTTTTAGTAAAACAAAGATTACATCAACAAAGTCAAGTTCAACATTGTTCCATCAATTGTGTGGTGCCATTTTCAACAATCCATGCTTATGGAATAAAGATGCAATTTACCAATGACAAAAGATTGCCAAGATTATTTAATCCCGACATAGAGATAGAGAATCCTTGACACTAGTTTCAACTATTGAAGCTCAAGGACTAATCAAAGCTTCATGACAACTTGCTTTGCTTGTCTTGTGACAAAAGAAGGAAGATAAAGCAGCATACTCCAATTATCACCAAGACTTCAAATACTCAATGCACACAAATCCATTGAAATGAGACAAGTCACATGAGTAGAACCCATGAGACAAGTCATTACATCATTATTTCAAGTTGTAATAAGAAAACTACACAAATGCCTCCAAGTTGCACTAACAAGCCCAACATAGACCTACAACAAGGTATTGTTTTACCAAACAAGGCCAATTAGGAATACATACTTAGCATATTGGTGGATAAAGGATACATTCACCTTAGCTTTTGTATTCAAGACCTGCCATAGTTCTGGCATCAAAGTAGTATAGCACGTGGAAAATGTTCATGGATTACCAATGCTTTACTAAAATAACCATTAAGAACAAGTATTCATTGTTGTGAATCAATAACCTATTAAACCAACTTCAAGTCACAAATTCATCAGTAAGATCCACTTCAAGTTTTGTTACCACCAAATACATATCAAGCTCAAGGATACATGATAGACAATACTAAAAACACGACAAGGATTGTTTCAATGGGTAGTCATGTTGTTCAATGTTATAATGCCCTTGCAACCTCATGAGGATCATGAATGAGTGTTAATACTATAACTTGACTCATTCACGATTGTGTATCTATATGTCATTAAATTTCCAACAAGACCTTAAGCGATCACTTACACCCTATGGACCAAGTATTTTCAATGTTGAAAAGAAACAAAATCATTTGTAAACTTCAAGAAGCATACATCCAAGTGAGAAAAACTTGTTTGTGTTGAATTCTGAGCTAGTCAAGATTAATGGAGATAAGAAGCTACTCACCAACATTTTCATAGATCATTTCTCTATTGTCATCCACCCACTCAACACATTGAGTTGTGGCCACATGTAGTTCAATCAGGGTTCTACGAAGCAATGCTTATTGAGAATATCAAACGTCATGTAATGACTACCATCCTCACATTGCTTGAAATTTAGTGATCATTCAAGATCAAGGTGAATGCCTCTAGACTTGCAATGAGCACAATTTTCTTGTAGCAAAAAACCCATCACATGCCACTTAAGACAAATTCTCGATGTTCTTCAAAATTACTTGATGTATGATCATAAATGCATGCACAATTGCAAAATGAAAAGAATTGGAAAAAATATTTGCTTAAAAAATAGACAAATGTGCACAATCATAAGCCTCCCCAATTCCTCTAGACACTAAGCAAGATCAAGAATTTGTGGCACAATAAACTAATTACCTAATTGCAATAATTTAGCATTATGATTGAAATACCAAAAATAAATGACACAAAATCAATTATTTCCTACCACATTCACACAAGGGGAATTGATAGTGTTCCCACAAATTCAACATTTTGCATCCAATGCTTTCAAGGAATCTTGTATGTAATGTCTATACTTCACAAATAATTATGTAATTATGTAGAACTCCACAATTACAAGGAGCACACCATTCCAAAATATCAAAACACCATGGAGTGGATTAGTTAATCACTAATTTGTATAGGCATCTCTACTTGCTAAGAATCATGCAGTTGGTGGCAAAGTTTGTGATAAGTTATCACCTATAAAGCATATCAAAGCCAACAAAATGGAACATTAGTAATAACATCCCATTTCCAATCCTGAGCAAAGTTTAGTTGTCAATGTCAATGGATTGCTTTGGTAAAATGGTCTTCATGATACATGCAAACACAATTATTTCAATATAATAGGTAGCATAGTTGTTCTTCAATGGACTATAGTTGCACATTGGTCTACCATCATGATCACTTTCAACTACAATAATAGATCTCTCACCAATATGAGTCAATGTATGGCTACCTAGCTAAAGAGGAGTATTCGATTCCATCCACAAACAAATGGGAAAACAAAAATAATAAAACAAATCATAGCTCAAACATTACATTCTTTCAATCATCGAAATCTGAAGATATGGGATTTTCGCATCCCATTCGTATAGTGCATTTACAATTGCATAATGCATAGCACCTTGAATTCTTGTCGAAGGACACGTTAGCTAGTCTTAGCCATATCCCCAACACAACAACAACGAGATCATTACACATGGACAAGCCATAAGGTTCAATAACCACATCCTAAAGATTCATGATCAAGTTCAAGAAACTTTGCAAAAGAGTCACAAGGCAACACAATCACTAGTGCCACCCAAATCATCAGTTTCACAGAAGAGATAGAATGAGTTTTTACAACACAAATCACTACTGCCACCCAAATCATCAGTTTCACAGAAGAGATAGAATGAGTTTATCTTTGGAAAAAAAACCTTTTAGGAGTACAAAACATTCAAGGTGCTCAACAATGACCTTTACATAAGCATTGAGCATATTGGATTGAACACATTTAAATTCCATCCACTACCTTGCATGGCCATCCACCAAATCCCCAATGTAGATCACCTAAGGCACTACAAACCATCCATGTTAGATGGTGATGAGAAAGATTCAGCACCTCAACTCTTGAAGAGCTTGTCATTGGATTTGACAAAGATAGAAGAGTATACGCTTCTTCAATGCAAATGGCGAGCTCCCAAACAAGGAACCTTTTGTTTTAACCATGAGAATCAAAACTCGTCGAGATTCCTAGGCTAAGCCTAGGTTCAAAGTAAATGGCTACCGCTATAGCCCAATAGTATATCCAACATCCTGCAAGCCAAATATACCAATAACTCATGACTTAGAAAGGGCCAAGACATCTAGAGAAACATCCAAACAAGGAACCTTCAAACTTTATCAAACAAAGCTTAAGGGACAATCACCCTAAGTTAGCAAGTGCCGCACCTGAAGGAAAATTGAGAAGAGACTTCTACAATTCATAAAATAATGGTTCAGGAACAACAACAACTAAATGTGCAAATTTGAACCCAAGAATCTTAGACTAATCATGTCAATCATGAATGGAGTTACAATACAAAGAGGCTCACCAAGTACAAGCATATGGATTTTATCATTGTATCAAAGGTGTGGAATAGTGCAAAAGCAACAACAAAGAATGTGCATAATACTCATCCCACAAATTCGCACTATGGCACAATCAAACTATAAGAGAGTTCTCACTTATATTTTTTCTGCAGCTTGGCACGTCACTTTTTGTCACAAATACACAATTGAATATGGCACATTGACATGAATGGGCAACTCAAGAATTCATGCACAAGAACAAACATGACAAATTATTTCCTTTTGTTCCTCCTCTTCCTAAATTTGTGTACATGTAATTTAGAGAAAATGAATAAATAGGAAATGAATTGTTCGTATTCCATTAGCTATATTATAAATACCACGCCATGGGATATAAAGAGGTTAATTGATTGGTAATTTGTTGATTTGTTGAATTTATTTAGGTTCATAATGTTCGGATCATGTTGGACATGCTTGATATATTAATGAAATTTTTTAGTTGATTTGTTGTCCAGCATTGTTGCACTAATCTTTTTATCAAGAATGTTGAGTTTGTGTTTGAGTTTGCTAAGCTGTTCAATCAAGTTGCAAATTAGTGACAATATATACCAATCTTAACTCATCATAGTGTTTGTTCTGGTTGCACTATTTGCATTTGTGTACTCTCGTTTGGATCAACTTCTTTTATCCCATAATAAGAACAATCAAACAGGGATAGCACATTCTTCTTTCCCCAATTACTCTTATGATGCTGAAGCCTCTTCAAAGACTTTGCTTATATTCAGTTGCATTCCAATAAGTGGTATCCTTCACGCTCTAGAGTATTGGTAAACTTGAACCATTCAATCAAATTTACTCCTGTGCTTGCTATATGCTTGGAATCACACTAAAATATTCACTTTTCCTTCAGGTACTACAAGAAGTACAGTAACAATTCTCTTTTCCAAGCATTTAAAAGAGAATTATTTTGTATGCACCTTCACTAAAATATGATCATTGCATAAAACCTTCACTAACATATGCATACACTAAAATATGCATACAAGATCATTGCATCTAAACCATTATTTTGTATTACTGTCAATAAATATGCAAATCTATGAAAAACTATCCCTTCTTCCCTCCAACACCCTTCAAATCACCAGTGTTTGGAGAATGGATATTATTTTCTTACAACTCGGAATGATGTGAGAAACTTAATCAACTCCTTTGTTAAATTCTATTTCAGGCTTCTTTGAGCTCCTAAAAGCATAAAACATCTTTGTATTTCTAAATACCTGACACCCATCCCCCCACTTTCAATAGAGAGCTCATATCAATCCCACTCCACAGCCAGAAAAAGGCTCTTGATTCTTGCATACTTGGAATCAATAAATGCTCCCTCAAGTTGAACTGCCCCAATGTATTCAAGAAAAACAAACTGGCATGTTAAACTCATGAAGGGGTCAAAACTAGTTTTTGGATACAATCCCAGTATTATAACAATTACCTTCTCGAGAAAAAGATTTACACAGCTTCAAATTTGCCTTATTAGTATTCATAATAGTGCATAAATTAGATCTCTGTTTAGCCTAGTGAAATCAGTACAATGTCTTTGAAATGATAAATTTTTCAAACCAGTAATTTAAGTTTGAAGTCACAATGCAGCTTAGAGGATTCGCAATTAGCACTAAACCATACCCATCTATAAAGTTACTAAGGTTCGACCACAATCAAAGACCCCAAAATCCCTAAGGATTGAGCCAGTGGAATCAAGGTTATTAAATTAAGCCAATTGAAGAAGCGTGTTTGGATTCAAAGTTTCAAACAGCTAGGAAAGGTTCATGTTAAACTCATGCACATGTTTTCTATAGATGCCTCGCTTTCCACTGAGTCTAGTAAACACCATGGAAATAATTCCAAAGTCCAATCAGTTGCTGGCAACTGGTGCCACAAATTACTTGATGAAATGGTATAGGATCACATAAAAAACTGCAAGGCACGGTATTAAAGCAGGTTCATCATGTACCATGGTGCAGCTGGGCTAATTGGAAACCAGTACTATACAATGTATACAAATTTATGTTTTCTTTTGAAAATATCGCTAATGGGATGCCATCATATATTGCATAGTTAATTTTTGTTGCTTCAGACAGTTCTACAGTTCTTTGTTCTATTTCTTGTCTAGTTTACTAGCAGATTAAGGCACATCAGACAGATGGCAACCTCAGACCATTGAATAAGGTGCATAGAAGGTTTATTGGCTATGATTTTTGGTTGTAAACAGTAACATCCTACGGTTAATATGGTGTGAGTAGCTAGATTCTAAGAACATTTTCTTGTTAATCTCGAAGGCATGTCGATGTACACTAGGCATTTCCTGGGCAAAGATAACATAAAGCCAAACCTTCCCTTCGATTAATTACATGGAAAAATTCATCCTAGCAGCCAATTATAACAGAGTCAAGAATCCGTTGTAATTCTTTTACTTCTATGCTATCCACACTTCCCGACGACAACCGCCGATGTGACTTTTGCAAATGAAGTTTCAGGGAACTGCTACTAACACCTACAATCTTTCCACAAATCGGGCAACTCTTCATGATAGGCTTCCTTCGTTGCCAATCCATGGAAGGTTTTCCATACAATCTCTTATCCAGTTCTATAAGAATTTTCATGAAACCATCATTTGGCTGTGCACGACAGTGTACTCCTTTAAGTCTGGTCCATGCTTCAAGAAGTGTCTCATGTCTGCAAATGACACCTCACATAAAGAAATGTATGATGGAATACAACAGAACTATGCAGCAAAAGCATGGCATAAAATGCAAAAGAAAATAGTAACATAAATCTACTTAAACCCGCAATACCCTTACTTGCGTAGCATCAAATATGCAAGAACAACTGTTGTGCTACGGCTTTTGCCTTCAAAGCAGTGCACAAGAACCTTTCCCCCATTTCTTTCAACCTTCTCTATGAAGTCAGATGCATCTTCAAAAATATAGCTAATATTTGCATCATCAACATCAGATATCTGTTATATCAAATGAAACAATGACAAATGAGTTTCATGCAACAAACAAAACGATAAGATATCTCAAATATTTTAGATGTTTCTGTAAAATAATACAGTTTGAAAGAATACTAACACAGCTCAAAGTAAAGGAAAGAATTTGGCAACATATAGTTACTTCTACCAAAAGTAGCACAAAGAAAAATGCAGGGAAGAAACTGGCACCTCAAAATTTTTATACTCAAAAAGGTCCGGATATTGTGCTTCTGATTGACCAAGCTCATTAGCACAGAGGCATAGAACATGAGTGACACCCAGATACCGCAGTGTATTTATAGACCTTGCAGCCAAAGCTCCACCAATAAACAAACAGTCTGTAACATGTGATGGCCGCTCTGTGTCGGCAGCCTGAGAGACCAAAGCCATCCTTTCCAGAAGGTGTTCCAACCTCACCTATATGAGGGACAGTTTTTCAGATTTCAAAAGCATTTATTTGCTTTAGCAGAGATTTTCTTTGTCAGATACTCAGTCAACAAAATGAAAAGTGGAATGAGATTTTTCACAGATCAATTTGCAAGTCAATTCAAGGAATTCTTGACCAGTTACCTTTAATTCATAACTGTCTATGACATTTTGAGAATCACCTCCCTCAAAAAAACCAGTGTTGAAATTCATTTCATGGCATAATTTAATCACTTCCATTCCAAGCATTTCATTCCAATGCTCTAATGCCTTGCTTAGCTCACTATCAAACTGCACATGTTATACATCTATCATGACAGCATTCCTCTTTTGACAGAGTAGAAAATAACTTCAAATGAAAGAGTTCATTGTTTATTTATCATGCCAAAGAAAAGGAAAATAGAAAACTTGCCTTTGCAATCTTGTTTAAGTCCTTCAATTTGACTGTCAGGCGCACACTGTTAAATGAATCACCATTTCCTTTAGGATATTTCCCATGACAGTTGTCTTGAAAAAATGGTGACATTTCTAAGTTGTCCTTAAAAGGTGATTTTGAGAATGGATTGCCAAGGATGTCCTGTGAATCTGTGCCACTGGTATATGCAAGATCTTGATGCTCTGTGTTTTGCCCATTTTTCAAGCATTCTTTACCTGCAACAGGTGACTGACAAGAAAGATTGTGAAATGATGAGTACAAGTGGCTCGATTCAGTGGCCCCTGCATCTTCCTTCTCGTCGTCCCCTGGAAGATATTTGCTTATTAATGAAAGAAATGTCTTCATTAAAACATCCAATTTATTGTGAAGTTTGAGTATGAATGGTTGCAACCTCTGCATTTCCCTTAGTCCACCACGGAAGCCAGCTTGAAACTCGTGCACAACTTTGCCTTGGTCAATATCCCCAGAGACAAACTGATCCATAGATCCAACTGCTGTTTCTGAAATGTGACAGCCAAGCTTTTCCCATGATATCTCATGCAGCAAATCTGAAGCAAATTGAGAACTATTTAGCAAAAGCTCCACTAGTTTTGGATACTGTGAAATATCAGACAACCTTTTGCCAGCAGGAGGACGTCTTGGAACCCCAGAATCAATTGCAACAATATGAAAATCACTAGCCTGGCTATTTCGATCTCCAATGGGAAGGAAAATTCCTTCAAAAGTAGTCTGATTGGCAGTGTAATCTAAAATTTGTGGAATGAAGGTTATCATGTCAGAACTAGACATGTTCCCCAAGTCAAAACTTTTCCTTCGACGGGAAAATGAAGTTCCTTTGTTTTTTCGTGGTGGAGACTTGACATTTCCTAGTACTGAAGCTATTCTATTCCCAAATTCCAGCTTTTCCGTGAATAAAAGATTTGCTGGATTCCCACGCCATCCAAGCTGGCGGCATGGAAGGCGATCTTCATTTCTGAGGACTAAATCTAGAATCAAAATCCTACCAAGTGCCACTGCAGTCTTTTGAGCCGCTTCCTGAGAATCAAAAGCTCGGGGACTTTGCAGCAAGGGATAACCATGCACGTAACTGCAATAGAAAAATATAATAAGGTCTATTAAACAGAATGTATTACACTATATATGCTAGATTTTTACAAAGAAACACTCAAATAGTTATAAAAGAGAGCCTGGAAGACAAAATAGTTACCATTCCAGACTTCAATATAATAAGAAGTTTTGAGGTAATTGTCATTTCAGTCTTCCTTACAATAGGAAGAATTTTGAGTCATCAAGCAAAATACTTGTTTACTTAGGTTATACAGTTTTTTTCGAGTAACAATAGATTTTCATCTAGGGAAGTTTTAGTAGAAGCTATGAAGAATGCTTGCATACCTCTGGGCTTCTTATTAAGGTAGTAGATAGGAAGGCCAGTTTTCCCTATGACATGTTATATGAATGCTGTTAACAAGCATATGCAAAATGTAATCATTTTATCTAATAAGAAGTCACAGCTTTTTACCAATGAAAAAAAAGGAGATTATTTTAGGCTAGATAGATGATTACATAATTAAGCAATGTCCGTCCATGTTTTTGGGAGGCAAGACAGGGAAACCGCACATTGGGAACATGTGGAGACAACCCCTGAAGTTTAGGGAAATTCATAGGGGACAAGGGGGAGGTCAGGTTCCCTAGCATATGGGGGGGGCATCTCTAAAAATATAAAATTATAAAAATCCAACAATAATGATTCATCGCGTCTTAAATTTAATCCAGCATTGTGCAATGTAAATACTAAATTCAAATATGTAAATGATACAAGCATGATACTAAATTCAAAAATGTAAATGATACAAGCATGATTCATCAATCTCTGTTATTATTATCGTATTTCACATTGAATCAAAGATACATGCACATCAAATTTCAAATTTTTAATATATGAGATAAGATAATTTTATTAACGACCACCAAGTGACCACATATATGTCAATGGAACTGCTAAGTGCATCAATGAGATTACAAAGTGGGAGTGCAAAAGCCACTCTTGGAAAATCACTATGACAGTAAATTTATCCTTTATAAAGAATAATCCCAAAACCTAAGTCATGATTGGACAGACTCCAGAGAAGTAAAACAAAGAAGTGATGCAAATACGTGTAACTGTGGTGGAGAACCAAAGGCCAAAAGCCATTGGCCCTCTTGAGTCCTAGGGGGATGTCTCCCTTGGGGTCAATCAACATCCTCTGAAACCCCTCTCCTATCATTCGAGTTCAAAAAGAAGATATGCCCAATAAATGACTGGTTCTATGTTGTTGGGAACAGTAGCGGCGCGAAAGAGAAATTCTCAAAAGCTTCCAGGGTGGGAGCATTTTCAGGAGCATTTTTTATATAATATATATTTTTATATATTTTGATGCATATATGTCACCAAAACCATGTAGAATGTGGAATTAGCTACAAAAAGCATAAAAACATGGATTAAACCATATAACATCAATCATCTAGTAGTTATGACCTATAACTTATATCATTGTCATCAAATGATCAACCATTTTCAATATATAACATTTGTCATGATTCATCAAACTCATCACTAAAGTTGTACTTGTAACCAAACTATAATAGAGAACATCAACCATGAAATGAAACGATTCACAAAGCACATATTCATTAGTGATTACCAAACTATTACAATATACTATTATGCAGTCAATAGTGCAAAGTGGCAAGCAGTGAACTTCAATGGTAGGTTCAACTTCAAACATCAAACTTAAATTGTCATACATTGTTTTCAAAATAGACCATAAGAAATATTAAAGAATCAATAGTTACAATTTGCAAAGTACTGAAAACTACAAAAAGAGAAGTGCTAAAATTTGCTCTTGCCACAAGAAACTTCTAATTTATTTTCCTCTAATCTATGACCACTGGGAGTAGGACTCTCCTCATACTGAGTAGGTGGAACTGGTCGTGAACCACGTCCAACAGTTACAAGAACCTCATGCAACAATGGAGGTTGTGAAGCTAGAGGAAAAGCCTGTGCATCTGGAACACTGCTAGTGGATGGGGGTGGCATATCTATTGTTGCACGGTCACCATCATCATCACCCAAAAGTTCAGCCTCCAAACACTCTAAATCCAAGGCTCCACCCTCTAAATTATTCTCCTCTGGGTTGTTGTCTCGTTATTCGGAGCGAGCAACTATGAGTTTAGAACCCAATGTCACCTCAATTCCTAACTCCTCTGTTTAGACCCAACTCTTAAAAAGGTCAAGGGGGGTAGTCCCTATTTACCAGTGTTACACGAGGACTCGCCCCCGAAGGTCAGGGGCGCGCCCCCCTCGCTCCCTGCGCCTCGAGGGCTTGGAGGCTCCTAGGGAAACGTTTCCCAGCATCCCTAAAATCAGGAAACGCTCGGCAACATACAAGGGGGCATGTGCCCCTATTCTGCAACACTTTCCAATTAAGGGGGGCTCCCACATGCCCCCTCCTAAAACTGGGGGGATCCTAGACACCCCCCACGATTTTCCCAATTTTAGTTTTAAAAAAAACAAAATTTTAATTTTAATTGTTTAGTCTCTATTTCAAGCTTAGTCTTTAGTAATTTACTATTTCACTATTTTAGCATGCAATATCATTGATTCAATTTTTCAATTACAATGACTGAATTAGTAATATGAATATCAAGATTCAAATGACAAATTTGAAAATTATCATGATGAATTGTATACCGTGTTTGAATTATTAATTTGTTATATTCTGATTTACATTGCACAATGCTAAACATACTATTTACTTTTAGTAGTTTACATGGGATGATCATTGAATTGTTATTGTTGGGATTTCATAATTTATAATATTAATTTTTGTTAAGCCCTGGACGTCCCCCTGCTCCGTCCCACCCCACCCCCAAATTTCACTAAAATTTGGGGGTGGTCTCCACATGTCCCTGTTGATGTATTTGTAACTTTGGAATGTATTCAGTTGTATATTTTATATTGCATTTCATTGTACCCCGACGAATATGTTTGTTTCTCAGATCAAGAGAGTCATTAATATAATAAAGTCATGTAAAGTCATTGAGGTTAACCCTCCATTGTAAGTCGAGGCAATAGTCCCCACAGTTGAGGGGTATTAGGGTTATTAGACTCTCCTAGAGAAGTCGACCCTCTAAAGTAAATGTCAAGTGGAAAACAAGTATAAATAGAGAGTGAGACTCTCTATTTGATACACACACTCACTCAACTGTAGCGCATGAATGAAAGATGAGGAGCTCGCATAAGTGAGAGAGGGAAAAGCTGTCGAAGATCATCTTTGTGTTTTTGGGTTTTGCTTTTGCTATTGGTGCTCATTCTATCTCTAAGGAAGTTGCGAAGTTTTCTACTTTATGGTTTCCCCAAGGAAAACTCTTTGTGTCTCTTGTCTCTTGTGATTATTGTTGTGCATGTTATTCTCTCAGATCAGATCCTAGATCACATTGATTAAATGATAAAAATCTAACATGGTATCAAAGCTAACCTGAGAAGAAGACATTGTGCAACTACATAAGCTAAGGCTTCTTACTTTTTGGGTCTCTCTCCAAAGATCATCAACAAATGAAGGCTAGGATAACTCTCCATTGAAGGGTGCATCTTTTTATCGAAGCAAAATATGATTTCGGGCATTTTCTGTGTTTGACTTGTCACTACTGCAAGAAATTAGGGCTTTTCACAGAAGAGGAATTTTTTAGCGAGCCCATCATAGCATTTTTGTCCTCAAAATTGAAATTTAGAGACCAAGATCGAAATTTTTGCTTGGGTAAAACTCCAAGAAAGTCAAACCCTAATTTGACCCTGGACCAGAAAACCCTAAAAGACTAAAACTAGTCATTTTGGTGCATCCGCTATATCTCGAGATTGGAGAAGGATCAGGAGCTGAAACTTTTATAGGCCGAAGATAAATTCCTGATGTACCCTGTGTAAAAGTTTCAGCCTCAGATTTGCCTTATTCTGGGAGATATGATTCCTCCAAATCAGGGTTCCAACCTCTCCTTGGATTCATCCCTAAACAAGACACCTAGGGAAAATTGCTATACCTCGATGAAATTTCTCAAGATGTTCCAGATAGGACACGGACTGTACTTTCTATGGTAAAAGTTTCAGACCCCGAAGGTGAAACAATGACACGTGGCAGTCTGTACAAGTTCGCTATGCTGAACAGTCCTGAAACAAGTCACATTGGGAAACCTCTCATAAGTCCCCATTGGTGAAACCAATTCTGCTTAAACCTGTGGTGTTGGAAAAAGGACAGATGGGTCTAACTAAGTACGAAATTTCAGACACAGAGGAGAAGTACTTTCGAAGATACCGCAATCAAACATTTCTACAAAAGAAATTGGAAAACTAGGGCTTCTTGTTCCAAGAGCTTCCCTCCATTGTTTTCAAAAAAGGAGTGCATTCAATGGCTCGCCTTGAAGAGACCCATCTTTCTATCTAATCAGAGGTTTGAAATTCCAAGTTTTGAAAATGAGGGTTTCTCTGACAAACCCTAGATCAGCCAGCTCCTGAACCAGGATGGACAATTCAAATCGGCAAAATCTAAATTTTTGCTATTTACATTTGAGGTTCTCATTTCAAAATGACTAATCACACCAGCTTGATGACAAGCTTGGTGAAGCTGACAACTTCCAAGCATGGAAGTATAGGATCTCACTGGTTCTTGAAGAAAATGAATTCGACACCTACATAAGTGGAGAGGTTCCAATTCCAGAGAACGATGAGGCTAAAGCCTTAAACAAGAAGAACTTGGTCAAGGCCAAGAGGATTATGGTTGATTCTATCACCTTATACCACAAGTGTCTTCCCTAAATACACCTAAAGAGATGTTTGATTCCTTGACCAAGCTATTTGAAGGGAAGAATATAAATCGAAAGAAGTATAGGAACTCCGTGATCCTTGAAGAAATTGACCTAGATCAGTATTTCAGTAAAGAAGTTATAAGAGACAGAGGGAGATGAGGCTAAGGCTAGAGCCAAGAGAATCATTGCAGATTCTATCATCTCATCCCTCATGTGTCATCCTTGAAGACACCAAAAGGAATTGTTCGATGCTATGACGAGGCAATCGAAGAAGAATAAGATATTGGTATAACTATCTTGAATGGCCTCCCAGGATCATGGGATTCATTCATCCGAGGAATGTGTGCCAGAAGGAAGTAATTACCTTTAGCAGACTCTAGGAAGAGTGCGCACAAGAAGAAGCTCGACTCATAATAAGAGAAGAGAAGATGGGAGCAACTGAAGATCAAGCTCTCACGATTCAAAGAAGATCTCTCAAGCGATAAAGAATATGAAGGACTCATCTGGATACGAAATGATGTTGTTATGAATGAAGAAGATGATGAAGCTGAAGGCTCAAGGAGTCTACCCACGAAACGAATAAAGATAAGTATTCAATTGTCATTTCATGATATTATTTGGTTATGCATTTGTGTATATTCAGTTGATGTGTTATGCATGATAGAATGTTTGCATGAATGACAGTATACTACTAATATGCATGTGATGGGTAAGTAGCCCATGGTGCTATACAACTCTCCATTGCTACTTATCTAGAATGAAACCTCTTTGTTGACATATTGGATTAGTGCACAATCTCAATGATGTCATGGTAGAGATGGAAGGCATCTAGAAAGTTTCCGTGAGATATGGATAAATGTTGTATGGGCTAAAATAGTTGCATGATTATATCTTTATGCATAAGAATTTGCCATTATGAATGTCTTATGAAATGTTTCTAACCATACAACTAATGCATTTGACTTGTAGGAAAGATCGTGCTTAATCGCCTACAAGAAAAGAAGGATGAGACTTGTTCAAAAGAACAAGTGATGACAGTTCAAGATTCACTCTAATAATCCAAAATGAAGAATGATGACTAGAATAAGATGTTGAAGAATTGAAGGGAAGTCCGTAGTATCTTCCATATGGATCTACAAGATCCAGCATGCAGTAGACGACAACATCGTGGGATACAAGGCAAGATTCGTAGCACGAGGCTTCTCACAAAAAGAAGGCATAGACTACGAAGAGACATTTGCAGCCACTGGAAGTCGAGACACATGACAGGCAGAATCATGTGTGCAAATTAAAGAAGGCCTTGTATGAGCTTAGAAGGAGCTTGACGATCACCTAGAGTGATGAAGATCTTAACCTTTGCTACAAGGTTGAAAATGAAATCCTATAGAGGATGACAAGCTCACAAATGGGTGCGAGAAGAACTTTTGAAAAGGTTCAAGATAGAGGATCTTGGTATCCAATGACCCTAGATGGATACATAGAATATTAGTAGCAAAGGAAGCTACTTGTCACTCTAGTACAGAATGTTTCAATGCATAGAGTGCGAAAGGCAGAGGGAGAATGATGCTCCGCTTCAGAGGGAGTGACTGCAAAAGATCTTGAGATTCGACATGATATGATAGGATAGACAGCTTACTGATGGCTCTAGGCTTTGTTGAGAGTAAAGTGGATTCCAACCTTTACTTCCAGGTTGAAGGTGGAAGACCAATGATGCTCCTGTTATATGTCGATGACTTGTTCCTGACAGAAAAGAGGAACTCATTAAAGTTGCAAGAAGGAGACTTGCTGCCGAGTTCGAGATGAAGGACTTGGATATGATGCACTACTTTCTAACCATGGAGGTGTGGAAGAATGCGGATGGAATCTCCCTGGGACAAGGGAAGCATGCAGTAGAGATCTTGAAGAAGTTTGGGATGATGGACTGCAAGGCCATGACCACACCTATGGCATCAAACATGAAGCTATTGAGTGATGCTTCGTCAGAGTCGGTTGATACCACGATGTATCATCAGATGATTAGGTCCTTGATGTACCTAACGAATACGAGACTAGATATGTGCTTTGTTATGAACACATTGAGCCAGTTCCTGACGGATCCGAGACATGTTCACCTCATTGCTGCAAAGCATATTCTAAGGTACCTGAAGGGTACAGTTGACTATGGGCTCAAATATGAAGCGAATCAAAAGACTAACCTGCATGGTTATATTGATTCGGATTCATAGCGCCAATGAGAAGAAGAGCACCTTGGGTTGCTTCTTCAGTTTGAGATCCAGTATGGGCTACTGGTCTGGCAGGATGGAAACCTGCATGGCACTGAGTACAGCTGAGAGAGGAGCAATGAAGCTCCAGTTTGTGATCTAGATCGATATCTCTCGAAAGAGGGAGTTCTAGCATAGCCAATGAGACAGGTTTGTTATCACATATATAGTAGTTGGGCTACCATATTCTATTTTTCAGATTCCAGTACATTTTTCAGCCAGTTCCCCTACATATGAGATGTTGAGATGAGCATCTATGACGGATCATGATTTGATTAGTGGACTATAGTACTCTCCCATGCCATGATTGAGTCTCAAAACACTCAAATTTGAGGATTGATGTAGTCATTTTAACCATTTGCAGAGAAGTTATTGGTGCCCAGAGTTGTATCATTGTTTTCTCATTGCACTGATGTTGATTCAAAAGGATTGTTTGCATGTTTATGACTCAGCTTATATATCTTGTGTTATGGTTATTATTGCTCTTATACTCATTCTTGTGACATGTATTAGCATTTAGTTTCATGATTTGGCGGTCATATAAATATGTGGACTTGGATGTATTAATATTATGTATTGATGTCGTTACTCAGACCTGGAAGTTCTTGATCTATACTCATTGGTTTTACCCTCCTTAGGGAGAATAGAGGTAGTCATTCCCACCATACTTTGGCTTGCTAGTGTTGGTTTTACCACTAACTGTCTCCACCCATCCATTACCTTCCAATTATGTTTCTGACCCAACTTACTACTTGACTTGTGGCATGGAGGACCTTTCCCCACTAGAGCCTCTATGATTTGATAAGCTTCCCTATTTATTTGTGTCTCGGCTCTGAGTTGCCTAGGTTGTGTTGGCTAACCTGAAACAAGTAGCGCTACCATCAATACAATGTGTTGGAAATGAAAATGAGTATCTTATAAAAAGCCCATTCATGAAAAGTAGTGTTTTTCAACATACGTGAATGCAAGGCTAGCCTAATGAAATTGGCTCTGAAAAATATTGCATTGACATATCTTAAAACATTCATGAAAAGTAGTGTTTTTCAACATACATGAATGTATAAAGACTAAATGATAAAAGTCCGCATAAAAATACGTGGACAAAGGCTATGGAAAATCAAAGACGCAAAAAGCAATGGTTCCTAAAAGTTATATCTAAAGATTGCTAGCCTTACTTGTATTGAGTTGGAATGTGAGCATTTGTCAAGGTGAGTAAGCACCTCTGAAGTAGTTAACCCATTTGTGAGGCACTGCCATCCCCTTTGTTGTTGTTCGTCCGGCATATGGCTATAGTGAGTATCCCCTTTCCATATCCAAAGTGTCACAATGTTGAGTGGGCAGTCATCCTTTGGCCTAACCTTATGAATTTTAGCCTTCACCCTTCACTAGAAAATTGACTACAAGTATGAAGTGAGTATAGTCTTGAAAGTCTAGTCTGAGATATAATAAATAAAACCCTATATATGT
This sequence comes from Pseudotsuga menziesii, assembly GCA_001517045.1. Taxonomy (NCBI): domain Eukaryota; kingdom Viridiplantae; phylum Streptophyta; class Pinopsida; order Pinales; family Pinaceae; genus Pseudotsuga; species Pseudotsuga menziesii. The sequence continues at coordinate 170,614 of LPNX010402749.1, read as the reverse complement.
ATTCGGTTGATCTACCGCCAGTGAAGTGATTGCTACTTGTTATAATTATTACTTAAATGATTTGTAGTGCATGTCTTAGCCTTTTAACACTTGCAGTAGATGGATGTCAGCCTGAGTTATATTATTGGTATCTGGTCATTTACAGGTTTTGTCTATTTGATATTATAGATGATCAGGCAAAGACCTTGAGAGGGTATGAGTATAAACCTTAGATGGATTTGGACTTTCTGAGTCCAGTGAGACAACTTGTTTTCAGTTCCAGGCACTTACAGAGATGGCCAGGCTCATTTTACCCTTCTGGTTCAGTTTTGTTTCACTAGATGGCAAGTCTGAGCAAGGAGATGATTTTGTTGGATCTCCTAGGGCGTTGTATGGGGCATAGGGGGTCTAGCCACTTGATTGTACCATAGTCCCCCCCTCCCAGAGAGCCTGGTGGGCTCAGTTGGACAACATAGGAAACCTAGGAGGCTATTGTCTGCCTATCACGTTTCATAAGGTAGATTAAAAATAATTAAATGGCTACTAAAGAAAATCGATTTGCGCTACTGAGGCAAGGAAATGGCATGGGATGAGGTCTGATGATGAGCGTGATGTCTTCCACACCTTCTTCAATAGTTGCCACAATTTCACAGTTTAAAAAATATATTATTTTTTGGAAGCACATGGTGGGTCCAGGGAGTGTTAACTAACTCCCTTTGGGTGTCCCCATGGAAAGAAGGTATGAGTAAAAACCTTAGATGGATTTAGACTTTCTGAGTCCAGTGAGACAGCTTGTTTTCAGTTCCAGGCACTTACAGAGATGGTTAGGCTCATTTTACCCTTCTGGTGTAGTTTTGCTTCACTCGATGGCAGGTCTGAGCAGGGAGATGATTTTGTTGGATCTCCTAGGGCGTTGTATGGGGAATAGGGGGTCTAGCCACTTGATTGTACCATAGTCCCCCCCTCCCAAAGAGCCCGGTGGGCTCAGTTGGACAACGCAGGCACACTAGGAGGCTATTGTCTTCCTATCATGTTTCCCGAGGCAGATTAAAAATAATTAAATGGCTACTGAAGAAAATCGATTTGGGCACCTGAGGCAAGGCAATGGCATGGGATGAGGTCTGATGATGAGTGTGATGTCTTCCACACCTTCTCCAACATTTGCAACACCTAGATAGGCCCACATCTATTTTTCGGGCATTTTATATTATTTTATGGAGCTTTTGGAGGCTCACAATTTCCTCAATGAGGCATAATTTCACAGTTTAAAAAATATATTATTTTTATTGTACCATAGATACACCCAAAGGGAGTTAGTTAGCACTCCCTAGACCCACCATGTGCTTCATTTATGTTTTTGTTGAGTGGGATCCCCTCTCCTAGGGTGATTTAGTGCACTTTTATATTATATTATTGGATTGATCCATGTATTATATGTTGAGCTCATCTCAACCATTGATTAGAACATTTGTATCTTTTAATCTTAGCCACTCATTTGAAAAGTGATTAAGATTTTGGTTCTCATTCCTATTTAAAGGAGAAGGCTTCTCATTTGTAAGGGGTATTTGGCTCTTGGATCTGGATAGTAGAAAAAGTTTTCTTGTGGATAATTTTGGATCTCCTTTGCATCTAGTGTTCTTAGAAGGTGACTGGAAAGTCTTTTCCTTCCTAGCATTCGGGAAATTTTTGTGAGATCTATATTTTTTCTGGAATCATTGTCTTATCTACAGGAGGGCAACTTCAGCTTGGGCGTTTTTGCAGTGGCTCCTCAACTTGCTTGGATTGGCTTCGCTCCTATCCGGGGGTTTTCATTAGTGTCATTGTGATCTATGATTTCTTCTTGCTATTTTTCTATAGCAGTTGCTTTTTTCTCATGATGCAGCAAATCTGATATGGTTGACGTTTATTGTGCAAGAGAGAGGGCACATTGGCTTCTTGGGGAAAAACGTTAAACATAGAACTCACTCGAAGCTTCTCAAATTGATTGGGACAGCAAGGATCATCATCATCGAGGCATCTACAAGGTTTTCCAAGTAAGATCCATGGGTTAGTAATCTTCTTCCAGATCTCAATCCATTGGCATCAGTCTTCTTAAATTTTCACTATAAAACCCTAAATAATAAAAAAACCAAAAATATTGAAAAATCAGACCGCTTGATCTCGAGGCAAACCATTTCTGGGTTTCATAGATCGAGTCTTGCCCTAAAGGAATCACCCTCAACACTGAGCTAGAAGTGGTTGGTTTTCCCTAGATTTCAAAAACTAACTTCCTAGCCCTAGCCCTACCCCCTATGCTGCCAGTTCCTCCCATGATCTGACTTTTCCCGGCAAACTGCTTTCTTGGGTTTGTAGATCGAGAAAATTCCCATGTGGATCTCCTCCAACATTGGAAAGATAGTGACTCCATCGCCCTAGATCTAACAAGCACTGAACTCCAACCCTAGCGCTATCCCCTCTTTGGCCTCTTTTTCCTGTGTTTTGACTTTTTCCTGGTGACTCGAGTACTTTGACATTGTCATATCTTCTTTCGAGTCTATCCATCAGTACTAAATAGCCCCAATCCTGTCCTTTCCCACCCTGCATTGGTCACATTTCCCAAGGCAGCGGAAATCTTCACCTCTTGCTAGTACCTCAACCCCAAATATAGTATTTACCTCATAGGTCACTTTTGTCCCACCTTGGCTTGAATCTCATACTTCCTAAAGCCCTGATCCAAAGCCTTGCCTCACCCAGTGACATCATCCATAGATCTAGGGTTTCCATTACCTTACACCTTACGTACCTCAAGTCCATTTGATTTGATCTGGTGTCTACATTTGATCTCTCCTATCGAGAATAGATTCAGGTCTACCCCTTTGTTGTCTTGGGCTAAGATAACACAAAGCGAAGAATGCCTCGATTGGCATGACAACCATCCATTTGGGAGTCGAAGCAATCTTGGTTTCACCTCCTTAGTTGCTGGTCCCTCTACCATCCATCTTGGATCCACCTCACCCAAGCAACTACAAGGTTGGTAATAACAAGGTTGTCTAAGCATAAAATCTTGGCGAAGCTTGTAGGTTTCTCAGACGTAAATGGTCTTCTAGGTTGTCCTCGGATGTAATTAGTCCTACCGGAGCTCGCAGGTTATCCTTGAACGTAATCAGCCCTAATGTGATTCTATGCTAGAAATGGACAAAGTAAAGTTTGAGTACTTCAGGGAGAAGCTTGGTGTTCTGCAGATCGAGGTTCCTTCCAAGGAAAAGTGATGAGTCCCTGAGCCTTTCTGACATGGTGGCAAGATTGGTTCCTCCCATGGTCAGATATAAGTGTTGTGCCCTTCTGACATGGTGGTAGGATTGGTTCCTCCCATGGTCAAATATAAGTGTTGTGCCCTTCTGACATGGTGATAAGATTGGTTCCTCCCATGGTCAAATGTAAGTGTCGTGCCTTTCTGACATGGTGGCAGAATTGGTTCCTCCCATGGTCGGATATAAGTGCTGAGACCTACAACCAGCATGAAAAAGGGTTGGCTCTGTAGAGGAAGACCTTGCAGAGGACAAGGCCTACAACCAACATGAAAACGGGTTGGCTTTGTAGAACTACAACTAGCATGAAAAAGGGTTGGCTCTGTAGATGGAGAATTACATCCAGCATGAAAAAGGGCTGGCACTGTAGATTTACATCCAGCATGAAAAAGGGCTAGCACTGTAGATTTACATCCAGCATGAAAAAGAGTTGATCTATCAATGAAGACCTACATGGAGGCTAGGTCTACAACCAGCATGAAAAATAGTTGGCTCTGTAGAACTTCCTATGACGAGTAGAATTGAGAGATAGCACCATTTGCTCGAGATAGCGAGAGCAGTGATGATGATGATGATCCATCTTTGATGATGACTTGTGCTGATGAACTGTGTCAAGAGAAGACCTTCCTAGTTAAGAGGGAGTGTTGTTGTATTTGTAACATCGGAATGTATTCACTTGTATATTTTATATTGTATTTCATTGTACCTCAAAAAAGATGTTTGTTCCTTCGATCGGGAGAGTCATTAATATAATAACGTCATGTAAAGTCATTGAGGTTAACCGTCTGTTGTAAGTTGGAGCAAACAGTCCCCACAGTTGAGGGGTATTCGGGTTATTAGACTCTCCTAGAGAACTCGGTCCTGTAGAGTAAATGTCAAGTGTAAAACAAGTATAAATAGAAAGTGAGACTCTCTATTTGATACGCACACTTACTCAACTGTAGCGCATGAGTGAGAGAAGAGGAGCTCACACAAGTGAGAGAGAGAATAGTTGTCGAAGATCATCTTTGTGTTTTTGGGTTTTACGTTTGCTATTGGTGCTCATTCTATCTCTGAGGAAGTTGAAAGGTTTTCTCCTTTACGGTTTCCCCGAGGAAAACTCTGTGTCTCTTAACTATTGTGATTATTGTTGTGCATGTTATTCTCTCAGATAAGATCCTAAATCATATTGATTAAATGATAAAAATCTAATAGTCCCCAATCTGCGTTTTCCCACTCCCGCGTCCCGAAAACTTGGGGGAACATTGCTATTTACAATGTTTCAAAGGTTGTGCTTTAGGAGTTAAAAGATGATTAGATTAATTTAGGCTTTATGGCAATCAATTATGCAAAAATGCAATAATTTCAAATGACAGGCAAAACTTTCTTTGTTCGTAAACCAAATATAATTGCAAGAGAAATATAGTATTACTAAACCAGTGTCTGCCTAAATCGAGCTATGGAGTCACAAGCAAATATTACAAAGAAATTGCCAAAATACACAAATTGCTCTAAATCATTCATTCTCCACAATAATCAAAAGACCACATTCATCAAATGTAAAATACTTTAAGCAAATGAACTAAAGCATACGAGAAGATCTTGGAGTAGAATTAAACCAAATGAACAATGACTGCAATAGTAAATAAAATGAAAGATCGTTATGTTGTGCAAGTGGTCCAATAGATTTTAAATTATTTTAAGGTCTTTCTTCAACTTAGGAGATTAATGTGTTTGGATGAGAAAATAAACAAACTAACTAATATGTCTACCTCCAACCCTTCTCCCTCAACTGAGAGAAACTGTTGGGTTCTCAACAAGAGAGCACAAGGCTCTCTACTAGCTCCACAAGTCAGTCCCAAGAACTAGTCAGGTGCTCAACAAGAGGACACTAAGTGCCAGGAGGCCCCCAACGACCTCTACCACTCTAGCTCCACACATTAATCCTCTTTTCTCAATCTTGCAATAATAGATTGAAATGCCTATTATTCTAGCCAACTCGAATCTTCCCCCTTTCTTGTCACCCAGGGTTAGACCAACCGACAAGGGGAATGAATATGAGGCAAAGTTTGGGGAAAGGTTTATTTTAAACAAAATGAAGAATTTAAAAATTATTAACAATGCAATCCAACACAATATTGCAAGGATGGCATAAATTATCAACCACCACTTAGTCCATAAACTCTACCTCTAAGCTGCTTCTGATTTGGCTTCTATTCATTCCCCTTCTTTGCTCTCAAACCTACTCTTCCAATATTTCAGTGATTCAATTCCACACAAGTTCATCCCTACACTGAACACTTTACTTCTAAATTTTTAGTTTTGCTGCTGCATTGTAATAACCCAGCTATATACTTGATCTCCTTAGCTTGACTCAGATCAACGAGCAGTTGATCTTCCTTCACACTTTTCTTCGTTTGCTGTGATCTCAGGACTGCTCTATTTTTGCTTCTCGACTTTGTCTGATCTCTCCAAACAACCTGCTCTAAAGGCATGCTCATCAACCTCCTACTCCTCTGCTCCTTAGATTTTTGCCTTTCGTTTTACTCCTGAATTCTCTGCACTTTTCAGTCTCCAACGAATTTTAGATACACTAACATCTTCCCACAATTTCCACCTTAAGATTTCTCCACCCAAATTGCCTTTATTTATACACTATTTTTGTTATAGTCAAGTTGTTGATCCAACCTCGTGTGATATATTTCAAACCAATTTTTTGACTGGGCCGACCCTTACTTCTACTAAAGGACCATCTGTTTATACAAGTCGAGTTCATTAGAAAGCTTAATGATAAACTTCAATGTAATACTTCTCTCATTCATTAAATTTTGACTGAGATATCAAGTAGTTGGTTTTCCAAGATGAAGTTTGCAAACTACTAGATTAGCATTAATATCTGCATTTTTTACATCCACTGCAAAATTTATCCAAGCATTTTGCAAGCTATGCCAAAGTATGATACTCATCAATTTATGCTATTAAATTTAATTTCTTTGCTTAATTTGCCCTGTTCATCTTAAAATATATTTGAATATCAGAGTATACAGTTCTAGTGTGTTTCTTGATCATGCACGTAGATGGCTCCAGTTATGTTCTTGCTTTCATTCATAGTCAATCCTCCAATTTTTCGGCTCAATGGTTTATCATTCCCTTGGCCCACGAGCGAGGTCCTTTCAACTTCTTCAAGCAATACACATGCTCCAGATCTTCCACCAAATACTGGCTCATGATCAAGGTTTGATCTTGACAATCTTTTGACCATCCTTTGACCAAGGTCTATGGATAACTTCAAACACTTCAACCAATCATCCTTTCTCAATAATGATCCTTGACATCAATGACAACTTCTGCCAACATGTTGGTTGGTATGGGTTTATTTTCAGCATATGAGATGCCCAAGAGGACTTGTAATAGGTGGTTGATTTGTTTTGGTGTATATCAATATGTTCATTTATGGATGGCAGGATTTATTTTTCATCAAGTGAGATGCCCAAGAGGACCTATGATAGGCGGTTCATTTGTTTCAATAGATGCCAGTGTGTATTTATTTATAATGGGTGGGGGATCTACTTCAATAATTGTTGGTATGAGATTTACATTTAAGTGATTATGATGGGCAAGACCAGTTTTGATGAGTGCTTCATGTTGTTGACTTTTAGCAATCCCAAACTCGATTCTTAGTCCCAGATAATTTATTGCAATTATTAACCAAGAACACATTGAAATCCTAACAAACTCACGCACCCAAAAATAAACACAAGAAATAACATGCATTTGACACTTTGGAATTACCCTAGAAAACCCCAACTGGAGAAAAAACCAACAACAAATAATTTTATTATAAAAATCACAAGCTCTCCTACTAGGATAATGGCCCTCTTGAGGAATATACAAACATATATTGAAATAGCCTAGACTATCACCTGGTTGCTACCTTCGCTACTTGCCCTTTCCTCCATTCCTCAAACCCTTCCCTCACATTTGGATGGAAGTCCTTCTCCACCATCTCAATGAGATCTCACTCACTCTATGTTGCTGTCGTGTGGCATCCTCTCCTTAGGCTTCCTTAAATAACATCTCAATGACCAAATACATTGGGCCAATACCTTGGGCTTCGCACGAAGCGGAGAAGACTGAGCCTCGACCCCATGCCGATGGTGTGGTTGGGTCCGTTAATTCTCCTACCGTAGAGTCTTTGACTAAGCAACTTCATCAGTTGTCTGTCAAACAGTCTACGACGAAGGCAGCAAGGGCTGCCCCCTCCCCCCAGAGTGCAAATGTTTTTGCACAAACCTCTCAGAAGGTCAATCAGCAGCCTGACAGGAAGAAAAAAAAAAAAAAAAATGGAGAGAGAAAGCAAAACAAGCAAAAGACCGCAAACAATGCTGATGGGGGCAAAAAAGAAAAGAAGAAGGTGAAGTTCCCTTGTAAATTGTGCCAAGAGGACCACCTTACTGACCATTGTCCCCTTATGGATCAAGCCCAAAAGTTGCTTAAAGCTCAACAACTGGCTGTCCTGAAGGATCCTTTTCCCCAAGGACAGAACACTGCTTCAGCTTCTAACGTAGCAGGGGCCACTCAAGCTGCCCCTAACCCAAACTATATCAACATGGTTCGATCTTCGACTTTGTTGCAGACAAGGAACAAAAACTATGAGAAAGAGACTCCTGAGAAGGGTAAAGCTGTAAGTAAAACTTCCAACCCTCTCACAATAGAGAAACCTGCTGAAATAATGCCGAAGATACCGAAAGGTGTCTTCAAGAAGACCTTGCATAACCCTAATGCTAGGGCTGCTTCAAACTACTCTGTGGTTGAAGACTTAGCTCAAACCCCGTGTGCAATGTCAGCTTTGGAGGTGTTACAGAGTTGTCTCGCTCAGCGGGATGCCCTCTTAGCAGCTTTAGGTAGCATGGACTCTTCAAGTCTCATGGCGAAGTTTCATTTATCTAATATCAAAATTTGCCTGCCTTACCATGTAGCCCTATCAATAGATGTCGTCCATGGTGGTAAGACCATTGGAAGGGCAGTTGTTGATGAGGGGGCCTCTACATGTCTTATGTCCTTGACCTGTTGGAAAGCTCTCGAATCCCCAGAGCTGGTCCCATCAAACACTTTACTTACTGCTTTCGATGGAAGATCTTTCCGTCCGCATGGTATCCTGCCCGTTTTTGAAATTAAGTTGACAGGCAAAGCAGTGTCTGTTGAGGTAGAAGTGATTGATGCTCCCTTGGACTACAATTTGCTTCTGGGAAGGAATTGGACTTATGCGATGTCCGCTATTGCGTCGGCCATCTTTCGTGTGGTGGTTTTTCGACATGAGGGCAAGTTGGTTACTATTGATACACTTGATTTTACCCGAAAAGGTCGTTTAGAGTCAAATGAGTACACTATGCCATTGGTTGATCAGGTCAAACCTGCTGCACAGAGCTTGGGGGCTGGAATGTACACATCATTCATGGGCACATTTGATCTTCCAGCCCCGGTTAATTACATTGGTTCTACTAGTGTGGGGAAGTCCATCGCTACGGTTGTCGATAGGACTGGTCCTTGGGTTCTCCCAACTCCCCATGAACCTGAAGTGCCCTTATCGACAGTAGAGGTGGCTTATCAAGCTATCACTCAAGCTGCTACTGATCCCATTCCAGATCCTCTAACAGTCTCGGATGATCTGGAAGAAGTCTATTTGCCCGCATGGGCAGAAAACTCTTCACATTCTATAGATTGCTTAGACACAGTTCTATCTTCCAATGAAGCTATTCTGGAAGCCATGAGTGGACGTGATAAGATTTGTGAGGATCTTCATCATCGATCCTATTTTCTTCCAGAACTAAGCAGGATAGAAAACCAAGAGTTTCCCATGAGACTGTCAGAAGATGTTGATATACCTATCAACCCTTTGCCTAGGGAAGGAGTGCTTGCCGAGGGGAATATGGCAAACATTTCCGCCACTATACCTATTAACATCTCTGTGAACCTAGATGTCGTGGAAAACATCTATATAGGTGCAAACTGCTCTCCTGAGGAGATTGCTATCTATACTACACTTTTTAAGGAATTCCGCAATGTCTTTGCCTGGTCATATGAGGAGATGCCAGACATAGATCCATCTATTGTTGAACATGAAATCTGAACCTATCCTGATGCCAAGCCAGTTCGACAAAAATTAAGACCCGTGAACCCGCGTAAAGCAGCGGCTGTGAAAGCTGAAGTTGAAAAGCTGTTGAAAGCTGGTTTTATATATCCCATCGCTTTGACTAAATGGGTGTCCAACCCTGTTCCTGTTGATAAAAAGCAAGGGACTATTCGCGTTTGTACAGACTTTAGAGACCTCAATAAAGCCTGTCCTAAGGACAACTACCCCACACCATTTATTGATCAGATCATAGATGCATGTGCGGGAAGTGAGGTGTTTTCGTTTATGGATGGTTTCTCCGGCTACAATCAAATCCAAATCAAACCAGAAGACCAACATAAAACTGCTTGCATTTGCCCTTGGGGTACATTTGCGTATAAGAAAATGCCCTTTCGATTGAAAAATGCTAGGGCAACCTTTCAACGGGCTATGAACTTTGCTTTTCATGACATTAAAGCCATTGTCGAACCATACCTGGATGATCTGCCTGCACATTCTCGCAAGAGGATCAAGCATCCAGATCATTTACGGTTGATCTTTGAACGATGCAGGTATTATAAAATTCGCCTGAATCCCCACAAGTGTGTATTCTGCGTAGAGTCATGAAGATTACTCGGATTCATTGTCTCTAGTAGAGGCATCCAGGTGGATCCTTTGAAAGTTGAGGCCATTGTAAATCTGCCGCCTCCTCGTTCTCTCAGGCAACTTCAAAGCCTGCAAGGAAAGTCTAATTTCCTTCGACGTTTTATTGTTAATTATGCCAAGATCACTAAGGGTTTCATGCGCCTGCTCAAACAGGACACCCCATTTGTATGGGATGAGACCGCACAACTTGCATTCGAGGCATTGAAAAAACCTTTACTGTCGGCACCTTTATTACGTCCACCAGATTATTCTAGGGATTTTATATTATATCTGGCCGCGTCGGAGTCGACCATTGGGGTAGTACTAATTCAGGAGGACAATAAGCTTGTAGAGCATGTCGTTTATTATCTTAGCCGTGCTTTGGCCAGACCTGAGCTTAGATACTCTCACGTCGAGAAATTAACCTTAGCAGTTGTTTATGCTGTGCAAAGGTTGCGCCACTACATTTTACTGAGGACCACCACAGTTGTGGCGGATGTCAATCCATTCCAATATGTTTTATCCCGACGGATTGTTGGGGGAAAATTTAACAAGTGGATAGTCATTCTCCAAGAGTTTGACTTGGATTTCCAGTCCGCTAAGTCTAAGAAATCCTTAGTTTTTGCTGAGCTCATAGCAGAATTTCCTACAGAAAAAGATGTAGTTGTTGAGGATGACTCATTCCCATATGAGCACATCTTCTTGATATCCACCTTTGATCCTTGGTACGGAGATATTCTTATATATCTCCAGACTCTGAAGTACCCTGCAGCTTCCTTTAGGGAGGAACGACGTAAGTTACGCCTTCATGCCAAGAACTACCTCATTATAGGAGATACATTATATCGACGAGGGGTAGATTCCGTGTTGCGTCGTTGCCTTACTCATGAAGAAGCGGAGATTGTCCTAAATGATTCCCATAGTGGAGCATGCGAGGGTCATTTATCTGGGTTAGCAACAGCCCAGAAGATATTGCGAGCCGATTATTTCTGGCCCACGATCTTTAAAGATTGTGTGGAAGCCGTGAAGCGCTGTCATCCGTGTCAGCTTTACAATAGGAAAATACGGTCGCATCCTGCTCCGTTATTTCCCGTTGTCTCTGTGGGCCCCTTTATGAAATGGGGGATTGATTACGTGACATGCAACCCAGCCTCAGCTGGGGGGCATAAATACATCATTGTCACTGTTGACTATTTTACGAAATGGGCAGAGGCAATGCCTACTTTCAAAGCCGACGGGGAAACAGCAGCTTTCTTTGTATTCAATCAGATTATTGCACGATTCGGTATACCCAGAGTGATTGTCACTGACCATGGCAGTCATTTTCAAAATAACATGATGACGGAACTGACTACTATGCTCAGATTCAGACAAGAACATTCTTCTCCATACTATCCGCATGCAAACGGTCAGGTCGAGGCTGTCAACAAGACTTTAAAAACTATCCTTAAACGTACAATTGATGCAGCCCGCTCTAACTGGCACATCATGTTATATCCTGCCCTTTGGGCCTACCGGACTAATGTAAAGACTGCTATGGGTTTCTCACCTTTCCAACTCGTTCACGGGGTGGAAGCAGTTACTCCGATTGAATGTGAAATCCCGTCTCTAAAGATAGCCATTCATGTGTTACCTGATACCACTAAGCTTGAAGAACGTCTGGTACATTTAGAACACCTTGATGAACAACGTAGAGATGCGCTGACTGCTAATGAAGCTCATAAAAATAGGGTTAAATCTCAGTATGATAAATCGGTCAAACCTAGGGTTTTTTCTGAAGGGGAACTTGTCTTGCTTTGGGACCAGGATAAAGAACCTCTGGGGGCAGGAAAATTCAAGGCAATGTGGTTAGGACCCTATGTTTTGTCGAAAGTATTAAGTAAGGGTGCATATGAGTTAGTTGATTTCAATGGGAATAAGCTGCCTGAGCCCAAAAATGGGCTCTACTTGAAGAAGTACTATGCTTAGGCTTAGCACTTTTTCTTGTATTTTTAGTGTATGTATTTTTTATGTACATTAGGTTGTCAGTTTTGTTTTTTATATATATCTGCTGGTTGTTGCAGATGTCTTCTGAACGGTATATAGGGTTTGCTGATGGCGCCAGTCGTCATACTTGTAACCTAGCTTCGACAGCGTGGGTTATCTATTCTCCCTCAGGACAGCTTGTCGCCACGGGTAGCGCTTGTCTAGGTCCTGCTTCAAATAATGTTGCTGTGTATAGGGCCGTCATTGAGCTCCTATGGGATGCTTTGTCACGTGGTATTACCCAGCTTGAGGTCCGTTTGGACTCTCAGTTGGTGGTTTCCCAGCTCAATCGAGCTTATCAGGTACGAAATCCTATCTTATTACGTCAGTTCATGCAAATTCGTTTCTTGGAAAGACATTTTGAAGTTATTACTTTCAATCATATTCCACGAAATCAAAATTCATTGACTGATGCATATGCTAATTACATTTTGGATTGGCATCTCGCACACATTTTATAAAAATATACAGCAAACATATAAGAAACACTTGTAAATAAACTGACAACACACACTAATATATATATATATATATGTAAAATATCTGGCTGTAGATAGGTCAAGTCTGATCCTCAGATCCCGTCATATACAAAATGTACAAAAATGTGGATCATAGTCCATCAAAATGCCCTAGAACTAAGCAAGCCCGCCCTGGCCGCTGGGACCTCCTTGGTCCCCATGGTGCCTCTGTGCTCTGGCTTCCTCAACCTCCTCGGCTTCAGCAGCCTCCACCGCATCTCTATATACGAGCACTGCTCTAGCCACTTGTCTGAAAAGACGTAGCCACACCGGTGGAACCCCCATAACAAACTCCTGCATGGCTGTAGGGATATGCTCTATCCGTATGGTTGGTACTCGTTGCGTCAGCCTAGCCAGCTTTCCCTCTAGTACCCTGATCAATCCTGGCACCTCGCCCACGACAGGACGAACGAACATGCGAGGGTGCCCTTCAAGGCGGACCAGTCCAATATCTGCATTTTGACACATGAATAGGGTTAAGACTTGTACATATGTATATATCTATCATTTGAAAAATTCATAAAAAATTCGAAAATGATAAAATTAAAAATTACTTACCTAGCTCACCCCATGCTCCTCCTAAAGGGAGGACAAGGTCGGGGTCACCTCGGAAGTCCATCCCGGCATATGGAAACTGCTCCAATGCTGGTAGCTGTCGTTCCCACCATGTGTAGAAGTCATCATCATATACGCTGTGCACTATGTCTCCTCCTCCTTGACGGAGGAAGATGTCTCCCCACCTGCTCAGCCTCGGCTGATGTGGAGATCTGACCTGTAACGGTATGGCAGGGCTCATGGCCGGTACTCTCGAAGAAGAAGAACGCCACTAGTATGCTTGCATAGCCAAAATTCTTGCATCTTCCTCTCTTGCAGTCGAATAGTTGTCTCCTTGTGATGGAGGCAACTCCCGAGCACCAATCATAGAGAGCACCTCTAAAACAGTCAACTGCCACCCTCATTTGATTCCTGGTGGCCAAATGTAATGATGTTGATCCTGCAAGTCTCACAATGGTACTAGCTAATACCTGGAGAGTAAAATCTTGGATATCTGCAATTGGAACATTGGTTCCCCTTCTCTGCGTACCTGGTGTACAGAATATGTCTACATAATCTTGGACACTTAAGGGGTCACCACCCCTGCCAGTGCCCTCCAAGTTCACCGGTGCTCTTCGTCGTGACAACCAGGTAACGAAATATATGTCTTCCTCGGTAAGCTCTAAAGTTTCCCCTTGTAGATTGAACATCCCCATATCATGATCCCAATAATTGACCATGAACTCAAGTATGCGGACATTGGCCAGCATGGGTGATGTACAAAAGAATTTCAGTAGCCCACTGGTCCTCAATGCCTGTATGGTGGGTGCACTTTGGAGCGTCGCATAGTCCATTATTTCGTGCTCCCTTTCCCTCCACTCCAGAACCATATTTTACCTAGCAAACACAAGCAATTGGATTCAGTATTTCCATCTCAAAATTCAAAAAATTTTGCATATATGTAAGCTTTTGTCCTCCACGTAGTATCCGCGATTGTCTCTTTAGACAGGTTGCGTAACATCCGCGCCTCTCTAGTTAAGCAACCCGCAGATATAACGCGTATCCGCGAGTTTCCCTATCAGCAACCCGCGGATGCACACTGCTATAGTTCGAGATGCTGTTAAATACTGAACTCACACTTAAACTTAACATTTGTTTGGATCAAATTAAAGAGCATAGGGTGTAGGATTACCTGCAGCTGGCGGATTTCGAATTCGTCCGTCCAATTGTCCACAATGATCGATCGAAGGTAGAGGGTAAATTTGCTTTTTCTGGCTCAAAAGTTCAAATGGTGAGATTTGTTTTAATTTTCAACCTATTTATAGAAATTATATTTCATAAAGTGGGTCTTTTTCTATAGTTTGAAATGTCACTCAACTAATACCATACTTTTTGTGCCTTGGAACAGGTTTATCACTTTTTACAAAGTGTTGTTGCTCCAATAGGGTGGTTTTGTTATTTCCAATACATGTTGGCATCTTCTCACTCCACATTAACCTTAGCATTCAACATTTTTGCCATGGACTATGGTATTCTAAGCCATTACTCCCTTGTCTTTACCATTGTTCTTCCATGGCTAAGACCCTTCTTTCATGAGTATCATTTTTATATGCCTTTGTCATTCTTTGGTACTCATGCCGCCACTTTTCCAGGTTCAGGGGTATCCTCTTAGCTATTTTTCACGCCAAATAGAGCATATGTTGAATCTCTTTTTACAAGCTATCCCTTTATAGGACTCCCCACCCTTATGGAGTTTCTTTAGGCCCAGGTCTGACTCCTTCAAAACAGACTTGACTGCCGAGTTATCTCGTCTGTTCAAGCTCGTTAAGAATATGTGAACAGGCATCCGCAATGGTGGTAAGTTATCTCTTTCTCGGACCATGCGGAATAATACGAGAAAGGATCACTCTCTTTTCTTTTGAATTGAGAAGAGTATTCTCAGGCATAGGTTTATCACTTTTCCGGACCTGAGGAACTAAACTTACGGAAAAGGAACACCCGGTTTGAGCTTAGTTTTCTCTTTTTCGTGCTCTGGACCCACACATGAAAAAGATTCCAAGTGTACTTTGTGTCTTTGTCATGCTCGTTAAACACTTAAGAACAAAGCAACAAATTTATTGTTGTAAGCCTCATTTCTCGTAACCAAATGGATCTTTCCGAGTGATCTTGCTTTCCTTCACACTCGTAAAACTCAAGCTATTTTATGATGTTCTGGAAGGAGCGTTGGGTAGGTGGTAATTTAACCTTTTTCGGACCTTCCTAACTAAGTACGAAAAAGGTTCACCTTTTCTTCTTCGGAAGTTAAGAGAGTTCTTTTGTGGTTTGTTTTATACTTTTTCGGCCTCAGGAAACTAAATTGGATGAAAAAGGACCCCCTCTGGAGTCTTCTTTGGAGTTTTCAGACTCTCTAAATGTGAAAACACCAGCTGAGCATGTACTAGTTCAGGCTCATTAAATCCACGAATCAGTGACACTGTCAAGCATTATTTTTCCCATCTCTTCAAGCTTGTTAATAAATGATGAAGGAACCGAGTTGACTTTCCTAGACTCGTTAAAATTCAACAGGGAAGGTAAGAAAGAAGTTTTCTCTTGTTTTCAGTAATGGCAGCATGTCATCCTTGAACATAGCACTCTTTGGGATCCTTTATGAAGACCTTAGTTCCTCACTGATGGACTAAGTTGCGCAAGATTATGTTCCATTCTTTTACACAGCTTCTAGATCTTTGAAGACTCATCATTATTGTATATTGTGGCTTTGATCCACCTTTGTAATATACGTGGTTTATACCCGTATCATATGATGTACTCAAACATTGTAAAGGAGCTAGTGTTCCAGTAAATTGAACATAGCATCCTCAGATGTAACTTTGTATCTGCGTTACTATGTATTTGTCTCAGGTACTCTCTCTGCTCCATTGGATTTCTGAGTTCTCCAAAGATGTTGATTATAACGTATTTCGGCTATCGCTTCCCTCTGACCTCACACATAAGGGGGCATCTGTTATCCTCCCGAATGGCACCTCTCCGTCTAAGTGCCGACATCCCTCATGTTGACACACAAAAGGACATCTATGGATTGAGGTTTGCCCAAAACACTATAGATGAGCTTCTTGTAAATGACATTCATTATCCATCCAGTGGT
This sequence comes from Pseudotsuga menziesii, assembly GCA_001517045.1. Lineage (NCBI taxonomy): Eukaryota > Viridiplantae > Streptophyta > Pinopsida > Pinales > Pinaceae > Pseudotsuga > Pseudotsuga menziesii. Next base: position 154,393 of record LPNX010402749.1, on the reverse strand, counting down.
TTACTTGGCTTTTTAGATATGTCAAGACATATCCGCGACCTTATCCATATGCAACTCGCGGATCATCCACGAGTGTTGGTGTTTGCAAGTCGCGGATGGATGTATCCGCGGGTTGCTCTTATAGAAAGTCGCGGATCATACGCGAGTTGTCCTTCTTGATACCCGCGGATTCCTATCTTTGACATTTAACAATAAAACACGCGATTACTTGAGATTAGTTAAGCCATTTACCTTAATCTTCTTAACTGTCTCAACCTCCTCAACCTTCGAAACTGCCTTATTTTCATCCATATAAATACAGGCCTTGGGGAGGGTGTTTGATAAAGACTTGGAGAGCAAAGTCATGCTAGTGGATTTTATACATAAGTCTTTGGAGCAGTGGAACTCAGAATCCTTTGGTTGCAGACGAGTCCTTGTCTTAGGCGTTGGGTTGTAATCTGAATTCTTTCCATTGTTGATAATAAAGAGAATCCTTCTTCCATATGTGTTTCATGTATTGTGGTTTGATAAATGTTTATGTTTCAGTATTCTATACATGATTTATCTAACCTGCTTATATATATGAATCATTTTGTATCTGGAAGATTGAATCTTGACAGGTGAAGGAGAAACATCCCTGAAGATTTTGGAGGAGAAGCAGAGCGGAAGAGGACAAGCTAAGGATCAACCGTCTTATAACGGGTAAGTCTTTCCTATCCTCCTATTTCCTTTACTGCACTCTAGAGTCAATTGTCTGCAAGTTGATTGAGTATGTTGGTAACCCCAAACCTATAGTTATAAGGTGTCCATACCTGTACAACAACTAGGACATTTTTTAAAATTTCCCCAAGGGGGTATGAACATGTGGTACAAAAATTTTCGAACAGGCTCCCAAAAAAAGGCTGGCGGACTTTTGAACTCTGATCATAAACAAGTGTACTTTTTCAATACTCTGACGGCTCACTGAAAATCCACTAAATGCAAAATTAGTGGATAACATATAGCTCCAACTACAAGACGTGTGCTCGATCTAGTCTCTTAGGCAAGGAGAGCATCCAAGAACACCAAATTCTCTGGTCTCTATATCTTGTAAAAACATCTCAACTTGACAAGAAAACTTCAGCAGCACCAGTTTTATGAAAAAGAGCCAATGATCCAAAAGTTGCTTTATTCAAAATGATGACAAAACTAAAAATTTATTTATTCCCAAGTATGAAAGGAAAATGCGAAAAGTAAATACTCACTTTAAGGAGCCTATTTTCCTACTCTAAGCATGATATAAAAAGGTCAGGTGTAATCAAAAACCCAATGTAGCCAACTAAGCATTTTATTAATGTAAAAAGGTTTTTTCTTATCTTTGGTTACCAACCTGTTGCCCACCTATTTCGACCAGGTGGCAACTCCATGTACATGAGGATGTACATAATTGTACCCTACAAAAATCTGAGGATTTTTCACTTCTGCAGGGCTATCGTCCCTTTGTAAAACGAAATGTCCGCTCCCCTGCGTGGGAAAATTAATGTAATTTAATGTGCTAGTGTGGGTCATATGATATGGATGCCACACCATGGAACGGGTTGTTAGGGAAGTCCCCTCATCTAGTGTTTTTCCCTTTCCAATTGACCTTGTTGAACAAACAAGTTTAATCGGTTTGGTTTTCACTCAAAATCCTCCAAAGTGGTGACGGGCGTTCTACCAGTCAATTCCATGAGGTGGCTAAGGCTTCAAAGTGTGATTCATGACCATGCTAGGCGTTTGTCTAGAGTCTTGCGGAGTTTCGTAACGTTGTTGTATTTTTATTAATTTTTTCCTAGTTAATTAATTTCACCCCATGGTGATTAATTAACTCAGTTTTTTATGTAATAATGTAATCGCTCGAGCATGGCATTTTGTAATAGGGGCTATGAATGCAAAGTTAATTGCTATGAAACCCCCTAAGCCATTGCTTCGAGTCCCATGTCATTCTGATGAGTGGTTGATGAGATAGACCATTTTTGTCTAAGCAGGGTCTATTTTTCCTAGGGAATTAATTAAATTCCCTAAGTCAAAAATTCACATTTTTTTATTTTGAAGTAAAAAATCAAGAAATGCCATGGTAAGATGGTTTGGGGGTTCCTAAGCCTAGGAAAACTTGTTTCAAAGTTTTTCACCCCCCCATGGCCTAGATATTAAATTTTCAAGTTATTTTTAAATTTTTCCTAAGTCAACATTGGGGAAATTTAAAAAATTAAATTGAAGATTTTTATCTAAGGTGAAATTTATTTTAGCCTAAGTCAGAGGTTAAAATTTTATCTTTCAAAGGACCAAAGTTTTATCCTAAGTCAAAAGGATAAAAAATTTATTTCGAGCAATGACTAAGGTCAAAGCTAAGTTAAATGGCTGAACCCTAAGTCTAAAGGTTGGTGTCCATGCTAAACCCTCACTAAATATGTGAAGGGCGCTACCATATTGAAGAGTCTCCTCTATATTAAGGGGGATGTCCAAAGAATAATGAAGGCGTCCAAAGCATAATGTATAGTGGCACATGCAATTTAAAGAAGGCGTCACCATGTGTGAAGACACCACCAAATATGGAGGGGCGCTATACATTAAAAGGCCCACGTTTTAAAATGGTGAAGGCGCTATGTAATGGAGGCACTATACTATAGTGGAGGGCGCACTAATAAAAAGCGACCCACGCACACATATAGTCAATGCCATTTTAGTGGGGCGCTAACCATATAGAGGAGGATGCCCATGTATTAAAAGTGCCCACGCTATTATTTGGAGGGGCGCTAACTACCAAATGGAAGCGCCAAAGGAGAGAGGGCCCACGTTTAATATGGAGGCGCCACCAAAAATTTAGAGATGGGCGCTAAAATCAGAGGGGACCCACGTTTTACCACAAAAGTCAACGCTAAATATATAGTGGAAGCGCTATTACAAAGAAAGGACCCACGATTTATTTAGTGGAGCGCTCACCAAAGTAATGGAGGCGCTAACATCTTGAAGCCCACGCTATATTTGGAGGAAGGGCCCACTCATATAGGAGCGCTAGCCAAAATTTGGAGGTAGCGCTAAAAATAAAATGGGGGCCACGTTTTTATGGAGAAGCGCCTTACCAAGTTAAAGGACGACGCCTATTTTGGATGGGCGCTAAAAGTAGAGATGGGCGTTAGCTATTTTAGCCCACGTTTTGCCATTTTAGAGGAGGTTTTTCACCAAGTTTGGATGGGGGCGCCTAGTTGGGCCCATTCTAATTTTTTCTTTATTTCTATTTTGCCTAAAAGCTCATCCAATGGTGGAAAATAAATCAAGTACCTAGATCTAAAGGCAAAGATTGCTTAAGACATGGATTAGACTTCTAACCCATTGATTTAAAATTAATCTAATGGTGGAGATTAATTGAGAGAAATAGAAAGCCAAATACCTAGATCTAATGGGTGAGATTAAACCCTAGATCTAGTCTAATCTCAACCATTGAGCTTCAAAGGGTTGGGGGTTTGCCTCAACTATATAATGAGGGTATCACTCCCTCATTATAAACCATCTCTTATGCTATTGTTATGCTGCCGGAAAACTCTTCTTCTCACTCTCATATTTTTGCTACCTTGTATTGAAGTTTTGCCCAAGCTGGGCTATTTTAATAAAAATTCTTTGGAGGAATACTATGCTTCAACTTTTCGTGATCTACATGTCTTGAGGTAACCTTGTACTTATTTTGTTGGCATTGGTTGTATTTTTCTAGTGAGCTCTCCACAAAGTGTTTTGTGGAGAGATTAAAGAATAGAAGTATTTTTATTCTTTTTTGTGAACGATTTGATATTTCTTACAAAGTGTTTTGCAGGAAGTATTAGGTGTTCATCTCTAGAAGTACAATATTTTGCAAGCATAGTTTGTATTGCAGGTTATCCAAGCAAAGAAATTCCTTCGAGAAACATCATTCCGACAACATTTTCAATTCGGCCATCTACTTTCAGCCTGTTTTAAACAGGGTTTTATTCACTGTTTAGTGAATATAACCCCTGTTTTAGGGCCCTAACCTTTTATATATTAATTAAACCTTTTATTTCTGCTAGTTTTACTTCATTTAGGTGGCTGGAAACTCATTTTCCAGCCCTCTAAATTCCATATTACTGTTATTTATTACATTCAGAAATTTTTGTAAATTTGTAATTATATTTTAACAACCTTTTTTTAGTGTTTTATGTGATTTGCAGCGAAAAATACCTCGCTGGTTTTTGACAGGCTATTCACATTTGAAGAAGAATTGCTGCCCCAAAAGACATAAAACCTCCTCAAGCTTCAACCGGCATAAAAGGGGTTCCATTCCTCAACTTTCTCTCTCAAACCTTTTTGTTATTGTAAACCCCAAAGAGAGTCTCTTGGGGTATTCTGCAAAGCTTATAAGCTTTTGTAATCTATAATAAATAGAGTAGGAAGTAGAGTAGGAAGTAGGGTAATGTTTGTTTAAGTTCTTTTCCTGCTTATGCAAAATTTATTTTCTGTCAAAGTAATCATACAACCCATCCAACCTGTGTATCCTCTATCCATTTGTCATCTCCCTTTAGGGAATTCAAGCTGGATATGAAAAACAGAGTAAATGGGGGCTTAGGTAATTAGATTAACTTTCCTTTTATTATACTACAATCTACAATCAATCTCTTTACTTCCCAATTTTTTTTGATTATTTTAAAATAAACCTTGCACATTAAACATCAAGATTAAAATAAATCTTTAAAATTTACCAACCAAGCTTCTCTATCTCCTGCTCCTCTACTCGGTTATCACCCTCCAGGGTTCTCT
>LPNX010402749.1:0-140072 GCA_001517045.1 Pseudotsuga menziesii | reverse complement strand
TGCAAAACGTCCTACAAACACAGATTACTACTGTTTATCTTTGCCTTGCTGTTCAAGGTTTTACTACAAGCATTTTCACTTTATTTTACTGCAAGCACTACAACCCATTACTTTTAGTTTCATTTACTTTCAGTTCTACATTTATTCATGTGGTGAATGCTTAACATTTGTTAAATTTGCTTCAAGTAAATCAAACTTAAAGTCTTCCTTTCCTTTATTTCCTATTGGTTCAATAAGGTTCACATTAAAGCATTTTAATCCGCTATCTTTTGTTTATACAGATAAGTTTAGATCAGCTGTACGTTACTTAAATACCTTGATTTGTTATTGTTGTAACTTGTAATCTTTTGACTCCATTTAATATAGGCACTGGTCTTGTAATTTTGTAATCTTAATAAAAAGATCCCTTTAATAAACCTTCAATTAATTAATAAACCTGGAATATAGTCTTTCCATAGGGACTACCCCCCTTGGCTCTGTTGGGATCTTGCCTAAACGGAGGAGTGGTGGACTGTGGTGACAGTGGTCCCCAGCTCTCACTTGCCCCCAAGGACACACATAGCAGGTTGTGACTTTCCTGCATCTTAAAGTGTGAATTAGGCGGCAACACAACCAAAACAAGAATATTTTATTCAGAAAATGCAAAGCTGCGTGATGATCCAGAATGGGCGGCCTGGATGAGAAATCATAGGCATGAATAATGCCATCAAACTTCTTCCCGAACTGGTAGGTGCTTGCGCAGGCAGCTTCTATCCATCACTGGATAGGATTGATATACAAATCGGGATGATGAGGCGGGTCGACTACTACATCATAATGATCATCAAGGTTTATCAAATGATAACTCGTTGTATAAGCCCTCAGCTGCTCCAAATCATAAGGAACCTCTATATGTGAAGATGATGGCTGACAAACAACTTCAACTAGTTGCACCCCATCTGATTCTTCATTGCATTGCTTCTCCAAGTCCTCATTACAGATACTCCAATACAACTCTAACTGATCATATGAAAAATCTGACTGTTCTTCTTTACAACTTTCATAATCCTCAGAATAAACACTCTGCTCGCTGGACACATCATAGATGGAATTCTCAAAAATATTTTCAAAAGTATCATAGGTTGGATTTTCAAATAAAGTCCAATAGTCATCATTGCCATCTATGTCAGATACGAGAGATGCCTCATCGCTGGTATCAAGTCCCTGGCTACACTCCTCATTCTGCTCAAAACAATCTTCTTCAAAAAGTTAGGTTTCAAAGATATCACAGGGGACCCAACTTTCCAAATATTTGTCATCGGGTGGAGAGCATGGAGGATTCTCATCACACAAAACTTCTAAGATTGGATTTTCAATTAAGGTCTCGTAGTCATCATCCATGTCAGGTGCAAGGGACTTTTCATCACTTGCATCATGCTCTTGACTGTACTCTCTCGCTTAGCTCCAGGTTTCTATGGTGACAGGATGGAATTGTCCTACTTTGTTGATGTACTCAGGCTCTCTTGAATATTCTTCACCATCACTTGATTCTGGAAGACCATGCTCTAAGATTTGATGGGATATGTAACAGGCAGACTCTTCATGAAGGGCCTCAAAGGGTCTTCAGTAGGGAATGACTTCCTCAACCATGTTGATGGGATCTAGTTGATTAGGGAGCCTTTTATCTTGCGGGGCTTTCTTCTGAACTCTATTTCCCTTAGGAGGAAAAAAATTTTGACCAATTTGAGTTCTTTCCATATTTATTACCTAATTTTGCATATCTCTTAAGTTTATTTGCATTAACGACTTCTAAGGCCTCCATCTTAGCATTCCTCTCCTTCATTTTCTTATCATAGATCTCATGCATGTGGTTTGTGGAATCCTTAGCTTTAATTTCATGTTGTTTAGGAGGGATAAGGGCCCTTGTGTACCCAAGAATATTTGATTTACCAGGAGATTGCATATTTCGCTCAATTTTAACGACCATTTCCTAGGCTATCAAAAGAGTGGTAGGGTCTTTATCTCGGAGTTGATATAGCATTTCTCCACTAAGAGCTTCAATATAGTAGAGTAAGATGGACTGAGCAGTAGGCTTGTAGTCAGTATGGATGGGATTCCTCAGATCTGTGAATTTCTTGTTGAATTCATCCATTGTTTCATTCTCGCTTCTCTTTATGGTGGTTAAAGCAGCTAACTGATGTTAAGGCTCTATCTTTTCACCAAACTTGTTGGTGAAGGAAGTTTTAAAAGTTGCAAGAGTTGCAAAGGAGTTATTTGGCAAGTTGTTGAACCAATCACCAGCATCTTCGTCCAACGAAAGAGCAAAGAGTTTCATATACACATCTTTGTGTCTATGTGCGTGATCATTGATAAAGGTGTTGATACAGCTGGAGAAGCTTCTAAGATGAGACTTGTATTGATGGCATCCGTGCCAGTGAAAACGGGAGGTTTGTCTACAACTTTGTCCGGTAGATGGTGAGGTTGACCTGCTATCTGGGAGATGTCAAGGGACCTAAAATATTCACCCATCATTATTCTCATCTAAAAAGACTGTGGATGTCCGAAATAGACTCAGATCCAAGATTCTCAAGGATTCTACGAGAAGCTAACCTATTTAGTCTCCTCCTATAAACCTGCTAAGGTTCAAGGATGAAATCAAGTAGGCCTACAGAGTTTCTTCTTGTTGAATCCCTTGGTGTGTTTAATGACAATGGAGTCGCCAGATGGATTCAAGTCTCAAAATCAGAATTGTTTAAACAAAATCTATCAAAAGACAACGTAAAAACTAAGAAAAAACTATGGTAAAAAGCCGTCCAGGAACAAAAGATTTGTCCCCGGCAACGGCACCAAAAAATGTTGCCCGCCGAAGGTGCACACCATCAGCCTGAAATCTTTCGAACGACTGTCTCCCAGCAGAAGGGAGAGGTGCAGCCTTGGGGGCAAGCAAAGAGTCGGGTGTTGTCACCTAATCCTGACTCCTCTGTTTAGGCAATCTCCTAACAAAGCCAAGGGGGGTAGTCCCTAAAGAGTTTCTAAGGCTCAATTTTTTAAACATGTTTTTCGTTTAAGTGTATGATGCGAATGGGTGTTGTTTAGGCGTTTTTGATAAACAATTACAAAAAACAGAACCAATGAACACCTGCGAGTAAAATGGAAATGAATAATCTCTTGACAATTACCCAGCTAAAACAAAGCATTCACGATATGAATCAATAGATAAATTAAACAGTGCAATGCTTTAGAGAGATAATAAGCAAGTTAAACTGAAGACCAATGCCAAATAGGGTGCAAGAGATTGTTTTGCGAGTGCTTCATGGTAAGTTTTAATGTAAGTTTTTAAACGTGAGTTGATTATTACAGGGAAGGCGATCTCCAAGATATACCTTGCGGTACTGGAGATATGTTAAGAATTAGGACTTTAGTGGCTCCGTACGAGCATATGTTGGCTGCCAAAGTCACAAGGGCGTGTTCAACACTACACCAACCAGGGATGTAGCCTAACGGTGCCCCCAAGATCTAAGTACAGCGGTTCTAGCTTCCCTAGGCGGAATTTGCCCACATAAAATCTAACCGAAGTGCCGGATTTTCAATTATCTTTGTTGGGTGGTTACTTTTATTAGGGTGACTTGGATTAAAATGTGAGAATCGGATAAGTCTACGGTTGCTTCAGGGCATCCCAACTGGGTAATGCATACACAACATAGCACAAATATTTATTCTGATTTTAATTAGATGTGACGATTGTAACAACCCTCCGACAGAGAGCAATCTTGATCCACTTTATGGCGAGATTCAAGAGATTTATGTGAAAGTTAAATCAAAACGGTTATGCTAAAAGAAGAAATAAAGACTCTCCGACAGAGAGAGCTCTTGGCTTGCTTTTCAGCGAAGTTCAATAGACTTTGGGTTCATTCTATTAAGCAAGTTAAAAAAACAAGAGAAATAAAATACTACTACTGCAAGATATATGTTGGTCAAACTTATGCGTCACTTTTTTAATCAACCTCCACTAATTGGCAAAGCCTTTGGGTAGAGGTGAGAGCATAATTCGTCGCAAGGAAGAATGGTTTTATCTCTAATTACTTTGCAAAAATAAAACAATGAAATGTGAAAGAAGTATACACCCTGCACTTAAAAAATTGAGTGTGTGAAGCGATAGGGTTAGAAAAATGCAATCTCACAAAATGACAAAAGGACGCAAATCCCCCCAGGGGGGATGGCATGTGGGTGTTGGTTACCCCACTACTCTCATTTAATTTTTTACAACTTTTTATGATGAAGATGGAGTGCTTCTTAGTCCAAAAAAGTTGGATCTAAGAGCTTACAATGTTGCATTAAAAAACTATATCAAAGTTGGTGTCCAGCGAATGGTTCTGGGGCCTCCTTGATGGCCTTGGTGACTCCAAAACTCCACTTTTACGGGCAAACCCGCTAAAAACCAGCGAACAAGAAATGTTAGAAAATGATGGGAAAGACAATGAAAAAATTTAAAAAAAAAATGAAAAATCTTATACTTCGAAAAATTTTCAAAATTTTGAAGTAAAAGCATGGTTTTTCCAAACTTAGATCTAATCAAATGATGGAGTTCTTTAAAGGCAAATCAGATCTGAATACTTAAGGAAAGATAGATTCTGAATAATAAGCATGCAATGACAAATCTATTTCTTAAGCATAATAGAAAAGGTAACCGAGAGAGAGAGAGAGAGAGATTTTGAATTTTTTATCGAAAGAAGCGGTAACAACTACTCCAGCTTGAATCTCTTATAAAAGTTGGAAGTTTGAATGTGAGACCAGAAGTGTTTTGCTCGAGATCCAAGAAAAGGAGATGCAGTTGAGCTCAACCCTTTACTTGAAATTGTGATCGGCAAACAAAGCTACAACACTTGCAACAAACATATTAGATTTCGCACTATTCACGGTTAGAAACATAAAAAGCATGAACTATAACTTAATAAAACATGCCTTCTTAAATTGCTAAGAGTAAAGAGTAAGTAAATAAGTTGACAACTGCAACTATTTACTCTACGTGCTCTAAGATAACCTTCTAAGCCACATTAATTATGAAAGAATAAAGCATGACAAAAATGCAACCATATCACCTCATCCACCAAAAGTATGGACCCACAGAATCACATTCATAAGCCTCCAAAGCCTTCAACTTTATTCAAATAGTAACAACAGAGTACATGAGCAGAGGTTCCTTGCTTCTGTCCAGAATGAGGAAGAAGGCCTCGTATTTATACAAAACCCCAACCCCAAGGGGAACACCAACTAGCTGAAGATCAACCCGTTGTTAACTAAGTTGAAGAGGAGTCTCACTAAGCTGAACTAAACTAATCAAGAGTTGAAGTGAAGAGGAACTAACCTCACACACCCAACAAACGCCAACACATCACCAAACTCCCACATGTGCGAGTTTTCCTCTCCTCATGCGAACTGTACGGCACATTGGTGTGAAGGCATAACTTGAAGGTTTGTTCCAAACTTGGCTAAAATAACAAAGGCTTATTAATGAATGGGGAGGGGTCCACCCTCACCCATTGGTATCCGCCCAAATGCTAGCGTGGGTTCCAAGCTTACGGTTTGATGTCATACTCCCCACCATTCGCTACCTCTTGAACTCTTGCGATATGCCATTTAAACATAATGTTTTACCAAATAAATACCATGGGTTTTAAATAATAATAGTTATGTGGAGAGGGGTCCACCCCCACCCACTCACCGCTTCATATTATTTCAAATGGTGATAGCATGAGCCTTCCTCACGTCACCTCTCTTTTTTTTTAAACAATACTTCAAAAATTATAACCCAAAGTTTGAGTTATAACTCTTTAAAACCAATCGCATGCCTTATGGTGACATCATGCTATGTCACTTCCTCTTTTAAAATGATGTTTTTTTTACTTTTTTAACATTTTGACTTTCGAGCAATTTCTCCAAAATTAGCATTTAAATGCCATTTTGATGCTCTGTTAGCCAAATAACGCCTTTTGAGATGTTTCTGCCGACCAAAACACAATGAAATTGGGCTCAGTGGTAAACATGTTGCTCCAAACTTGAAAATGAGCCCAATCACGCCAAAAAACAGACTCTGGACCATACTTCTTTTACATTTTGAATTTTTCCATTTAAACCATTAAAAAACAAAAAAATTATTTTTTCTCGAAATCAAACGAAACTCTATGGGGACCTAGTACATGTTTATACAACTCAATTCGAATGCCTAGCACGTTGAAGAACACTGACACGAAGGCTCTAATAACTTCCTAAGGACGAACCACGAAGACGACTACCCCAGCTTTGGAGGTGTGAGTGAAAAACTCATAAATTATTAGTTGTTTGTTCAACAACCAATAATAACCAAGGGCAAAAACACTTTGGGCCAATCAGCTTGATGCTTAAGTTCGAGAAGCCAAGCCTTTCACAAAAATTTAAATGGTAGGACATTTTTACAATTTCCTAAGGGGGTATGAACATGTGTTACAAAAAATTTCGAACGGACTCTGAGAAAAACGTTGGCGGACTTTTGAACTCACCGAAAATCCACTTAGTGCAAAATTAGTGGATAATAGCTAGATGCACCATTATCCACCAAGGAAAATTTTACGGGCAAAATTTAGCACATAGGCTAATTATCAAGGTTTATTTCAAAAAAGATAGTCACCATTTTCCATTTTTTTCTAATATGATTCGCCCTAATTTCATATGATTAATTCTTTTACTCTACAAATTTACAAAATTGTCGAAAAACTATAGAAAACCCTTAGAAATTTGAATTTTTTTTAAAATATCACCAAACATTATATGGTTGGAAGTTTGATAATTAGTAAGACTCGCCAAGGCTTCTAAACTTTAAGAAAATTATAAATCCTTAAAAAATTATGGGTTGTTCATTGAGAAAAGAAACGTTGATAACTCCTACAGCATACATAGATATGTTGCTCAATGTAACTGCTACTACCATGTCTACTTTTCTTTTCCTTCGGACGAAACTCCATGTCATCCTCTTATCTTTGGATGAAAATCCTTCACCTATCTGAGATCATCATGAAGCTGCCCAGACCTTGTTGGGAGTTCCCTGGGACTTCTTGCTTGTTGCCCTAATTTTCTAGGCAATTTTCTAGCCTACCCAAATTGTTCTACAACAGGACAAAAAAAATTCCTTGACTGCCCACTACTTTTCTAGACACTTCTACCCATGCCCAGTGGCTGTGTTAACTCACTTGTACAGATCTACCCTAGCGACTCGTTGGTCTGGCGGCGACATTTTCTCCTAGCAACTTGTCGGCTTGCTTAGCTAGCCACTATGGCTTTGTTGGCGACTGTGTATATCCAAAATTGATATTTTCCCTCCTCCTACTAATATGGTTTAGGAATTTGTTTAATGGTTCAGATTTTCGATGCTTTTATGATTATCGCTTTATTAATCAATTTGCATGGGATGGAAAAGTAGTGCACAAACCTCAAAATAATAAAAGCTTGGATTTACAATGAAAATAACTTCAAATCGACTATATGGACATACCTAAATTAATAGCTTGGCTAGTGGGGTAGACTGGAAGAGGCATGCATGACATGCAACAAGTGTTAAGATGAAAACGTGTTGCCTCCTTCAAATCAATTTGCCAATGCAAAAGTAATTGTGCACTCCTTGTTTGATCTTCGATAACTACTTTGATAATCGAAATGAAGCTACAGATCTTCCCAAGTAAGATGTTGAAGGTCCTCAGAAGATATTGAGTGCAATATGCAGACACTTTAAGGCTTCTTTAATCAAGAGCAAATCGTTCCTCTATGGATGAAGTAGCCCATGCAAAATACATGTCCACCTTCTTGGTAATAGATTTCCTGCTGCCTGGAATGATCACCGACGATTTCTAAAACTGTTGGGTAAGATAATATGCCCCATCTAGATCCAACGGAAGCAACATGCAAATGAAAGTATGATTCTCTCCTTTAATATGAATTGTTCTTAGACCAATTAATGCGCCCCCAATAAACATGTTTTACTCATGTGCTATAAGACCTCTGATCTATGCGCATGGATGTTAAAATTCCATATATACTAAGCTAGATCATCAGTATTCAATTTCAATTTCATAACAAAAGCATATAGACAGGATCACTAAAAGAAATAGTATCACAAGATCAACACAGATTTATCTTGGGAAAAAAGCAGCAAAAGCTCCCTCAATATAGATCATCAAAAGATAAATGGTAAAACCCCAGACTAATCCTTCTCCTCCTTGCAACTATTGCTTTTCTCTCTCTCTTATGCACTACACAAGTGAGTGTGAGTGTGTAGAAATGAGGAGAACCTCACTTCTATTTATATTCTTTCATTCACTTGACAATTCAATCCACTAAGTCGGCCCCGCTAAAATTGACTCGGCCGACTTCTCTAGGAGGACAAAAACAGCTTAATAATATATCAATTAGGGTGCTAATGACCCGACTTACAACAGAGGGGTTTTCCTCATGACACTCATTGGTTCTCCCGATAGGAACATCGAGGTACAATAAAATACAAATGATTCTCCCCATAGGAACATCGAGGTAATAAGTAAATACACTTCAAGGTTACAATAATTCAACACTCCCACTTAACGAGAAGGGTATTCTACAACAACCAAAACAGCAGCAGTAGGAGAAGGAGAGAGGGCATCTTCAACATCATCAGGGTGATACATCTATAGATCATTGGAAGCTTTTTCAACATCTTTGACATAGTCTTCATCTTCAAATTCAGCACCAACATCATCGTCAGCATTTTGGTCTTCAGCAACATCATCATCAATAGTACTTTGACCTTTCAATCAACAACATCATCGTCATCATCAGCAACACTTTGTGCAACATCATCATCACACTCTAATATTTCGATCAGCAACAATCTGAGCAACATCATCATCATACTCTGATCTTTCGATCAGCAACATCATCATCAGCAGCAACAACCTGCAATCCACAATACGAAGACGAAAGTCTTCGGATCACTTTTGGACTTAAGTCCAGGGATGATACAATCCTACCACATTCTCTACAACCAAAGTCACCAGATACAATTATGGGATAATCACTCCCTATCACTTTAGGACTATGTCCAAGGATCATGCAATCCTCAGGGATGATACAATCCTACCACGTTCTCGAGTACCGAAGTCACCAAATCCATTCTCAACAAAAGCTCAAGGATGTTACAATCCTATCACATTCTCGAGTACCGAAGTCACCGGATCCATTCTGAACAAAAGTTCAAGGATGATACAATCCTACCATGTTCTCGAGTACCGAAGTCACCGGATCCATTCTGAACAAAAGTTCAAGGATGATACTCGAGGACCAAAGTCACCGCATCCATTCTGAATAGAAGTTCAAGGATGATACAATCCTACCACATTCTCGAGGACCGACGTCGCCGGATCCATTCCGAACAGAAGTTCAAGGATGATACAATCCCGCTTCATTCTCGAAGACCGAAGTCACCGGATCACTTTAGGACAAGTGTCTAGGGATGATACAATCCCACTTCAACATCACTGCTCCCCCTTACAAGGAAGGTCTTTCCAAACAACACCGAGCTTGTCTCGAAAGTATTTGAACTTTACCCGAGACAGAGGCTTCGTCAACACATCAACAACTTGTTCATCAGTACTCACATACTAGAGCTTTATGGCTCCCTTCTGTATCATATCTCGAATGTAGAAATACCGGATTTCTATGTGCTTCGACTTATCGTGGAACACTGGGTTCTCCATCATCTTTATACAACTCTGGTTATCACATAGAATCACGATGGTATGCAACTCTAGGTTCAATAAACCAGACATCAGCTTTCGAATCCATATGGCTTCACAACTAGCAAAGCAAGCTGCTATATATTCTGCTTCAGTCGTGCTGAGAGCAATACTGGACTATTTCCTGCTAAACCATGAAATCATAGCAGACCCCTGACTATAACATCCACCTGATGTGCTTCTTCTGTCTGAGACACTTCCAACCCAATCTACATCTATATAACCATACAATCGGTAATCATGGTTTCCATCATATTATAGACCAAAGTCTATAGTCCCTTTCAAGTATCTCATCACATGTTTTGCAGCTATCAAGTGAACACGTCTAGGTTGAACTAGATACTAACTCAAGGTGTTCACAACAAACAAATGTCTTCTCTGGTATTTGTTAGATACATCAACGACCCAATAATCTATCTGTATTGAGTCACATCCACTAATTCTCAGGAGTCATCAGCTAACAACTTCAGGTTGGTATCCATGGGTGTGGCCATGGCTTTGCATTCCAACATATCGAATATTTTCAATTTCTCTACTGCATACTTTCCCTGGTTGAGAAATATTCCTTCTGAACTTTGCCATACTTCCAGACCTAGGAAATAATGCATTAACCCAAGGTCTTTGATCTCAAATTCTTCAGCGAGCTTCTTCTTGCATTCTACAATCTGTTTCTTATTCCCTGTCAGAAATAAATCATTCACATATAGTAATAGTATGACAGGTTCATCTTCTATAACCTTGTAGTAAAGGTTAGGATCAGCTTTACTCTTGGTAAAGTCCAAGCTCGTCGAGAAACTATCTATCCTTCCATACCAAGCTCTAGCAGCTTGCTTCAAACCATACAGGGCCTTCTTCAATTTGCATATGTGAGTCCGTCTGTCTTCAACTTCAAATCCTTGTGGTTGTTCTATGTATAATTCTTCTTCAATCACACCATTCAAGAAGGCTATCTTCACATCCATCTGGTGTAAGTCCCACTTCATCATGGATGCAAGTGCCATGATAGCTCTAATTGAAGTTGATCATGCTACTGGTGCAAATGTTTCTTCATAATCAATTCCCTCTTTCTGAGAGAAACCTCTAGCCACAAATCTCGCCTTGTATTTTTCTATACTTCCGTTAGCTGCAGGTTTTATTTTGTCGATCCATTTGGAGGATACTACACTCTTGCCTTCTGGTTTGGGAACCATATCCCGAACATCATTGTTCATTATGGACTGATACTCTTCCGTCATTGCTTCTACCCATTCTTTCTTCTGTACAGCTTCTTCATAGCTTGTAGGTTCTTGACCTACAAGATCACACATCAAAGCTACATAGTTAGAGAATGTCTTGGGCTTCTTGCTTATCCTTGTAGAGCCTTCAAGAGCTCCATATCTTTCTGCTTCTTGTATAATTTCTCTTGCCCAAGCAGGCTTTCTTTTCCGTGATATCTCCAATGTAGGAGGTTCTTGTGGTTCTGTCATATCATGATCTTTAGGTGCTTCATCTTTAAGGAGGAATTTAGCCTCTACATTTCTGGGAGGTGTATCTTCCTCGTACACTTCTTTGTGTTGGCATTTTTTGGATCTCTTGAGAGTTGTTTCTTCATCAAATGTTACATCTCTACTGATTTCCATGTGATGGAATCCAGAAATGTAAATTCTCAATGGCTTGGACTCTTCACAATCAGCATCGACAAAAAGTCAGCAAGGGTCCCGAATACAACTTCTCAGCAACATCGACGAAAAAATCGAGAAAACTCGGGAAAAGTCGGCAAACATTAAAAAATACAAAATACAATCATTTTTCAAAGAATTTTAAACATTTAAAGCAACAATAACATTAGATAAACACATTGGAACATAAATATGGAGAAAGCATTGATATATATCATCATCATGTAGTCATGCCAAATGTAAAATGATACATCAAAGTCGATACTGTATCTTGAAACATCACAATTGTCCAATCAAGTGTTGATGAAATTGTCATTGATGCCAACATGGACTTGCAGTGGCCCCACTGGATGTCATTGATGCCACCAAGTCCCACCTGCAGTGCCTAGATCCCTCACAGAGTGGGTTTGCACCATGCAATACCTTGGATCCCAAACAAAGTGGGTTTGTGTCCTGAAGCACTTTGTACTTGGTTGACAGGGTCCATGTACCCACAAGCTTGGATCTTAAAGCCACCAACGTGCTGATGGTGTTGAAGACCCTGGAGATGGTCCTCAAGCCTTGATGGACGATGGAGAAACCCTAGATGGGTTGGAGAAGCATTAATGACTCATTCTGTGGTCATTCATGCTATGATGATGTCATGGTATCCCAAAAGAAGACCTAGCATCCCCACAGATGATATCTTGACCCTTGGCGGTCCTCTTGTGAGGTTCAGGTGGTTGAAGAAGCCTATGAAGCTTCTTACTTGATGAAGAAACCTTGAAGAATTCCTTGGAACTCTTTGTGTCATCACGATGGTGGTAACTATGGAGATCAATCCCTTGTTGCTTGTTGGAGCTCTTGAAGTATTGTTGAGGCCTTTGATGTGTTGGTGAAGATCTTGCATACATTGTAACAATATTAGGTCATCCCTCCAAAAGTGTGGAATGGTTCAAACTTGAAGTGGCAATAAAACAATAAATAAGTCTTGGAGAAGGCCCACTCCCACCCCTTGACGTGGATTGGTAGTTACCTTGGAATAGGATGACAACTTGGAGAAAACAACCTTAAGGTAACACTACCTTAAAAAGGGGTTGTGTGCACATTGTTTGAAATGGATGTTGTACATAAAGTGTTTAGGTAAGTATTATTGTTTTTATACAAGCATGTCAGCCAACCAAAAATTACTCCTCATTTGATACAAGTCAGCCAGCTAAAACCCCTTTAGCCTCCACGTTGAACTATATATAAACACCCAAGCAATCGCTCACACAAAAACAAAAAAAAAAGTAGTGCACTCTGAACTCGTGGACTGAGGTGAACTCGTAGACTAAGGAGAAGTGGTATCAGCTCTGATTTTGGGATATAACAACTCTAAGGAATTTCGATGGAGATGTAACTTGCTGGAGCAGTTGGACTGAGGTGATTGTGTGGACTGAGGCCTGTGAAATTTCGGTGGGAGCAGCAGAACCATTTTCTTTCGTTTTGTCTTGATCTGATCTATCCAATGAATTGAGAAGTGAAGAAGCTCGCTAGCGTGACTGAGGCAAGTAATTCGCTGATTGAGATCTGAAGTTTTCCGGTGGCAGCAGTAGACCAAGGTGGAGTGAGATTTTTATGAAGCTCTGAAAGTTGAAGATGGATTGTTTTTGACATGGAATATTTTGAATGAAGTGGAGCGAGCTCTTTTTTTTGTGAAAAACGATAAAGAGAAAGAAAAGGTCATGGACTGTGGTAATTTCGTGAAGTAAGGTAAAGCTCATTGCTGAGGCAGCTGACTGAGGAACTCAAACATCATTACTGACTTTTCTTTTGGGAAATTCTTTGAGAATTTTAGAAGAAATCGGCATTCTCATTGTGCATGGAGCTTAATCTTTACAAGCATGCTACCTATTCACTTTGGATCAAAGATTGAGCTATGCGAATGATGTGCTACTACTGGAGGACCTTCATAGAGAATGAAATCGAAGAATCATCAGTTTTACAGGTGCTCTGCTTATTACGTCAACCCCACGATTTATACTTTCTTCACATCAAACCCACGCCTTCAAATTGGCTTTGGCTGGAGCATCTATTTTTTATTCTTAGGGGAAGAATCGATCAATATCTCATGAAAGCAGGTATTCCCTTCTCTCGGTCCATGGAAAGAATTGGCAGTAAACCGTATTCAAGTATCGGGTCCATCGTCTCTCTTCTTCGCGTGCGCAAGGGTTCTGCCCAGTAAAATTATTTCACCTCTGAAAAGACTCGAAGTAATTATAGGTCAAGGCAAATGACAGAATTTTTACTCTAAGCTCGAGGGTTAGACGCAGCATTGCAGTGGTCGCATTATGAAGTCTAGAAAGTCCAAGATTGAAGTATCGACGGGTTGAGTTGTGAAGGAAAACAGTTCTTGGAGGAAGATTACAGTGATCAGAGGTAAGAAAAGAATAGGACCGAACTAAGGTATGAGTGTGGTAAAAGGTATCTGTTCTTCAAGTCTGCTATAAGAAAATATTTATATCTTAGTTTTAAGTCTATTATTTATGCTACATATGGCTGCTAGATTGACTATGAAAGAGATCGAATGATAAGGTCTAGTAAACTGTGTTTATGGGACAGCACATTAACTATTGAAGAGCCCCCAGTCTGAGGCGTCGTTGACTGTTCTTCTGGGGTTATATTTTGACTATGGAAGAGGCCGCAAGTTGAGGCCTAGATAGACTAGGTTTTGGGCCGTCTATGGATAGAAAATGAGGTTGAAGATAGACTGAGTTTTGGACAGTGATGTGTCTGAAATCGGCAAGGAAGAAACAGGTCTCTGAAGAAGCAAAGAAGTCTGATATAAGGACAACGAAATCACAGTTCTGTGGCAGCAAGGAAGAGTAGATTCTGAGGAGTCAAAGCCACAGTCCTGTGGAGCAGATGGAAGCTAATGAAGAGTTATGATCAAGCACCTATAGAGAAGAACTGAATGTGTGATCTGAAGAGACATGTTGAAATCTGCTTGACAGTGACATACTTGACTGTATCTTCCAGGTTTGATGTCATAGATTCGAGGTTTGCATCTTGTTTACTAAAGGAGATTTCGTGGAGACCCAACTATGTTATTGTTCATAATACATATACCGTTGTTCTGAATATTGCATAGTCACTGTGGGTTAAGAAAGACTTGCAAAGAACTTGCCTTAAATCACAGAGGTCTGAAAAGTATATTGATAGAGGTATGAAATCATAAAGTTGATCTGTGTAGTGTATTGACAGAGGATGGAGATTGGGAGGACTAATTACCTTAACAAAAAGATGAGTTCTGGGGCAGAGCTGTGGTAAGATGTATCTATGAGGGCTAATGATTGATGAAGTTTTGTCGAGGACATATCTATCCCTGTGTTTCATTGATAGTTGAGCATGGTTTATGAGCAGTTTTTGGCATCAGCAGAGTTACATGAGTTAGAGCAGATCCTTGTGAGCACATACTTGAACAACAGGTTTGACAGGTTGATGATAAGGACAAGTTGATGACAATGAGCAGCAAAACTGATTGATGATTAGCAGCAGTTGATCGAGTTGGAAAGTGGATTGAGGTGTTGACGAGCAGACCTATGACCTACAGCGTTGATGAGCAGAGATTGATCAGAGGTTCATGAGCAGCGGTATTGATAAGTGGATTGATGAGCAGACCTATGACCAGCAGTAGAGATGATGAACAGTGTTGATGAGAGTGATGATCAGATGATCAGCAGTATTGACCAACAGCAGAACAGATTCAACAAAACAAATGGAATAGATAGGTGATGTTTATGTGATTGATGAAATGATGTGACAGTGAGCTTCAATTGTAAAAGCAAGCTTGTCTTGCTTTTCAGGTTAGGATACCTCAAACCCTTCCTAGCAGGGTCTAAGAAAACTAGGAAGGGTCCTGGATGCAAAGTAGGTGCTCTTCATATCAGTAGGTGCTGATTTTACCTAACGGTTGTAGCCGAACCAAAACTAATACAAAAAAGATTACAAAATTATATGGTGTTGTGTTCTTTTGTGTTATGGTTCTTGATGATTTAAATGCTTATGATATGTGAATGACGAAGTGAAAAATGTTTATGAAATGATTATGAGATTGGTAAAATGATGAATTGGTAGTTAATTGTGACAAGCTAAGAAAAGTTTTAATATTGCCTTACACTGATTCACCCCCCCTCTCAGTGTCTAACATCAAGGACTCAAAAGTGGATAACCAAAACAACATGACATCACATATATAAATGTATTCGAGGAAAACTAGCATCTACCTATCTAATATCAATGCTCTCTTCCCGAGTTTTCCATTCATACTTCATATTTTTCCCTACTTCAATGATTAGGTTTATATAAGGTTTTCATAAGTACTTTTTATTTGTCCCTCCATCTTATGACTTAAACCTAATTTTTGAAAGGTATATTTTATTGATTTAGTTGTCAGCCATTAAACGTATTTCTTGCTTTGTATTGGTGATAAATCATAGATGTATTTTTCACTCCTCACA
Organism: Pseudotsuga menziesii; assembly: GCA_001517045.1. Classification (NCBI taxonomy): domain Eukaryota; kingdom Viridiplantae; phylum Streptophyta; class Pinopsida; order Pinales; family Pinaceae; genus Pseudotsuga; species Pseudotsuga menziesii. The sequence goes on along the minus strand of LPNX010402749.1, from coordinate 124,157 downwards.
AATTGAATTTCCAACATGAGCCTCATATTTAGCCTTAACTCATCTACCACTTGAAACATTACTCTCTTTTTCCTACAATGTGTTATGATGATCACTCAAAATATGTTTGCTCAAAAAATTCTCTAAGAGTGAAAAAAGCAATTCAATTACCATTGTGATCTTTGATAAACTGATACATATTTTGTATAGATCATCCTTGCATGGTTTGATCTTCAAATACAACAAAGTTTTGAAATATTTATATGGTAGAGGAAAGGTGTTAGTATACAACAAAATGGCTAAAATGGCAACTTTTTGGAAAATCAGCCATTTTAGCAAAAATGGAGATTTTTTGGAAAAAGTCAAGAAAAGTCGAGACTTTTGGAAAAAGTTGAGACTTGCCATTTTTAGCCTTTGCGACTTTTTGAAAAGTTAAAAACTTGCGATTTTTTCTAGCCCACTTTTTTGGCTTAGGGAAAAAATCGCGACTTTTTAAAAAGTTGGCGATTTTTCAAAGAGTTTTTCAACATTGCTTCATAGTATCCAACAAATATCCCCTTCTTTCCAGAGGGGTCCAATTTGGTTCTTTTCTCTTTCAATATATGAACATATACTGGACAACCAAATATTTTGAGGTGACTTACCTCAGGCTTCTTTCCCGTGAACATCTCTTCTGGAGTCTTGAATCCAAGAGCACTGTGAGATATTCTATTCTGTACATAAACAACAGTTCTTGCTGCTTCTTCCCATAGATAAATTGGAAGATCTTGATCATATATCATTGTCTTCACTGCTTCCATGATGGTTCTGAGTCTTTCTTTCTGCAACACCATTTTGTTGAGGATTGTAGGGAGTAGTTAGTTCCCTCTTGATTCCAACATCTTTACAAAAAGCTTTAAATTCTTTTGAAGTATACTCTTCGCCATTGTCTGATCGGAGTGTCTTTATCTTCTTGTCTGAAAGACTCTCTATCAAGGCTTTGAATTCCTTGAATTTTTCAAACACCTTGCTCTTTGCTTTCAAGAAGTAGATCCATGTCTTTCTTGAATAGTCATCAATAAAGGTAATATAATATTCAAAACCACTTTAAGATGTGGAGGACATTGGACCACATACATCTGAATGAATTAATTCCAACATACCTTTACTTTTTATTTCACTCTTCGGAAATGGATTCTTGATATTCTTTCCTTTCGCACATCCTTCGCAGACGCCTTCATGGTTGATCTTCAAGTCTGGTAATCCCGTCACTACCTTGTTCACATGAGGTAGTGCTTTGTAATTGATGTGGACAAGCCTTCTATGCCACAGTTCACTAGGGTTAGTGGACTCATGAACAAGGGATGTTTCTGAATGTCCCTTGAGTTTATACAGGCCTCCTTCTTCTTCACCGATTACAACTGCATCTTCAATTGATTTTCCTTTGGGCCACATGAGTACTTGGCCATCTATAAATGCAACTCTGAATCCTTTCTTATCTAAAGCTGAGATAGAAAGTAAATTCTTCTTTAGACCGGGTACATATAAAACTTCCTTCATCTTCAGGGGATTTCTCGAATCAAGCTTGTAGCTTGCTTCACCGATTCCTTTGATTGGATATTGATAGTCATCTCCTACTATAGTACATACTCTTCTGCATCTTCTTCTCTTGCTTGCTTCCTTTGAGGTCCTTCCTCTTCTTCTTCTTCATCTTCATCTTCAGCTAAATGTGCATGATGCCTTTTGTCGTTGTTGTTCCTCTTCTTGTATTCTTGTTTTAAAGGGCAATTCCTGGCAATGTGTCCTATCTTATCACAGTGAAAACATTGAAAGCCAGAGTAGTCAGTATCGGGGAGACTTTCTCCTGTCTTCTGGAACTTTCTAGGAGGTTGACATTCCCTGTGGATTCCCTTCTTGAAGTTGGGTTGACTTCTTCTTCCCTTGGTATGAGTGGCTAGGGCTTGATCATCTTCTTTCAGTAGTGCTTCTCTATTTGCCACTCTAGTCTCCTCTTGAATACAGTCTTCCCATACAACATCAAATTTCATGCTTTCCTTCCCGGCACACATCATCTGGATGAATGATTCCCAGGGTCTAGTGAGACCATTCAGAGCAGTCATAACCAATTCATCTTCATCAAGTTTGTCTCCAATGGCTTCTAGTTGTTCCTTGAACTGGGAGACCCTTGTGAAATAGTCTTGGATGGATTCTCCATGACTCATCTTGGTGCTCTTCAGTTGAGCTCTTAGATTCATCTTTATGTTGATGTTTCTTCCTTCCTACATCCTTGCTAGGGCATCATACATTTCTTTCGGAGTCTTCTTAGATGACACTTGAGAGATCAAGTGATCCTTGATGGAGTCAACAATAATTTGTTGTGCCCTAATCAGATCCTTTATGTGCGTCTCCTTAGCTTCAGCCTCTTAAGGTTCTGCAACTTCATCCTTGATATATTTCTCAAGATCATTCTCCTTGAGAATGAGACCAATTCTGTATTTCCATGCTTTGTAATTCTCTATGCCTTCTAGCTTGTCCTCAAGCTTGGTGCTTCGGGCCATCTTGACAGGAGATCACAAAAAATTGAAAATCTGAAAATAAGAAACTGATCTTACCAAGAAATGTGCTTGACTGAGGTGAGTTGACTGGTGTGCTTGGTTTCTGGAGATCTCAAGTCTTCACCTTTCAAATCTGACTTGCGAGATTCAGCACTGCAGCTTCTAGCAGTTTTCTAGTTCTACAATTTTCTGGTGCAACTGTCAGACTAGGGTTTGACTTTCTGGGAGATCTACTCCTCCAAAAACTTTGATCCCTAGCTCAAAAGATGCGCTATGGGAGGGCCCAACTTCCCATGCATGCAGTTTTCCAAAACTCCAAAAAAATTTCCAAAAACCCTAATTTCTTGTCGGGGAGAGAGAGAGGGCTTTTTCTTTTGTGAAAGTTGTCCTATTCAGGTTAGCTCTGATACCATGTTAAAATTCCATATATGCTAAGCTAGATCATCAGTATTCAATTTCAATTTCATAACAAAAGCATATAGACAGGATCACTGAAAGAAACAGTGTCACAAGATCGACACAGATTTATCCTGGGAAAACCCTAAAGGGCAAAACCCAGCAAGAGCTTCCTCAATATAGATGATCAAAAAATAAAAGGTAAAACCCCAGACTAATCCTTCTCCTCCTTACAGCTACTGCTTCTCTCTCTCTCTTATGCGCTACACAAGTGAGTGTGAGTGTGTAGAAATGAGGAGAGCCTCACTTCTATTTATATTCTTCTGTTCACTTGACAATTCACTCCACCAAGTCGGCCCCACTAAAATTGACTGGGTCGACTTCTCTAGGAGGACAAAAACAGCTTAGTAATATAATAATTAGGGTGATAATGACTCGACTTACAACAAAGGGGTTTTCCTCATGACTCTCAATGGTTCTCTCGATAGGAACATCGGGGTACAATAAAATACAAATTATTCTCCCGATAGGAACATCGAGGTAATAAGTAAATACACTTCAAGGTTACAATAATTCAACACTGGATATTTTACTGCTCTTTGTGCCGATGAAAAACTGTGAAAGATGTGATAAACCTAGATGATCTACCTCTCAAATTCATTAGGGTAGTTAGGTTTCACAACCAAAAACATTGTTGGCTAGGGACTCAGTTCCTCAACCCAACTCATTGTTGCTGCTGGTGCTGAGCTCTCGAAACCAATTCAAAAGCGAATAATAATAATTATGGCTGTCTTTCTGGTTCGACTCCCCTTGCTTTTATAACGTTGAGGTTTGCATGACTTAACTTTGCATGCATGCAACCTATTTGCTCAGTATCACATGCAAGGTGAATTAAGGCCCACATGCCTCACATGCTTGTTGATAACTGCTCTGATAGCCTTCTTTAATCTACTGATGACAAAATAACACCGAAGTGATTTTCTTTTTAGCTCCCAATACCATTAGTCCTCAGTTAATTCCCTTTTTATTAATACCTGCTCGAACCTATGGGAATTAAATAGGTTAACGGATGTCTTTGGGTGATTAACTAAAAGAGCACATTATAGTCCTCCCTGCTCCAAATTTCTTTTCTTCAACCAATCTCTGACCGATATACCGAACCATCTATCCATGTTTCTTCTTGTCCATTTTCATCGACAAATTTATTCCACTGTGAGGTGGCTCTTCCTTTTCTTCGAATTTATGTTTCTTCTTGCCCATGCTCTGTATACCCTCCTTATATCTTCTTGGGTATCTATGAGGATTGAACATCCTGGATTTGGCTCCTCGTCCTAGTTCCCTGGTGCGCATCATACATTTCTCTGGTGGTCTACCCGAAAAGCCCTTCTCATACCACTAGCCCTTTCTTCAAAGGGCTTTTGTGCTGGAGTTGGCCATCTTCTCGTGCGAGTCTTGTCCTCATGCCTGAATATGGTGTTCATCCCTTTTGTTATGGCTGACCCTGATGCTTCATTGGGCATTCCTCTTAGGACCACCCTTTTTCCTTCTGGTGCAAGGAACTCCATCTCTGATGTTTCGTAATTTGTTGAGTATTTCCCAATTGAGTACAACCATTGTACTAATAAAACAATTCTCGTGTCTCGCACATCTACCACATAAAAGTCGACGACCAATGTATAATTCCCAAGCTATACCTATTACTGAGGTATCCTCTGTGTGCATTTCATCTTATGATTGCTAACCATGACAACAGTAAAGCCCTCAAATTCCTCGTTCGGAAATCTTTTCCTCTCTACCCAAGAGGCATCTATAAAGTTGTGGGTGGCCCCACCATCAATTAAAGCAATGGCACGTTGTCCCTAGACACTTCCCTTGATCCTAATAGTATGGAAGGTGGGCACTAATGTGAGGCAATAGTTGCTCTCTGTAGCGATTGTTCCAATTATGTACTACGTAGTTCTTCATCTTGTTTATTCTCCAATTCATCTTCCTCACTGTTATCTAAAAGTACTTCGATGAGGGGTACCTTCCCTTTATCCATACATATGTGGCCTAGTTCCCAAGGAACTTTACAGCTGAAACATAAGTTCTTCCTTCTCAAATCTCGATGTGTTCTCATTCAAACATTGCTTCTACAAACATATTTTTTAGAGGGTTGGGAGGTTTTTTTGGAGGTTTGCTAATGGGCACAAAATTTTGAAGGTCTGAAATCCTATTGATAACATCTTGCAGAGTAATTGGCCTATAAGCATTCACCCATCCATGTAGTGGCTCTACTAGTGCCTCCGTAAATAGTATGATCAACCGACTCTCTAATATGTTAGATACCATAACTGCAATTCTCTGGAACTCGGATATGAAGGTCTCTGCACTGCTTGACTACTTGAGTTGTGCTAGATCCCGTAAATGAATCTCTGGATCCTTCTTGCCAAAGTGCTCCATGAGCCTCTATGTGAAGTCACTGTATGAGGTGATAGTGTTGTCACCCAGTGTCACCAGTTCGTGGTACCACCACTCATGGGCTTCCCTATCTAAATGTAAAGTAGCCAACTTGATTGCATATGCCTCCGTCATGCGGTTAAGTTGGAAGTAGGTGTCCAACTTTTGTACCCAAATTATGGTTGAACAACTAGATGTCCCATCAAAGTTGGGGATAGTTAGTTTCCCAATTGTACAGTGTAGCTGAAAGTTTTGATTAAATGTTATGTCGAACCCTATTGGCATGATCATGCTTTTCATATTGCAAAAATCTGAGGTCATGGCTGAGTGAAAGTCATCTCCAAGTGCATTGTGCTCTTCTAGATAGGGCTCCTTCGGCTTTACTGGTATAATCGGTACTGCGGTGGAATTATCCAAAAATTGAGGCATGATAGGTCTGAAAAGCTTGTTGTGTATGTGAACAGTATGTTGCCGCCTAATTCTCGCCTCAAGTCACGTGGCATAAATCTTCCAGCCACTGGGTGCGACCTTGGGGGCAAGCAAAAGTCAAGTGCTTCCACTTGACCTTGACTCCTCTGTCTAGGCTTTCTCCTAATGAAGCCAAGGGGGTTAGGCCCTATAAAAATAATCTAAGATTGTTAATCTATGAAAGGAAAACAACTATTCTAGGAGTTAAGATGATGTAAATATTGAAACTAAGACCTTTGCAAATAGCTTAGATCCACACCATGTAAAATAAACATTCCATTTAACACATAAAATCACTTAGATACTAAAAGTAAATGAATGATGCAAAATAGACCAATGTTAATGGAGTGCTTGCATATAAGAGGTTCTTGGTGATGTCTCAAGAATGTAGTGCAATTGTCTCGCTGGTCAGTTTTAAAATTATTAAATTAGTAGATTAGGGAGTGGGTTAATTGTTCATCAATTTTATTAAAATGTTAGTGATCTAATTATTAAGGGAAGAAGGTACTCCAAAGATTCCCGAGGGATACGAGGAATATGTCCAGATTTACTTAGAAGTGGTTCTCACAGAGACATGTGGGTTAGATGGAGTCGTGTGGTTGTGTTCAACACTACACCAACAAGGATGTAGCATAACAAGGCCCCAAGGTTGCTTTCTAGTTGTTCTCTCTAGACTTGAAGACTTTGCCCACGACTTAGCAATATCGAAAGAGTGTTGAATTTTCACTTGGGGATTAATTTGCAATAAGAAACTGATTACTAGTCACTCTAATCCATTTTTTATTGTCCCACCGTTCCAAACAAAGGCTTGCAGTGTTCACAAAAGCATAGGGGACTAAAATCTTATACAAGCATAAAAACCATCCACGCGCTAATGCAATACACGAGTATGCCTCAAAAGCCTCTTTATGTCCACAATAAAGATAAGCAAAATGATTACAAAAGAAGTAGCCTTTTGGTTCTCATTCCGTCCTCCAAACATGGAGAGAACACTTGCTTAAATAGATGAAGTCAATGCCAAGTGGGGGCGCACTTGCCCGAGAAGGCATTAAGCTCGAATGGGTTGGATGTGAGTTGGAATGAGGTTGGAACATGAGCTGTGTAATGGAAACAACACATGGTAAAAGTGCCACCTTCCAAAACTCGAGCCTCTTCCTAAAAACTACAGCTTTTCCTTCAAGATGGGCCCCCCTCTCATGAGGAAACTTTCAACGCTTGATTTGCTCGAAAATAGTAAGCTTTGGCATTCCAAATCCTTAGGATACTTGTCGCTCTACTTTTCCAACTCACGGAAATTGATTTGGGCAAGTTTCTTTTACTTTATGAGTTGTTGAATTTTTCACGTTATCCAATTTTTTGGTCTTTTTCGGTTTTTCTAGTAATAATTAATTTTGGAGATAAACAATTACTCGAAAACTTGGGAAAGTGGGTTTAGGGCTAAGTTAGAAAATGAGCATCCCCATGGCGAAAACAACCTCCTAGTCCCACTTTTATGACTTAGACAAGTTTTACAATTAACTTATTAAAAATAAGCCCAATAAAAATTAAAAAAGCTATGGGGGACTTAGAACATGTTCATAATGACTCAAAATAATGATTGGGATTGTAATATACATCGACACTTAGGTTATAATAACCTCCTAAGACATAACCACTAAAACAATTATTCCAGCTTTCAAGGCTTTAGTGAAAATCTCGAAAATTATAAATCATTAAAAAACGATATATAATTAACAAGGAAAAAACACCCTAGAATAATGTATTAATGACTAAGTCCTAGGAAAGACAAACCTTTTACATAATTTCATCATGCTTAATCATTTTATTAGAATTCCCCGTGGGGTATGAAAATGTTAAAAATAAATAAAAAGAGGCATAGGAAGACATAAATGGACTTCTGAACTCAAAACTTGAACAAGTAATTGTTCATCTTTGGCAGCTCACTTGAAAGTCCAACTTAGCGCAACCTAGTTGAACAAGTAATTGTTCATCTTTTGCGGCTCACTTAAAAGTCCAACTTAGTGCAACCTAGTTGGTAACATCAAGCTCAAACTGTCGGACATGTGATTGATCTAAACTTCATGGAAATCGATTATACGAGAAACCTAGAATCTTTGCTTCTTGTACAAAACTGAGATAAGTCAATCATATGTATATAAATAACCAAATGAAAGAATAAGTTGCAACTTATGATACAAACATAATATACAAAAAACGAAAATGTAATAGTTTAATGTACACAAGCTATTATACAAAAGCAAAAACTAAGCTAGAAAATAAAATGCAAAGGAAAGGGTTAGAATGCCATGATACAAAGATGCCCCAAAGGGCATCATATGTTGTTACTGAAAAATAGGTTCAAAATCTGCCCATTCACTGGCAAAGTCTAACTTTTCCCATCCATGTCACTTAGATAAAATGAATTGACACCGGCCACATCATGGATGGTGTAGGGACCCGTCCATAAGCTATCAAACTTTCTGCATTTTCCAAGCTTTTCTTCCTGCTTGTCCCATAGTAACACTTCATCTCCTTTTTGAAACGTTTTTGGTTTAGATGACTTGTCAAAATTTCTTTTAACTTTGTCCTAACTTCTCATACCCTGATCAACTGCCTTTCTCTTGACTTCATCCAATTCTATTAACTCGTTAATTTTGTTCTAATAATCATCTTGATTTGAACTTGAATCTTGAAGAGCTTGATACACTAGTAATTTAAGATGAATCAATAAAGTCACATCCGTGCCATAGACCAACTCAAAAGGAAACTTCCTAGTTGCGCTTTTCTTGGTGATCTTATCTGCCCAAATAGCAAACTTGATTTTACTATCCCAAGCCTTCTCGTTATCACGAGTTATCTATTTAACCGCGATCATCAACTTTTTGTTGCTTGACTCAACAAGACCATTTCCCTGCAGATAGTAATTTGAGAAATAAGATAAGATAATGCCGCACTTAAAACAGAATGACGACATTGCTATTGAACTAAAGGCTTTGGCATTATTAGTGGTTATCTTAGCTGGCACCCCAAATCTAGTGATGATTTTGTATTCAATGAATCCTTAACTACTTTCTTGGTTACTACTCTAGTAGGTATGGCCTCTACCCACTTGGTAAAATAATCAGTTGCTGTCAAAATCCAAGTGTAACCATTACTTGAATTATCCTTAAATTTACCAATGAAATCAAGACCCCATTTCTGAAAAGGAGCTTGAACCACTACTGCCTTTAAAGGTAATGCTACAAGTTTCTGTTTTCCTATGAAAGTTGACATTTCTGGCAATTTCTAACAGACTTGTGCACATTTGTAAACAAGGTGGGCCAACACTATCTTGCTCTAAGAATCTTGTCGGCTGTAGTTTTAGCTGCAAAATGGAAACCACAAAACCCTGAATGGAATTCTTCTAAGAGTATGTTAGACTCTTCTTCATTAACACACCTAAGCATCAGACCATCTTGGTTTTTACAGCCCAAACCATCTTGGGTAAGACAATACTTCGTGGCTTGTAATCTTAACGACCTTCTTTTGTGGCCGACTAGATGTTCTAGACAAGTTAGGTTGAGGAGACAGAAAATTATATCTGAATACCATCATTGTTGAAGACACTGATGCTCTATTGAACTGGTTGATGTTGATGAACTACTCTGATAAACCATGCCTAAGACCTGCTCGTTTCCCTCTGCCATCATTCTAGCAAGTCTTTGACCTTTGATCTATTTAGTGGGTTTAATTTCTAAATCATATTCTTGGATCTTTGATACCCACTTTCCTCTTATACCAAGGCAATCTTGTTGAGACAGAATGTCTTTTACTACAGAATGAGCGACATAACGAATTAGTTTAGAGTATCTAATGTAAGTTCTAAAGTGCTTTAAAGACTTGACAAGAGCATAGGCTTGTTTTTCCATTGTAGTGTACTTTAGCTCAAAATTCTATAAGGATCTACTCATAAAGGCAATAGGTTGCTCCTAGCCCTCGTTGTTCTTTTGCAACAAAACTCTGGCAATTGTGTCCTCTGAAGCAAATGAAAAAATCTAGAAATCTTTAGAGTAATCTAGGATAATCAAAACTGGGGACCTTGCTATACAATCCTTGATGCTTCTAAAGGCTTATTTTCCCTCGCTATCCCACTCAAACGTAGCATCTTTTTTAAGAAGCTTTTGCATGGGTCTCATCAATTCAACTATGTTTTGTATGAATCTTCTTATAAAATTGATTTGACCATTAAAGGACAGCAAGGCTTTCTTATTTTGAGGCAAGGGAAATTTATTTATGGCTTCTACTCTTTCTAGGTCTATTTTTACACCATCTTTGGAAATGATGTGCCCAAGCAACTTGCCTTCATCTATCCCCAAAACTGATTTAGCAGGACTTTAAGAAATGTCAAACTTCCTACGTCTTTCAAAAATCTTCCTGAGATGGCCTATATGATCAGATCTTTCTTTGGAAAATAATGTAAGGTCATCTTGATAGATTTCAATTATTATTCCAATTAACTCATTGAAGGCATAATCCATGGCTCTTTATGTCAGCATGAGGGTCAAATTTTGTAAAACTTAGTTGCAGAAGACTTTATCATTAGGGAAGTCCTTTGATCGAGTGTTTTTTCCCTTGGATAATTAAAATTCTTTTTTAGTGATTTTAATTATCTGAATTTTTCACTCAAAATTTCCTCCAAAGTGGTGAAAGGCGTTCTAATGATTCAGTCCATGGGGTGATTAAGGTTTAGGAATGTTATATATTACCATGCTAGCCATTATCCATATATTACAATGCTAGCCATTATCTAGAGTCTTCCGTAATTTCATTAAGTTTTTTCCTCGGATTTTTTAATTTTTGGTGATTAAAAAATGTCTCTTCAACATAAAAAAGTTGCAATGTAAAGACGATTATGTGGCACCTAATGCCCATAAATAGGCGTATGGGTACTCTTAATCAATGGCATGAGATCCCCTACACTGTTGACAAAAGTTTGAAGTCATTTTGACGAGTTTAGCTAAGGTTTTGGACATGTTTCCTAAGTCAGTCTAAAAACCCAAGAAAATTGGCAAATAATCTGCAAGCCAAAATTTAGAAAAGTGCCTAAAGTCACTTAGGGAGTGGAAAACTTGTTTCCTTAAGTCAAGTTATGTTCCTATGGTGACATTAGAGGCAAAAAGCGCCCCCCCATGCAGGTGTATCACAAGTTTGAAGTTGCCTCCGTAGGGGGGGCACCCTCCCTCTTCATGGAAATTGAGATAATTAAAAATAAGCCAAACTAAGGGGTCCCACTTTGATGGTCCCCCACCTTGGGCCTAGAATGGAGATTAAAAACCTTAGAGGGGGGTTTCCCCAACACCCCTTCTCATCCTAGTAGGCGCCTCCAAAAGTAGTGTGCCCACTCTTTGAGCTCCCACTCTCTCATTTTGACAAGTGGCTTGCATGCACTTGGGCTCTCTCCTCCCTTATTTCCTATTTACGGAGGTTTTCCCTCCTCATTTAGGTTACACAATCTTGGAGGCTCTTGCTCACTCTCTTCTTGCATGCTCCCTTTCTCTCCCATTTTTGGGCCATTGTAATTTTCAGCCATTTGGCTTAGTTAATTGAAATCTTTGGAGGACTCTTGTGTCCCTTTGTGTTCTTAAATGATTTGCTTCCATGCTCAAATAGATACTCGAGTTTGGAAGGCCAGGGAAGCAAACTCCTTTGCTTCGGTAAGGTTTATGGTAATTTCTTTGCCATAGATTATGTGAGGATCCATTTTTGTAGTAAAAAAAATCATACATTTTCTCAGTTGAAGTTTATGATTTCTTTGTTCATTATATGAATCTCACCCTCTTTTAGTTGTGTAGCAAAGATTTTATACGTTACAGGTTATTTGGATTGAAGAGTGGGATTCTTCGGTTGGATGCCCCATTTTTCAAATCTTGAAGAACAAAGGGCAAAATTTCTCCTTCCCACATATAAATTTCTAAATATTGTTTTAGTTTGTTGAATGTTTTAAGTTGATTTAACCTCTCATATACTCAATTTTATTTAAAGTTATTTACTAGGAAATTTTGTAAAAATTTTGTATATATTTTTCACTAACATTCAAACTTCCCCAAAGTGATTTTGGGGATATTTTATAATTCTCCATTTGCTGGTTTTTAGTAGGTTGGTGATAAAACAAGGTGAAACTCTGCCAAATTTCAGCCATAGAAGGGTGCAAAGGTCACCGTAAAGAAGGTTTACAAGGAATTCACCAAGAAGGGGTGAAAATACTATTTATGTTAGTTTTTCAACATTCAAGCTAGCATTATGTTAGGATCCTTAACTGAGAGAACAACAAGCACAGCAATCAAACACAAGAGACAATGAACACAGTGTTTTTCCTCGGGGAAACCATAAATGGAGAAAACCCCGCAACTTCCTCAGTGATAAAATCAGCACAAAAAGTAAAACCACAAAAACGTAAGATGCTCACCCTACAGCAGTAACCTTCTTCTTCTCTAGCCCCAGTGTGTCTTCTCCTTCCTCAACTATGCGCTACACTTGAGTGTGTTTGTGATGTGTGCTAAATAGAGAGTCCATCTCTCTATTTATACTAATCTCGGCATGACTAAAACCCTACAAGGGCCGACCTCTCCTAGGAGAGTCTAATAACCCTAGCGCCCCGGAACTACGGGGACTTTAACCCTTAGACAATAGGAGGGTTACCCACAATGACTTGACATGACTTGTTTACATTATTGTTTCTCCCGATCGGAACATCAGGGCATGACATAACATGATAACATCCTGGAATAAACATCGGGTTACAATAGATAAGAAATACAAGTGAATACATTCCGAAGTTACAATTACATCAACACTCCCTCTTAATTAGGAAGGTATTCTCTCAAGACAATTTTCATCACTGGTCTTCTTCTCTGGATCTTCTCGTCGTCTGCATCTCCAGGTCATCTTGTTTTCAAGTCATTTTTATCTTCATGCCATCTTCTTTTCTGGATCTGGATCATCATCACTAGATCTAGATCACCACTCGATCTGGATCATCATAACTGGACATCATCACTGGATCTGGATCATCACTCAATCAAGATCATCATAACTAGACATGATCATTGGATCTGGATCATCACTCGATCTGGATCATCATAACTAGACATCATCACTGGATCTGGATCATCACCCGATCTAGATCATCTCTGTTGGATCTGGATCATCACTCGATCTGGATCATCACTGCTGGATCTGGATCATCACTCGATCTGGATAATCACTTGATCTGGATCTCTCGGAGTCATCATAACTAGATCTGGATCATAGCTCGATTTTGATCTCCTCTGGTCATCATCATATGTGCTATCTCATGATTCTTCTCGTCATAGGATGTTCTACAAAGCCAACTTTCTTTCATGCTGGGTGTATGCCTACCTCCTCGTAGGTCTTTGGTAGCCCTTACATCTGACCTACTTGTTAGAATGGCCAACACTCACATCTAACTTGCTCATCAGAAAGACGGTAGCCCTTATATCTAATCATGTAGGACCTAATCCTACAGTCACATCAAAATGGCCAGCACTCACATCTGACCTACTCGTCAAAGAGGCGGTAGCCCTTAGATCTATGTAGGAGCTCATCCTACATCAAAATGGCCAGCACTCACATCTAACCTGCTCGTCAGAAAGGCATGCACTCACATCTGACCAGGTAACAACCAAATCCTACACCCTCGTCAGAATGGCCCCTAGTCCCAGACTGAGCTACCTGGTAACGGACAAGGTGCCTCCACTCTCCCGGAGAGTGGCAGTAGCCCTTCCATCTGACCTACTCGTCAGAATGGCCAGCACTCACATCTGACATGGGAGGAACCTAATCCTTTAGCCATGACAGAATGGCTCAGCCCTTATATCTGACCTACTCGTCATAATGGCTCTTTCAGTCTCAGACTGAGCGTTCCTGGTAACTGACTAGGTACCTCCATTCCCAGAATGGTAGTCAGCACTCATATCTGACATGGAAGGAACCAAATCCTCTCACCATGACAGAATGGCTCAGCCCTTACATCTGACCTGCTCGTCAGAATGGCTATGGGACTCATCACTTTCCCTTGGAGGAAATCTCTATCTGGAGAACACCAAGCTTCTCCCTTAAGTACTCGAACTTCACCCTAGCCAATGGCTTCGTCAACACAACAGCTATCTGTTCCTCCGTCGCAACATACTGGAGCTTCACTACTCCCCTCGTATCAGCAATCAACCCATCCATACCTGTCACAAATAGATCATCTACATATAGTAGAAGCATCACTGGGTTGCCATCTTCAACCTTGTAGTAAAGGTTGGAATCTGCTTTACTCTTGGCAAAGCCCAAATTGGATAGAAAGCTGTCAATTCTGCCGTACCATGTCCTAGGTGCCTGTTTCAAACCATACAGGGATTTCTTCAATCTGCACACATGAGACTCCCTGTCATGTGTCTCAAAACCGAGTGGTTGTTCTACATACACTTCCTCTTCTACTACATCATTCAAGTAGTCTTGACATCCGTCTGGTGTATCTTCCATTTCATCACCGCAGCCAGAGCAAGTACTAATCTGATGGAAGTGTACTTGGCTACAGGTGCAAAGGTTTCTTCATAATCTATTCCTTCTTTCTGAGAGAAACCCCGAGCCACAAATCTTGCCTTATATTTTTCAATGCTACCGTCTACAGCATGCTTGATCTTGTAGATCCATTTGGAAGTTACAACTGACTTCCCTTCTGGTCTTGGGACAACATCCCAAACATCATTCTTCATGATCGATTGATATTCTTCGATCGATTGATATTCTTCGATCATAGCATCCTTCCATTCTTTCCGTTCTGCCGCTTCTTCATAACTGGAAGGTTCTTTATCAATGAAATCACATAGTAATGCTACATACCCGAAGCAGGATCTGGTCCTCTTTCTTTCTCCCTGATTCTCTTCTGGAGCCCCATATCTTTTCGCACCTTGGATAAGTTCTCGTACCCAAGCAGGTTTCCTTTTATGAGGATTCTTCTCCAGAGGTCGATCTACAGGTCTTTGCAGTTCTTCAAATTCTCGATCTTCTTCTTGACCTTCTTCGTTCATGGTTCTATCATGAACTCTGGGTGCTTCTGCTTCTTCGGATTCTTCAGCAGCTTTCTTTTTGGATTTGTTGTAAGCTGTGTCTTCATCAAATGTCACATCCCTGCTGATGTCAATCTTCTTGAATCCTGGGAAGTATATTCTGTAAGCCTTCGAGCTTTCAAAGTATCCCACAAATATACCCTTCTTTCCTGAAGGATCTAATTTAGCCCTCTTCTCCTTTGGAATGTGTATGTACACTAGACAGCCGAATATTCTGAGATGGCTGACTTCTGGTCTCTTGCCGAAGAAGACTTCTTCAGGAGTCTTGTTCTCGAGTACTCTATGTGGAGTACGATTCTGTACATACACCGTCGTTCGGGCAGCTTCTGCCCAAAGATGCATAGGAAGGTCTTGATCATGAAGCATTACTCTTGCAGCTTCCATGATAGTTCTATTCTTCCTTTCCGCAATCCCATTCTGTTGTGGATTATAAGGGGTGGACAATTCCCTCTTAATCCCTGATTCTTTGCATAGCTCTTTGAATTCATTTGAAGTGAATTCTCCGCCATTATTTGATCGAAAAGTCTTGATCTTCTTTTCAATGTGATTCTCGATCAAGGCTTTGAATTCCTTGAACTTGCTGAATATTTGGCCTTTGTTCTTCATGAAGTAAACCCATGTCTTCCTAGAAAAATCATCAATAAAGGAAACATAAAATGCATACCTACTTAGTGAGTTTGGTGACATAGGTCCGCATACATCGGAGTGGATGATTTCCAAGATTCCTTTTGCTTTGCTTTCGCTGCTTGCAAATGTCTTCTTTGTATTCTTTCCTTTCGCACATCCCTTGCAGACCCCATCATGTTTTGCTTGGATTTCTGGAAGACCTTCAACAGCTTTGCTTGCAATAGCTAGTGCTCTGTAATGCACATGTGCAAGCCTTCTATGCGAAAGTTCACTTGGCTCTACTGTGTCATGGACCAAAGCTTGTTCTGGATGACCCTTTAATTTGTACAATCCTCCTTCTTGTTCTCCAATCACCACCGCATCATCGATAGTCTTTCCTTTTGGCCACATGATGACTTGACCATCTATGAATGCAACCCGCATTCATTTTGCATCTAATGCCGATATGGAGAGGAGGTTCTTCTTGAGTCCTGGCACAAACAATACTTCCTTCATTGTTAGAGACTTTCCAGAGTCTAGTTTATACGAAGATTCCCCACTACCTTTTATTCGATATCGGTAGTCATCTCCTAGCTTCACCTTGTGAGGTGATTCATGTTCTGACAGTCTCACAAAGGATTCCTTGAATCCTGTCATATGTTTGGAAGCCCTGCTATCTATGAGCCAATCATTGCTTCAATGAGTAATGTTTCTTGTGAGAGCGGAAATCAAAACATATTCATCCTCGCTTGAAGAATCTTCACTTTCGTATCTGGTTCTTTTCTTGGATGGTTCATCATCTTCTGCAGCATGAGCATGATGTTTTCTTTTGTTGCTCCTTTTTGTTAGTTTTGTTTCTTAGGGCAATTCTTTGCATAATGACCTGCTTCATCAAATGTATAACACATGACTCTAGACAAATCTTTTCTAGTGTTATCTTTGTGATAATGCTTACCTCTAGGGTGATGAGATCTTCTTTTGGTTGACTTGGAGTGCACCGCGACAGCTTGATCTTCACTTCCCATCTTTTCTTCTCGAGCTGCTATCCGAGCTTCTTCTTGAGAACACTCTTCCCATAGTCTGCTGAACTTGACTAACTTCTTTCTAGCACAGATTCCTTGGATGAAAGAATCCCATGACCTAGGGAGGCCATTCAAGGTAGTCATCACAATCTCTGCATTTTCCACTTCTTCATCTACTGCTTCTAGTTCTTCCTTGATCTGAGAAACTCTTGTGAAGTAAGACTGGATTGTTTCTGCATTCTGAATCTTCACATTCTTCAGTTGGTTTCTCAGAGTCATCTTCCGGTTTATGTTCTTCCCTTCAAACAATTTGGTTAGGGCATCAAACATAGCTTTAGGTGTCTTTAGGGACGACACCTGTGGTATGAGATGATCCTTGATAGAATCAGCAAATGATTCTCTTTGCCATAACCAACTTCTTCTTATGCAAGGCCTTAGCCTCATCTCCCTCTAGAACTGGAACCTCCTCATGGATGTAGAAGTCTAACTCATTCTCTTCCAGGACCAGGGAGATCTTATACTTCCAAGCTCATAAGTTATCAGCCCCCTCAAGCTTTTCATCAAGTTTGGTATGATGAGACATCTTAACTAAGAACCTCAAATGGAAATACAAAAGATTTTAGATCTTACAAGGTCAAGATGTCGGATCAGAATTTTGAGTTGAAATCCTGCAAAGCTGGTTCAGGAGCAAATTAGGGTTTTGCTTTTCCAGAGTTCTGTCCAACCAAATGCTTTGAAATTGATCCCTAACTTCGATTTTGGGGAGAAGATCAATCCAGGCTTGGGCTCAATGAAAAATTCCTCTTCTGTGAAAAGCCCTAATTTCCGGCAGTAGTGTCGGGTCCAAAACTGAAAAACCTCAGAATTGGATTCTGCTTCGACAAAAAGATGTGCCCTAAGGAGGAGAGTTATTCCACCTTACTTTTACTGAAAATCTGTGGAGTGAGATCCACAAAGTAGGAAGCCCTAGTTCCCACAGCTGCGCTGTGTCTTCTTCTCAGGTTAGCTCTGATACCATGTTAATTTTTCAACATTCAAGCTAGCATTATGTTAGGATCTTTAACTGAGAGAACAACAAGTACATCAATCAAACACAAGAGACAATGAACACAGTGTTTTTCCTCGGGGAAACCATAAATGGAGAAAACCCCGCAACTTCCTCCGAGATAGAATCAACACAAAAGGTAAAACCACAAAACAGTAAGATACTCTCCCTACAGCAGTAACCTTCTTCTTGTTTAGCCCCAGTGTCTTCTCCTTCCTCAACTATGCGCTACACTTGAGTGTGTTTGTGATGTGTGCTATTTAGAGAGTCTAGCTCTCTATTTATACTAATCCCGGCATGACTAAAACCCTACTGGGGCCGACCTCTCCTAGGAGAATCTAATAACCCTAGTGCCCCGGAACTGCAAAGACTTTAACCCTTAGACAATAGGCGGGTTACCCACAATGACTTGACATGACTTGTTTACATTATTAATTCTCCCAATCGAAATATCAAGGCATGACATAACATGATAACATCCCGGAATAAACATCAGGTTACAATAGATAAGAAATACAAGTGAATACATTCCGAAGTTACAATTACGTCAACAATTTATCTACCTCTTTGCTCTCTTTCTTTTCACTGAAATTTCAGTCATTGTAACAAGTCCAAGAGTCTCTTGGACTCGACTCGATTTTCTTTTGCATTTTGAGTTGCATTTAAATTTCATTTGTTTGTCATCCATTGCTTGCAACGGAGGTTGCTCTTGCCCACTCTTGCATAAGCAAATGTTGATTGACTTGGGGTTAGTTTAGTTTGCATTTCTTTTTTTTCAAATTTTTATTTTCTCGCACCTTGCAAGTGGTTCGGCCTCACCATCCTTGTAATATCATGTTGGCTTGTATTGCATTTTCTTTTATTTTCATACTGCCCACACCTTGCATGTGAGTTGGCATTGCCACCCTTGTAATATCATGTCGGCTTGTATTGTTCATAATTGTTAATTCCTTTGTTTTGTTAGAGTGAAATCAACCTTGCCTCACTTTGGCCCCGTATTCACTCCCCTACCGGTTCGTCTGATCCTGGGTAACAAGAAAGGGCTAGAGATTGAATTGGCTAGATTAATAGGCACTTTAACCATTTATTGCAATATTGAGAAAATAAGGACTCGTTGTGGAGCTAGAGGGGTAGACGATGCTAGGAGCCTTGTGGAACTTAGTGTCCTCTTGTTGAGCACCCTGGTCGTCCTTGGGACTGACTTGTGGAGCTATGCAAGAACCTTGTGCTCTCTTGTTGAGCACCCAACAATTTCTCTTAATTGAGGGATAAGGGTTCGAGGTAGACACACTAGTTAGCTTTACTTTTCTTGTACAAACAATAATCCCCTAAGCTGAAGAAAGACCATAAAATAAACTAAAATCTACAAGACTACTTCCAAAACATCGCAACCTTTTATTCCATTTAGTTTCTTAGTTCTCTTTATTATTTGGTTCAATCTCTTGCAACCATATTCCGCACATATTGGTCGATTTGCTTAAAGCATTTTAAATGTGTTAAATGCCGTTACTTGATTATTGTGATGAATGAATAGTTTAGTGTAATTTGTATATTTTGGTAAATTGCGTTGTATCTTTTATTAACTTTGTGACTCCATAACCCGAACTGAATAGGCACTAGTTTTCTTTCTCTTGCAATTGTATTTAGTTCATGTACAAAGAAGAATATCCTTGTCATTATATTATTGCACACTTGCACAGTTGCTTGCCATTTAACTAATGGAACATTAATAACTTACAACTCCTAATTAAACTCTACAAAAAAACTTAGTAAGTAGGGACTACCCCCCTTGACCTTTTAGGAGTTGGGGCCTAAACGAAGGAGTCAGGAATCGAGGTGACAAATGGGTTTTGTTACGCTGCACCTGTACCCAGCGCACCTTGAACTGTACCCCAGAGAGAGAGGGCCAAATTTTCAACCAAGAGAGGTGTTATTGAGCAATGGTGGTCATGGTTGGGCCCTTTGGTCCTCCTTTAGGGGTACTATGGCTTAATGGCATTGTTGAGCGCCCTTTAAAGCGATTTTTAACCTCAGGGTTGGTTTCCGAGGCCCCTAAGGGTTGGCCACTGGGTCTCATGGCTCCATACCCTGCTTGCGCGCTCTAGTGGCCTCTGCTTTAGATACAAGACACTCCTCTTCATTCGTAGCCACCTTGGTGTAATATCCCAAATCCCGATATTTTCTATTTCTAAACAATTATGCTGATACAACTAGGCATTCAAATTGCCATGCAAAAATCCGTATTTCATAGGAAAAATTAGGGTTAGGGTTTGTGAGATACAATGCACACTTACCACTGATAACTGGCTGGACCGCTTCGGATAAAGTCTGCAAGTACTGAGAACTGGATCGGAGAGGAACTGATCTCTCCTGCCTCCGGTGAATGCCCCAGCAGCAAGACGCTCAATCAGAGAAAAAGGTGACGCCCTCAAGGAAGGAGGGGTCCGATGGATCTGCCGTTTTGCAGGGCTGATAGCCTTGTTGTGCCGGAGAGATTGGCTGGTGTATGCAGAAGTTTTGACACCTCTAAGCAGGATAGCGTCTAGGTTCAGTGAGGCAGCTGAAGACTCTGTCTCCAACCCCAGCTGCTGTGCTGCTATCCAAGAGCTCCCAAAATAATAATAATCATAAGTGAGGTCTCCTCTTGCTTTATCCTCTATTTATAAAGTTCAACTGCGCAAAACCTAATCTTTGACCTAATTAAGTCACTTTATCTTCTAATTTGCCGTTGACTTGCATGCATGCGGATGGAGACCTAAAAAGTGCATGCATCATTAAATAATGCTTCGGATGGCATGCATGAAGGTGGCCTTTGGCCCAGGTCGCCCTTCTTGACCAAGTGAGGATGCCCTAGATCTTCTATGGATGGCATCAGTCCTGATCCGATTCCCTAGCTATCAGTAACCACTCGAACCCACAGGAATCACATAGTTTAGCGGTTTTGGGCCTCAAGGCCTAAAAGGAAGAGGACATTACAGTCCTCCCCGCTCGAGATTGCTTGTCCTCAAGCAACTTCAAACTGGGATGCTGCAATACCTGTTCACCTTCCCAAGTGGCATCCTCTGGCGGTAGTTCTTTCCATTGAACCAAATATTCCCTGATCACTCTGTTCCTGAGCTTCCTCTCTTTGGTCTGTATGATCCGTTCAGGAATCAGTATCAGCAGTCCTTCATCATCTAAAGGGGGCAATTCAGTAGATGGAGCAATGTGTTGCCCAAGGGTCTTCTTCAGGCTAGACACATGGAACACATTGTGAATTTTGCTTTCTAGGGGCAGCTCTAGTTCATATGCCACCTCTCCCACCTTCCGAATTATTTTGTATGGTCCATAGAAGCGGGGTTTTAATTTCTCTGCTCCTTTCTTTTTAAGTGAAGACTGTCATTAAGGCTGGAGCCTTAAGTAGACTAAATCCCCTACCTCAAAGCTCCGCTCAATCCTATGTTTGTCGGCATACGTCTTCTGTTGATTATGGGCTGTCTGTAAATTCTCTTTCAATACTTTCAGGATGTCCTGACTGTCTTGTATCCAATCCTTAGCCTTAGGAGCCCTACTGTCTCCAAATGCCAAATCTGCATAGTCCAAGGCCTCATAACAATATAATGCCTTAAAAGGAGTCATCCTAATAGACATGTGATAAGTGGTGTTGTAGCAATACTCTCCTAGGTGTAGCCATTTGATTCAGGTTCATTGCTGCCCTGCTACGTAGTTCCTGAGATATCCTTCAATCCACTTGTTGACTATTTTTGTTTTCCCGTCACTCTGGGGGTGATAACTCGTACTAGTAGCCAGTTCGGTCCCCACCAATCTGAATAGTTCCTGCCAAAACGCACCCGTGAACCTGCTATCCCTATCACTGACAATGGCCTTAGACAACCCGTGTAACCTAAAAACCTCCCTGAAAAATAACTCCGCTACTTGAGCTGCCAAGTAGTCTGATGGTATCGAGAAGAAATGTGCAAACTTGGTCAGTCTGTCAACTACTACATATAAACAATCTCGCCCTTGGACCTTGGGCAAGCCTGTAATGAAGTCCATGGAGATGCTCTCCCACTTCTGTTCTGGAATCGGTAGTGGCTGGAGTAGCCCTGCTGGATGGGTGTTCTCAACCTTGTTCTGCTGACAGATGCTACATTCCCGGACATGCTGCATAATCTCCCCCTTGAGGCCCTTCCCTGAGAACCTCTCTCTGATCTGCCTGTAGGTTTTTAAGAACCCTTGATGCCCTGATAAAGGAGAATCGTGGGCTGCCTGGATGATCTTCTTCCTCAATGTGGATTCTGGAACGTGGTATATTCTGTCCTTGTAGTAGATGATGTCATCCACAATCCTGTACCTGTCATCCTGAATTTGCCCATCCAATAATTCGCAGGCGAATTTATTTTTGGAGTACTCCACTAAGAGAAGTGCCCTCCAATCCGTGGATATACTACTGAGAGATAATGGGGATGGACGCCTGGATAATGCATCAGCTACTACATTATTCTTACCTTTCACATACTCGATCTCGAAATCATAGCCTTGTACCTTGCTGACCCATTTCTGTTGTCGCTCATTCAGTTCCTTCTGTTCCAAGAAATACTTGAGGCTGTTATGATCGGTTTTGATTTTGAACTTACTGCCCACAAGGTACTGTCTGAATTTTGTGAGAGCATGCAAGATGGCTAGCATCTCTTTGTCATATATGGAGTAATGGCGATCGTAGTTCTTCAGTTTACGGCTCTCAAATGCAATAGGGTGATGATTCTGCATCAATACTGCTCCTAACCCTTCTCCTGAGGCATCACATTCTACTATAAAGGGTTGTGAGAAGTCTGGTAATGCTAAAACTGGGCAAGAACTCATGATAACCTTCATCTCCTCGAAAGTTTTATGCGCTAAGTCTGTCCAAGTGAATGCCCCCTTCTTGGTGAGATCTGTGAGGGGTGCTGCAAACTGGGAGAATCCCTTAACGTACCGTCAGTAATAAGTGCACAGACCTAAGAACCCTCTCAATTCTGTAATGGTTTTTGGCGCGGGCCAATCTCTGATAGCTCGGATTTTCTCCATGTCAACCTGTACTCCTTCTGCATTGATCACATGTCCTAAGTACAGCATTTCCTTCATGCCAAACTCACACTCGGACATTTTCGCGTAAAGCGACTGTTCTTCTAAAATACTCAACGTCTCGTCCAGGTGTTTCAAGTGCTCTTCCCATGTTTTGTTGTAAACCAAGATGTCATCAAAGAATACAAGCAAAAACTTACGTAGCTGTGCCCTGAAGGTGTGGTTCATGCATGACTGGAAAGTAGCTAGAGCATTGGTAAGCCCAAAGGGCATGACCAAAAACTCATAGTGACCATAGTGACAGCGAAAAGCTGTTTTGGGGATGTCCTGGTCCCTTACCCTGATCTGATGGTATCCCGAGCGAAGATCGATCTTGGAGAAGCATTGAGCTCCCCGAAGTTCATCCATGAGTTCGTCAATCCTGGGAATGGGATACCTGTTCTTGATGGTCTTTTTGTTAAGTGCTCGATAATCGATGCACATACGCAAAGTGCCATCCTTCTTCTTAACCAGAACTACTGAAGATGCAAAGGGGCTAGAACTGGGTCGTATATAACCAAGCTCCAGTAATTCTTTGATGGTTTTCTCAATCTCATCTTTGTACCTCTTGGGATGCCTGTAAGGAGTGGTGATCACTGCTTGTGTTCCCTCCTCTAGCTCGATGATGTGTTCAAAGCCCCTGTCTGGTGGTCTGCCTGATGGAAGGTCCCGAAAAACCTTTTCGTGTTTCTGTAGCAAGGCTTGAATGTCACTAGGGTGTTGTGAGCTGGTCTCTGGGGGTTTCCTGAAGGTGACAAGACATTCTGCAACCCATTCTATATCATCCTGTCAAAGCACTGACTCCATTCTCTGTGACGAGACCGGTTTTGGGGGATAAGTGTTCATGCCCCTCAAAACTACCCGTTTGCCATCTAGCCCCTGAAACTCCATTTCCATTGCCCTGTAGTCTGTAGTGTATTTCCCTATAGAGTAAAGCCACTGAACACCCAATACCACATGAGTATCCACTACATCCACTACATAGAAAGAGTCTGTCATCTAATAGTTACCCAAGGCAACATTCAGTTTTGGGATCCAATAGTTGCACTCCATGCTGGAGTTCCCGACTACTGCTACAGTGAATCCCTCGAACTTCTCAATCTGAATACCTTGTTTGGCTACCCAAGCGGAGTCAATGAAATTGTGGGTGGCTCCCCCATCAATCAAAACTCCTACTCTGTGACCCTGCACTACTCCCCTGACCCTGAGAGTATGGAATCTCGGTACCCCCGACAATGTAGCAATGACTCCCTCCGGTGCATCCCCCTGGTGTGATTCCTCTTCTGTGGCCTCCTGCTCATCGTCGTCTTCATCACTGTCTGAATACACCTCAATGTAGTGTGCCTTCGCCTTCCCTGCGCACCTATGTCCTGGTACCCATGGTTCCTGGTAGGTGAAGCACAGCTTCTTTCTTCTCAAATCTTTCCTGGTGTCCTCATCTAACCAGGTTTTCTTGGGCACATCCTGTTGGAAAGGTTTCCTGTCCTTGTCCCTAACAGGAAAATTGGTTTTCAGAGGGAATTTGTTTTTAGGGACTGAATCTTGAAGATCCCTTGCCCGGCTAATAGCATCCTGCAGAGTGAGGGGTTTGTAGGCTTTCACCCATCCCCATAGTGGCCTTATGAGGGCCTCAGTGAATAACATAGTCAATCTGCTCTCTGACACATCTGTTACCATAACGGATAGCCTCTGAAACTCTGAAATGAATGATTCTGCGCTACCAGTCTGCTTGAGTTGAGCCAACTCCCTGAAATGGATCTCTGGATCTTTCCTGTCGAACCTCTCCATGAGTTTCTGAGTGAACTCACCGTAAGAATGTATGGTGTTGTGACCCAATGTCACCAGTCCGTGGTACCACCATTCGTGAGCCTCTCTGTCCAAGTGAAGTGTAGCCAACTTAATGGCGTCTGTCTCTGTCGTGGGGTTGAGTTGAAAATAGGTATCCAACTTTTGGACCCATGTTCTCGTTGATCCTCCGCGAGTCCCATCAAAGTTTGGGATGGTTAACCTGCCCAAGGTTTTCTACAGCTCATAGTTGTGATTGAAACCCTTATTGAAATTCCTAGGCCTGTTCCTGCTCTTCATGTTGCAGAAGTCTGAGAAAGACATAGCAGCATGAAACTCATCCCCTAAGTCCCTGTACTCCTGCAAATAAGCCCCA
Organism: Pseudotsuga menziesii; assembly: GCA_001517045.1. NCBI lineage: Eukaryota > Viridiplantae > Streptophyta > Pinopsida > Pinales > Pinaceae > Pseudotsuga > Pseudotsuga menziesii. Next base: position 99,309 of record LPNX010402749.1, on the reverse strand, counting down.
AAAGGCTCGCTGGGCTCTACCTGCATGAACGGGCCCCCTACTGTATCTGCCAAGAAGTGAGGCATGGTAGGCCTGATAGTAGGTCTACTGTATATGTGGGGAGTGTTCTGGATGTTGGTGTACACCATCTTTCCACTGCCGCTAGAAGATCCCGGCTCTACCGGTGAGGGGGGTGTACTGCTGATACCTAGTTCCGGTTTCACTGACAGTCTGTTGATTGCATTAAGGACTTCTTTTTGTCCCTTGGCTAAGTCTTGCAATGCAGAGACCAAGCTGCAAAACTCCATCCGATCCTCCTCTTCTCCCGTTCCTTTTCCCCTATCCAAATGAATACCTGTCTGTTCCATGTCTGAATTGGTATCCTCTTGCTGGATATCTTCAAATTCTTCTGTGTATCTACTCTTCCTCCTCCTATAGGTTACAAAAGGATCTCCTTCTGTATTCATCTACTTTTCATCTCTTAAGCCCACAGCTGGCCAAGAAAATAGCTCTGATACCACTGTAATATCCGAACTCCCAATATTTTCTATTTCTAAATAATTATGCTGATACAACTAGGCATTCAAACTGCCATGCAAAAATCCCTATTTTATAGGAAAAATTAGGGTTAGTGTTTGTGAGATAGAATGCACACTTACCACTGATAACTGGCTGGACTGCTTCTTAAAGTCTGCAAGTACTGAGAACTGGATCGGAGAGGAACTGATCTCTCCTGCCTCCGGTGAATGCCCCAGCAGCAGGATGCCCAATCAGAGAAAAAGGTGACGCCCTCAAGGAAGGAGGGGTCCGATGGATCTGCCGTTTTGCACGGCTGATAGCCTTGCTGTGCCGGAGATATTGGCTGGTGTATGCAGAAGTTCTGACACCTCTAAGCAGGATAGCGTCTAGGTTCAATGAGGCAGCTGCTCACGCCCCTGGGAGTCCGGAACTGCTGATAACTGCTTCGGATGAGCTCAGATGGAGCTGATAATCACGGAGTACCGAAGTATGTCGCTGATGATGAGACTGGTGCCTAAGTTTCGGAAGGAAACTGAGATCTGGAGGTCCCACAGTTGATTAGGGCTTTTTGGCTGAAAACCCCCCCTTACGGCTGCATACGTGCCCCTGCCACGATCTATACCCTGTGCTATATAACTGATGAATGAATGAAGAACAAGTGGTGAACCAGTATGGCTTACCCGGAATAAGACTAGGACAGATGTTTCACTGCCGAAATCCTGTTAGCTGAAGACTCCGTCTCCAACCCCAACTGTTGTGCTGCTATCCAAGAGCTTCCCAAAATAATAATAATCATAAGTGAGGTCTCCTCTTTCTTTATCCTCTATTTATAAAGTTCAACTGCACAAAACCTAATCTTTGACCTAATTAAGTCACTTTATCTTCTAATTTGTCGTTGACTTGCATGCATGCGGATGGAGACCTAAAAAGTGCATGCATCATTAAATAATGCTTCGGATGGCATGCATGAAGGTGGCCTTTGGCCCAGGTGGCCCTTCTTGACCAAGTGAGGATGCCCTAGATCTTCTATGGATGGCATCAGTCCTGATCTGATTCCCTAGCTATCAGTAACCGCTCAAACCCACAGGAATCACATAGGTTAGCGGTTTTGGGCCTCAAGGCCTAAAAGGAAGAGGACATTACACTTGGACACCCTCCTGGCCCTTCAGTTAGTGGGTCCTTGCTCTCCCTGGCCTTATTTCCTCAGAGGAAAGCCACCCTCCATGCCAAAACTTTTCATGCTTTGAGGATGGCGTTGAGGGATTTTACAACATTCTAGGGGTTAGATGGGGTATGACGCCCTCCCACCAGCTCACTCCAACCTTTTGTTCGGAGTGATTCGCTTATTTGAGCATGTTTTGGCACCTGCAGATACAAATACCCTAGGTAGCCTACCTTAAGCCTACATCAGGCTATATTTTATTCTTATTTTCTTTCAATTTTCAGTTGACATTTTATAATTTTAAGTAGACTTATTTTAAGGCATGTAGGCCTGGATATTTTGTAAAACATGAGTGTGAGATTATATAAATAGATCTCCTCGCTTTCATTTTTAAGACAAGACTTATCGGATAATACACTATGCATGTGTTTTACCCCTGCTAGGGTTTCTATGGATGGATGCACTCCTCTTGAGGAAGTTCTCTGGTTAATGCAAGATATTTTTTCTGGTAATTCTTTGGTGAATCTTTTCTTTTGGTGACGCTTCGATTTGTTGGATGAACACAAGCACAAGGAGGTCAGGCTTTATTACCTTTTTGTTTGGATGTTGGTGGATGTGCATGTCCGAGTCTTAGTGGCAACCTTAGAGATGCACTTTGCCCGAGGATAGGCCATTACCTTACTTCTTGTCATCCTAGCAAACGACGGTGTGTCTCCTTGCGAGGGTTCCTTGGGATTTCTCCTTAGTTTTTCTAGGCTAGTTGCTTAACCTAAGACCCTTTCCTCACTACGTTATCCTTTCTCCTCAGAATCCCTAGGTTGAGTAGGGCTTGTGCTAGGGTATGGTTTCACTTTGGTTTTCACACATTTTTCCTTACTGAAACCTAATCTAGGGTTAGTTAGATAGGTTGGTCTTAGGTTAGTTTAGTTTTAGGTTCCTTAAACCCTAATAAAACCCTCTGCTCCCTTTAGCAGTCATCCCTAACCCTCGTTGGTCTCCCCTCGACCTCTTAGCAGCTTCGTTGCTCCTTCCTTAACACTCGCAACTACCCCCCAAGGTCTCTCACTCCCTCTCTACCCTGGTAGTACCTTCCTTCCACCTTCGCTGCAACCTCCAAGACCTTCGCTGCCCTAACTACATGCTATAAACAATCCTAAAGACTGTTCCCTAGACCTAGTCTCCACCCACGGCCTGCTGTTACAGCACTTTCAGTCCTTGTCCAAACCATTCCAGGCTGCTAGCAGCCTCTCCCTACCTCCTGCAGCCTCCTTCCCACTCCCTTAACCCTCGCAGTTGCCATACACCCTCGTTGGGCCTCTTCTCTCCCTCGGAAACCCTTGCTCTCCATTCTTAACCACCCTAGGAACCCGTGGCTACCCTCTTCCTTTTCCTTTTCTCCATCTACGGCCTGCAGCTCCATTTGTCCTCTCCTCCGCAACTCTACTCCTTACCCTCCTTCCTCGGGTCTGTAGCTTGTTGTCACACTTTGTGACAGTCCTTCAACTGCCATCTAGGGCTTCCCTTACAGTGGCAGCCCTCCTCTTTACTCACCCTACAACACCTGCACACCAACTAGCAATAAGGAGAGTATTTGTTAGCATCTCAATGAGAGAGTCATACTTGTTTTAAATGAAGGAAACTGCTAATACTTTGATCCTGCTGTGAATTGCACTTGACTGTGATAAAGTGACAAATACACAATGTTGATATACTAAAGTTGCTGTTATTAATACTCACAGTAAGCACTATCCTTGTCACTAGTCGGCTGAAGCAATTATTCGTTTGATGGATTATATATGACTGATATACGCTGCTTTAAGCATACTGTTGTTATTTATTTGGTCATCCTAATGTGTTGTATGATGTTGGCACATGAATATTGATAAGTACATAATACACTATATATACTCTTGTTATTAATGAAGGATACTATTGACACCTTACTGTTGTATAACAATATATTGTTGTACAAAGATATATGCACTTGTTGGGACTGAATTTAGACATACACACAGTCTGGGTTTTTGGTATGGTCACTTGGTAAATGCACATGGTGGTTTCTTACACAAAAATGAATGCCTAGACAATTACCAATGTTAGAAATACTTATAATGAAGGAGTGACATGTTATGCATATTATTCTGATACATGCTACTGTACTCACTAAGGTGTACACATGAAATCAAGTGTTAATAAGGGATAGGATCATTTTTTGTGATAATGATGATGACTGATGCTACCATAATTCTTTATGGGTTAATTTTGCACTAATGATTGTCATATGCTACTTATAGTGCTTAATACTGACATACATATGCACCTGTTGTTGTTATAATTAGTGTTGCAAGAGGCCTTTTCATTATTGATGAATTACATCCTACCTTTCCTTCATTGATAGATTGGTTTTCTTACATCCTTTACTCATTCTCTAGACTCCAAAAGGCACCGATCATTAACAATCCACGAAGGATATTTTCGTGTTTTAGCAGGGTTACATAGCGCTCTGCCCTAGGAGGTTTCAGATTCCTAAGTAGTTGGGGACAAGTGACTAAGGTGATAGTGGTCACTTTCCCTTGTAGGCTTACTAGTGGCCTAACCTACCATTTCAACCGGTAACAGGTTGTAAACTCATAGTTTCCTTCAAGAACACACCAAACGATTGGGAGACTTATCGATGGTGAGGTGTGTTTTAGGCAGCAACAAAAGTTTCAATTTTTGACCTAATATTGTCGGGGTCAAGACCTAGGGCTTCCACGTTCTTGTTGTTTTGTCCACAGTTTTGGACCAATTTTACCTTGCTTCAACTCACCTCAGTAGGGCACATTCATCTGTGGATCTAGTTTTTCAAGCTTCCATACTCCATCTGTGACCTAGCTCCTGCAAGGGTTTCTCGACTAGTTTTGCAATCAAGATGATTGGGATGAAGGTTGAACATAGGCTTGATGGTTCTAATTTCAGCTCATGGAAGTCTAGGGTTCTTCTTATCCTAGAAGAAAATGATCTCTTGAAGTTCGTGAATGAGAATGTTCCAAAACCAGTAGAGGAAGTCGAAAAGGCTCAGTGGAGAAAGAATGATGCTAGGGCAAGGAGAGTCTTGGTAGATTCAATGAAGGACCATTTGATTCCTCAGATTTCTAAAAAGACGTTCGCCAAGAAGATGATTAGAGCCTTGAGGAAGCTATTCCAAGATAGCAATATTAACCATGCTCTTGCCCTAAGGAATCAATTGTCAAACCTCAAGATGTCAAGATCAGAATCAGTTTCATCTTACTTCATGAGGATCTTAGAGTCGAAGAATCAACTAAACACAATTGGATATCCAGTCAATGATAAAGAACTTGTCATGAACACTCTTAATGGTCTCCGTCCATCTTGGGAGGCATTCGTTCAAAGTCTTGTTGAGCAACCGAAGTTGCTTAAGTTTGATCGTATTTAGGAAGTATGTATGCAAAAAGAGACAACACTTACAGCGAGAAGCAAGATACATGGCACTCAGAACGAAGAAAGTCAAGCCCTTACATCTCTTGTCAAGAACGAAAGGGTAAGGGAAGGAAGTTTCATAGCAAGAAAGGCAACGATGGAAGATCAAGTCCTACTTTAGATCAAATGAGGAAGAAGGATATTTCACGTGTCTTTTGCTACAAATGCAAAAAATCAACTCAAAAATCAACCGTGGTTGAAGGAGGGTTTTAAAGTCAGTTTTCACTTGTTTTTTTCTCAATTGCAAATTACACATTGGACGAGGAGAGCATCATCACACATTGGAATCGATAGTTTATTTACTTAATTTCATTGTAGATGACTCATAAGTCATGATGAAGTTCATGAGATATATGTATTACCATTTTTTATGACTAAGCATTCAAGGCACAATTCATTTTTTATGTGTGATGAATCACTAGACATCTTATATATCTTATATCAGTGTTATCAGAACCGGACCGGAACCGGCAAAACCGGCCGATCTGACCCGTTTACAGGGTTGGCCGGTTCGGTCAGCAAATTTTTTTTGAAAAACCGGATTTTTGTCCAGACCGGGTATGGAACCTGCCGGAACCGGCCGGTCTGGACTGGGGACTCAGAAAACTCAATTTTATACTGACTGTGGAATTTCTTTTATATTGCTTTGAATTACTTTTAACCTGGCATGGAAGCAATATAAAGGTACATGATACATGACTGTGGAATTTCTAACAGGTTTGAAGCAACTCCATGCTATCATATGTTTATACAAGGGCTGTTGTAGAAGTGAACGATAAAGTGTTGACTTTGGTGTAGCTACCTCTTTGAATGCTGATACAGGACTACAATGTATATGCAGAATTAGCTGACTATTGATGTCCTTAAAGTGCTGATTTTATTGCTTACTGTCAAACATTGGTGTCCTAGTTATACACAGAAGAATGCTACTCATCTGTGATATAAGTGTGATACAAAGTTGAATTGAAAAATCTTATTTTAGATGTTATGCACGGACTGATTTGAATGACAATTGTTATATTCAATGGTATCGATAGCAGCATTATTGTTTGGCTAATAAACAATGTTCCACGGGGACGCGTCCCGCAGGGTTGGGGACGCGTTTCCACGTTTCCTGCGTCCCGGGGACTTGGGGACTCCTGGGCGAAACTTTCCCTCCTCAACCATGCCCTTGTGAATTTTTTTTAATATTTTCCCATTATTTTCACATTTTACAATTCCTACTTGGTACTACTTAGAAGAAAAAAACTGATATATTTAGTATTTACATTGCACAATCATTAGTATACATCAAATGAATTATTATTTTTGATATTTTATTTTATTTTTATTATTTTAGAGATGTCCCCACGTCCCCCCCGAATATCCCTAAATTTGGGGATGGTCTCCACGCGTCCCGAATGTGCGTTTCCCCGCTCCCGCGTCCCCCCGTCCCGGAAACTTGGGGGAACATTGCTAATAAATGATGATCCTTTTTATCATTATGTGCTGATATGAATGACTAAGGATTGATTACATGGGCTGCTAATACTACATGGCATGTATCATGTATCATGTACCTTATAATGCTGCTATATTCTTCTATACTGACTGTCGAATTTCTTTTAACCTGTTAGAATTACTGCTTCCAGATATTGCTTTGATGTATCATGTACCTTTATACATGTATAGAAACCATGATATGATAGAAATAATAGATATCTGATGGAAAATCTAGGATCTTTAATAATAGGATCTGATGGAATCTAGGATCTTGAACATAAACTATATTATTGGAGTGACACTCATCCTTTGAATGTCATTGGGTTTTGGCTAAGGAATCACCATTATTGTTATGAAAGGTTATCTTTGGATTGGTTGTTGTCCATTGTTCTATTGTTATATATGTTTTTTACAAAATATGAATATTTTATGTATTTTTTAGTCAGCCGGTTTTTTACCCAGTTTTTTGCCGGTTCCGGTCCGGTTTCCAGTCCGGTTCACATTTTGGGCTTCGCCGGTTCGATGACCGGTCCGGTTCCGATAACATTGTCTTATATATCAGTTTTCATTCCATACTCATGTGGTAATGTGCTTATTTAATGTTCTTGTTGCTTTAGATGTTTAAAAAAATGATAAATATAATATTTTTGCATTTTTTTTAGTTTGTCAATGTTTGCCAATCATAGTTACATATATCGGCGATATATCGCGAGTCGATGGGGTCAGCGATATATCACCGCTAATATATCGCGATATTTTCCCGATACTTTAAAAAAACGCGATATTTTCATATATCGCGATATATTCCGATATTATCACGAGTCGATGGAAAGTGTCGGCCTGTTGGGTAAAAATTAAAAAAAATTGCCGTTAAGAGGCCGCCAACGGGTTTTTTTTGTTCATTTGGACATTTTGGCTTGGAGGAAGTGGAGCTCTGACGTCTTGGGCGATCTTGGGCGATTTTCTACAAGAGAGGAAGGGGGCAATCAAGTTTCCATAGCATTTAATCAGGTATGTATTCTTAACTTTAAACTTTCATTATTTTTTATTTTGCTTGAGATTTGTTGGTTAATGTAGATTTAATGTAGGGTTTAGGTTTAGATTTAGTGTAGGGTGTAGATTTGCCATTACAATCATAGCCTATAAGGTTTTAAGTAGGCCACCCTCCCATTTCTTTGAAGTTTGAATGTTTTAAATTTTTAATAATTTCATTCTTTTCAAATTTCAAGAATCAAAATTTTAAAGAAGAACATTTTAAAATTGATTCATTTTTGTTTGTTTGTTGTGGCAATGTGGCATAGGTGACAGTGGACACAATGCCAAAGCCATTGGATCCAATGTGGGAGTATGGGCAGCCAATCAACCCTAATAATCGGCAAAGGTTTTAAGTAGGCCACCCTCCCATTTCTTTGAAGTTTGAATGTTTTAAATTTTTAATAATTTCATTCTTTTCAAATTTCAAGAATCAAAATTTTAAACAGAACATTTTAAAATTGATTCATTTTTGTTTGTTTGTTGTGGCAATGTGGCATAGGTGACAGTGGACACAATGCCAAAGCCATTGGATCCAATGTGGGAGTATGGGCAGCCAATCGACCCTAATAATCGGCAAAGGTTGAATTGCAAACTATGTGGGAAGGATATTTCTAGTGGAATTAGCCGCTTGAAATACTACCTTGCCAAAATTGTTGGGCATGAAGTGGATGTTTGTCTTACTGTTACCCCAGAAGTGATGCGTATTGCAAACCAATCCATTCTTGACATGGCTAAAAAGAGGGAAGAGAAAGAGGAATTCAGACATGAACTTCCATCTAGAACACAGTCACGAACCATGGGAGCCACAAGTGACATGCATTCCTTCTCCTCATCTACACGACCCCCACATTCCACTATGCCTTCTTCAGCCTCACCTTATGTGGCATCATATTCGAGGCAACCTTCTATTCGAACCATGCTCAAACAGGCGGATAGAGTTGTGACAAAATGTTTTCTATGGGGTGATGTGCTTTTCAACATCGCCAAAAGCAACCCCTACTATCATGCCATGTTTGAAGCTGCCGGCGCTGTTGGTCCAGATTATAGGGGGCCTTCCTATAATGATTTGAGAGGGAGACTCCTTGACGAGGAGAAGGTTGATTGCACCCGAAGATTAGATGAGCTCAAACAGTCATGGGCGGTCACCGATTGCACTACTATGTCGGATGGATGGACTGATGGGAAGGGCAGATCCATTATCAATTTCTTGGTCAATTGTCCCAGGGGGACAGTTTTTATCAAATCTGTTGATGCATCTCCCTATGTTAAAGATGCACGCTTATTATGTGATTTGCTGGATAAGTTTAGCCAAGAGATAGGGCCACAATATGTTGTCCAAGTCATTACGGACAACGCTGCCAGTTATGTTGCTGCTGGGAGGATGCTTATGGAGAGCTATGCAAGCTTGTATTGGACTCCTTGTGCTACCCATTGCATTCATTTGATGCTAGAGGACATGGGAAAACTTCCTTGGATCAAAGAAGTCATTGATTCAGCTTGAAGTGTGACAAAATATATATACAATCATACATATGTTCTTTCACTCATGAGACGCTTCACGGGAAACAAGGAGTAGATGCGGCCTGCAATCACATGATTCGCCACTTCCTTCATTTCTCTTCAGTCTATGCATAAGGTTATGATGGAGTTGCAGCGGATGTTTCTTTCTGATGAGTGGGCATCTTGTGTCTATAGCACCAAACAAGATGGGCAAGCCATTGCTGGAATGGTGCAATTTTATTTGACTTTTTGGGCACAATTGGAGGAGGTATGTGCCATCAGTGAACCTTTGGTAAAGGTTCTTCGTTTGGTTGATGGTGAAAAGCCCGCAATGGGCTACTTGTATGAGGCCATGGATGGGGCCAAGGAAGCTATCCATCACTACTATGAGGACAAGGGGGAGGTGGGACTCACAAGACGAGCTGAACTATGGAGCGTGATCAATGAATGATGGAATAATACTCTCCATCGTCCCATTCATGCAACAGGGCTCTACCTCAACCCTACTTTCTCTTATGCATGTGGCTTTCAGTTTGATGTTGAGGTCATGGATGGCTTTCTCCAATGTGTTCAGAGGATGGTATTAACTCCCTCTGAGCGCACAGATATTTCTAGACAGATGGAGATCTATAGGATGTCAGGTGGCACTTTTGGCTATGACATGGCTATCCAGGATAGAACCACAAGGATGCCAGGTACAATTTGTTTAAAACTTTCAAATTTTGATCTCTTAGATTCTTAATTAATTACCCTTTCATTTCTATGTTTTTTACTTGGTAAAAATTTAATACATTGTAATTTGTAATTTGAATTTTGTCTTACCGTTTACCTTTTTTGTTTTCTTTGTAGATGTGTGGTGGACTAACTATGGTCGCAGAGTCCCGGAGTTGCAAAGACTTGCCATTAGAGTGCTAAGTCAAACTTGCAGCTCATCAGGGTGTGAGCACAATTGGAGTGTCTTTGAGAAGATACACTCCAACAAGCGCAGAAGGTTAGAATTTTCAATTTAGAAATGTTAAAGTTTAAACTTAAATTTATAATCTTTGTTGCTTTATAATTTTATTAATTTTAAATATAATTTATTACAATTTTGAATTTGAATTTATCATCATTTATCACCCCCTAACTATGGATCTCATACTAATGCAGGTTACTTTCTCAGCGCCTTAATGACATGGTTTATGTTTACTACAATCTAAGGTTGCACGTGAAACAAATTGAGAAAGTGCCCAATCCAGATGCCATTTCATTGGATGACATTGACACTACCAGCAAATGGAGGGTGGAGAGGGAGGATCCTGTGATGGACGAGGCACCTGAATGGTTGGAGGAAGAGGGGGATGATGATGCAGATCCGTCAGAGGAGGAGGGGGAAGAGGAGGATGCTGATGTTCCACTTCCAGAGGATGACTATGCCTATGACTATGAGGACATTGAGGACGATGTTGATACTCATTTGCAATGCCGACCAGCTCCAGGTGGCCCACCACCTCCACAAAGTCATACAGTTGGGACCGGGAGGAGACAGCTCACATTCACCTCCCCCTCATCCACAGCATCTACTCGAGCAGTTGGAGGTTCTAGTTCCACCCTAGGCCCATCTGGACCACCTCCACGACCACCTACTGCTTCTAGAGAAAGAGTGGTGCCACTGCCAGTGCCCTTGACCCGTAAAAGGGGTAGATTGATTAGAGGATCATCCTCAAGGATTCGATGACTTGATTCCTATTTTTATCATTGTACTATCATACTATGTTGGTGTCCAATGTCTAGACTCTATACACTATCTACATGCCTCATGAGTCATGACTCATGATGATTCATCTCTTGAGAGACATTTATTTTGATCATTTGATGTGATGTTCTATCATTCCATCAAGAACATATTTCAGTATTTTCAGTTTATAGTCGATATATGATCATGATCCACCATTTGACATATTATGCATCTTATATATGAGTTGTATTTTAATATTTTTGTGGAAATGTGCTTATTTGATGTTGTTGTTGCTTTAGATGTTAAAAAAATTGAAAAAAAATGTTTATTTTTGTATTTTTTAATGCAAAACGACATTTGCCGATATTTTCCGATATTTTCGCCGTTGCTGCCGATAAGTTTCATTCCCGACCCCCGACGATATATTCGCCGACACGATATATGTAACTTTGTTGCCAATGTGTTCTCGACATATTCCAAAACGATATTTTTTGGACATCAACAATTTTTTTGCCAGGACGATTTTTGCAACATTGATTCAAATCTATACTAATTACACAAAGTAAACGCAGAAAGGGATATTTTATACCAATTTATGGGGATTTTAGTATTTTACCCAGTGTAGTCAAACTCGGACTCAGCAAATACTCAGTTGGCTTGGGACTCGACAGACTCGGTGACTCGGTTAAGACTCGACAAATATGAAAAATATAAAAAATATAGTAATTTAAAAAATAATATATAAACATATATATTAAAAATTAAAATTTAATATATAAGCATATAACAATTCAAAAATTTGATAAAAAGACATAGCAATACATTTTAACGAGAAGTGTTTTCTCACTTGAAATCACAAACTATAATTATTAATTACAAATTATAAAAACCATAAAATTATTAAAAAGAGATAATAAGAAAATTTCATTAATTAACAATTATTACAAATATTAAAAAAATGAAAAAGCAAATTGTAAAAAATACACTATCATCATCCTATCCTAACCACGAGCAATCACATTCTTCAACCAAACTACCGATGCCAGTGCCATCGCCTTACATTTATAAAATCCAAAGTTAGAAGTTGAATGAAAAAAATTGAAAATTGAAAATGCTCGGACTAGTCACATCCTCAATGCTCAGACCAGTGTTAGCGACCTTCCTCAGTGTGCGCACACTCCAAAATTCCAATCACACAGACAACTGATAAATTGATAATAGCTATGGGGCAAATGAGAACAACTTGAGGGAAGCCAAACTATTCAATGAGATGACAAGAGAGGGTGGTGTTGTTTCGGGGGCTTATTCCCTCCCTGCGTTCCCTCCAAAACGCAAAAGCAACGGTCAAACAGTCAACGGACTCGCGAGTAAGTGATGAGTTCAGCGAGTAAATGACGGATGGTGCGAGTAAATGACGAGTTCGACGAGTGGCGAGTCTACCTTGCAAGCATGTCGTGAGTACTCGTCCTAGTGGTCGCTCGGCAAGACTCGCGAGTATTCAAAGAGTCTGACTACACTGATTTTACCCTCATTTTAGTTTCAAGAATCAAGCCAATTTCTAGTTGCAAAGTGCAGATGTCAACTTTTGTTGTGTTGCTATCAATTGTTGCCATCATTTAACTTGTGATGATGCCATGCCATATATGATATTGTACTATTTCTTGCATTGAGGATATGCTCAATGGATTTATGGTTTTCATTAATAATGGTACTAGATCTTGTTCATGTTACCTAAAATAGTTGATTCTGATAAGCATAGTTAGTAGAGATGTTCCATAAAGCTAGTACTTAGAAGTGATTTTTGTTTTATGCATATGTCATTGGCTAACAACTCTTGATCCTTGCAAAGATTATAAATCTCCTTTGTTTCCACCTATGACTTATCCATGTTCATAGCACTGCACCCTTTTATCTAAATCCCATTGGCTAAATATTAACAGATTAACTCTTGACCTCCCCATTGTGACCTTTCACCATGAAGGTCTCCCTATTTTCCCTTTCGTCTCGAGCATGTTTGTGTTGCAATGATCGTTGTGAGGATATAGGTGGCTCACTTGTAGACACCCCTAAGACTAATTATGAAAAAGCAAAGGGACTTGCCATGGAGCAAAGCTTCTTCCCAAACCAAAAACATGAAGGGATTTTCTCCTTTCAATCACTCAAAAACGGCATTTCAAGCAGCGCTCAGTCCAAGACTCCTTGTACCAAAAGTTGGTGTAAAAGCAAAATCCTCACAAGAATGAAGAAAAATCAAAAGAAACCCAAGAAAAGATTGTCAAAAATCAAACAATCCAAAGTAAACAAGCAAGTCTAAACTTGCATGTACCTTTAAGAAAAATAAAGGCCAAGGTCTCAAAAAAAAGAAAAGTACAAGAGATAAGAGTCCAAGAAAACCAAAGAAGACAAGTCCACGGAGCTAAAAGCAAAAGTAAAGAAAAATGGGGTGAGTCTAACTGCGAAGGTCAACAGGAGTAGTGCCTTTGTACACATCAACCATTAGTGAGACCAGTGTCACAGGAATCGTGAGTCAAATTTGGAAAATCGAAAGTTTTCGTGCTCAAAACGAGCCGATTTAGTTCAGATCAAGTCAAACTCATGTTGACCAAGTTTGACTCGATCAACGCAAGTCAAACTCGAAATTTAAAGCTCTGATTTTTTGAATCGTGCAGCAAAGAAAAGTTTTTAAGACCGATTTTGATTGTGTTTGGTCATTATTTTGCTTGTTGGAGGTGTGTCTACCTGCTGAGGTGTTCAGTAGTAATGGTAATAATAAATTCTTAAAATAAAATTACCATTAATTGTTTCAAAATGTTTGAGTGGTTCCAACCTCATCGAAGTTCAATTGCAAAAAGTAGAATTTTAGATTCCATTCAAAATTCAACAGACTTAACATTTTTTAGGATTTCAAAATTGCAATGTTCCCAATGGATTCTATCATGTATGAGGGTAAAGGAATGGAATTTAATCAAGCACATCAACCTCTCTACGTACCTTGATGTTAGTGATGTTGACTGTTGAACTCCTCTGTCATGACCTTAATCAAAATGTACCCTTTAGTCAAGCAAAATCACTTTTTAAGCATGGGAAATGTTTTCTAATTCCACCTTATTCTAGCGCTTAGATTAGGAAAGTTCATCAAAATTGCAAGGTGTTGAGTAATTTCCTTAAAGGATCAACTTTGAGATTCAAGGTAGAGGCAAGGGCTGGATCCTAGAGGAAGAGAGCACAAGGTGCCATTGATGAACAAGATCCCAACATAGGCAATGATTTATCTATCTGGACTAATCTTATGGATGAGATTGATATCTTTTGGACATCTATTGATATCTTGCAGTATATCAACATGGATACTTTGAATATCAATGAAACATATTTTTTTAATTCAAAATGTGTAGATATTTAATTTTTTGTATTTGTCGACTCTTTCCAAATCTGATTCAAAACTTACTCTTTTGCCTCTCTGATTTATTATCGATTCTGATTCTGGCAACACTGAGTGAGACACATTCCTTAGTGTTTGAATAATTGTGAAGGTTGCAGAGTTTCCCCTTACCCCTCATCTTGAGTCAATTAGTCATCTTTTTTATCAATCATCCACCTGACTACCTCTTTGGACTTTTCCACCCACTTTACCCAAAGGAAAATGGTCCTTGTATTGCTCTTGATGTTGCTTAGATGATGATATGTTTATAAAACACTAACTTCATGCTTTATACTAACTTATGTACTAAGCTATGCAAAGATTCACTTGGAAAACTATTGTATGTGAGTATTGAAACTCTAGTCCATTATCAATTTAAACTATTTAAGATGTTATTTCATTCTCCCAAAGGCATTTGAAACGCCCATTCATTCCTTGGATAAGTTTGTCCAACTTTGACCAAAATTGACTTTGTCAAAGCGGGGTTTGACTTGGTCAGCAGGATGAGCCAACAGTTTGAGATCATATCTCTTTATTATTCAGCATATCAATCCTTTGAAAGTCAATTTCATCATTCCAATTGTGTTTTTCAGCTCATATGGACTAATCAGCATTAATTAATGGTTTTTCCTAAGTTTTCATTTAAAAAATGCCCAAGTCCAACATTAATAATTTGGAACGACAATTAATTGAAGAAATCGTATCAGATTTTGGGATGATATGGATTGGTATTGGTTTGTAAAGCATCATGGACTTCATCCAAGGCAAATTCCAAACATTTCTCTCATGGTTTGATCAAAATCCAATTAATAGGTGATTATTAAACAAACTTCCTGAAGGGTGATTTAATAAATTGACTAAGTATGGCAGTGAATAATCTAAATGGCTATGGAAAAATGTAATTGAGCAAATATTCAAGTGGGTCCTCTTTAAAAATGAATCTAATTACACATCAACAATTACTTGCCATTTTCCACATGTGTTTGGGCCCCATCTAGTAAGCTATCTTCAAGGGGGGCACACTCTCCCTTTTAGGGGGCACACTTCTCATTTCCAACTCTCTTTTTTCCAACTTAGGCATCAAATTTAGCCAATAAACTAGCAAAGGAGCCTATCTAAGTATCCAACTCAGCAATTGATGTAATCTATTAGTATTTTGTGACCTCACTTGTGTCTATTTGGACAAGTGCACCTCTCTCCAAGGGGGCGATTTCCAGCTTGTATAAATCAGTAAATAATGTTTTAATCTGAGCCATTGATGTAAAGGGTGAGACTCAAATGAAGATCTCAGCCCTCTATCTCTTTAGAGTTAGTGATTTTGCTCTCTCTTCATCTTTAAAAAGTGATTGAACCTCATTTTGTAAGGGAGACTGTTTTATACAACAATACAAGAGAATTCTGAGTTCTGGAAACTTTCTATGGTGTTTCTTGAGTTGTGAAGATGGATTTCCGCTCTTTCCTTCCTCTTTGATGGCTTATGATAGTGGATCCATTGCTGAGGTAATATCATTCTAGTCATTAATCTATGAATCTAAATCATCAACTGTGAAAAGCACATTGGGGTTTTGGTAAGGAATTTTATTTAGAAATTTCATTGCATGTTACTTCTCTTTTCTAAGTTTCATTTCTTGTTGCTCATGCATTGTGTTCTAACTTGCTTGTTGGTTTGGTTGTAGGGTTTGGGTCATCATATCTTGATTTCCATTCTAGTACTCTCTTAATGTGCAGGTTGGAATCGTGTTAGCATTCAAAGGGATGCCTCAACTGGATAGAATTTACTGATTGCTCAATTAATTCATCAAACTCAACTATCATCTTCATTCTCAATAGCTAGGAGGGGTGAATGGATTCCCCTGCCCAACATTAAGGCACCGATCAGATTTATCTTAGACCCTTTCTTTCTCCATCAATCAAAGCCTCAGTTTTCTTAGTTTGTGTTAGCACTAGGAGAAATTTTCATTTGTTGAAGTTAAATATCTTGCACACTAGGCATGCCTAAATCTGGAATAAATCATATTAAAACCCTACGATAAGGCACTGGAATAATCCTATTTGCATAGCATACTCTTCCGTGGTGTTTATTTTTACTTAGTGCATCTTGTTTGCTTCATGTTATGTATTTTCTGAATCTGATTTGTTAAAACCAGCAAGTCATTTATTTGTTGAGGCATACTCTAAACTGATGCTAACACTAATTAGTACCCCATAACCTTCAGATCTCCACACCAAAATTAATGCTAATTAAAATCCGAATTTAAATCAATGTTTCTAACCTTTAAAACTCATCACCTAAAGACCATTAGTGACATCTATGCTTAATTTAACAGGCACACATAACTCAGCTATCACAAAACTCTATTCCTTGCCATTCAAAACCTTGAGACGGCCATTTACCCCTGGTGCCTAACCATTAATTGTGTCACTATCCTTGAGACTAGCTTGTAGTTTTGTTACCATATCATCCTAGTTACTCATTTCGCTTAAGGGGTAATTTCAATCCGTTGCCACCTAAAACACACTTAGGCATGGGTAAGTCTCCCAACTGCTGTGTGAGTTCCTAAGGGCAACTTACGAGTGGAGAACATGTTATCACATATATAGTAGCTGGGCTACCATATTCTATTTTTACGATTCAGTACATTTTTCAGCCAGATCTCTTACATATGAGATGCTGAGATGAGCAGTTTTGATGGATCATTATTTTCTTAGTGGACTATTCTACTCTCCCATGTCAGGACTGAGTTTCAGGACACTTAGATTCGAGGACTAATGTAGCCATTTAGTCATTTACAGAGCAGTTAGTGATGCCCAAATTGGTGTTAGTATTTTCTCATTGGACAGATGATGTTTAGATGGATTATTTGCATGGTTATGACTCAGCATTTATTATATTGTGCTATGGTTATCATTGCTTTTATACTCATCTTTGTGACATATACTAGCATTTAGTGGCATGATCTAGCGGTCATAAATATATGGACTTGGATGTATTTGTATTATGTATTGGTATCCCTAATTAGACTTGGAAGTTCCCGATCTATACTCATTGGTTTTACCCTCCTTAGGACGAATAGAGGTAGTCAGTCCCACCATTGCCTTGGCTTCCTAGTGTTGGCTTCATCTTTCACTGTCTCCACCCATCCATTACCTTCCAATTTTGTTTTAACCCGACTTACTACTTGACTTGTGGCATGGAGGACCTTTCCCCGCTAGAACTTTTGTTGGACAAACCTCCTTGTTTATATTGTGTCTCGGCTCTGAGTTGGTGACAGAACTTGCCTTTGGTAAGTTGGATTGTATGCCTAAATCATTCTGGTCGGTTGTCCCGATGTTTGGCACTATGCAGAACTCCCTCTCGTCACTTCAGATGTTGTTGGCTAAAATTAAAAGCTCATGTACTACTTGTATTGGAAATATTTATATATGCGCCCATGGAAAATGAAAATTCTAAAAAATGTGTTTCTTAACATATGTGAGCAAAGGAAAAGAGCAATGAAATGCTAAAATACCCCTTGAAGGGTATAAGAAAAGGTCCCAAAAGCAATGGTTAAATATATGCTATATCCAAATATCGCTGACCTTACAAATTTGAACATGTCCTGGATGAAAGCTGTGATTAGCTGTGTTTTTAAGCACTGGTGAAGTCGCAAAGGGTCATATAGGCCAAAAAGGCCATGGAAATAAAATTGATGGTCCTAATGAACTTGGATCAAACTTGGTGTAGACATGATGCCTAAGTTGAATAAGCATTCTCTGAACAACTTAACCATTTGTGAGGTACCGCCATTCCTTATGTTGTTGTTTGTTCGGCATGTGGTTATAGTGCGTATTCCCTTTCCATATCCAAAGTGTCATGATGTTAAGTTGGTAGTCATCATTTTCCCTAGCCTTGACAAATTCAACCTTCACCCTGTTGCCACCTTATTTGTACCATAGTTGGGTTACCTGAGGAGCCACCATTTGACAAACATGATAAATGTTTGTTTCCAGTGTATCAGATGATCCGCCTTTGTGCCTAGCCAGTTTTGGCTAGTCAGTTTTTGTTTTGAATAATTATGACCATGGCCCCGCGGGGTTTGTAATAAAATGTGCTAGTAGGGTGTTTTGAGTGGTTCGCTCTCTTAAGACGTAGAATTTAAACTAAGGTATTCCAGGGAGGTTTTTTCCCTTGACAATTATGCTTTGCCTATAGCCCAGTATAATTGACGAGGTTTTCTCCTGCTTCCTCCAAAGCTGGAATGCCCGATTTTGAATTCTGGGCCTTGGGGGTTATTAGAGCCCAACTAAGTATGTATAAACCTACTAGACATTATTAGAATAGACTATGGCCATGTCCCAAGTCACTAGGAACCTCAACAAAAATTCCGAAAAAAATTTACCGGATGCGTCAATTTTTTTTTTCTTAATTTTTCCCAAGTTTTTAATTAAATTTTTCCATAATTTAAATGGAAAAATTCAATTTGTAATAAGGCAGCCATTCGAGGTCCATTTTCAGTGATTGATGGCTCTAACCTTAAGCCAAAAATCATTCATGATCAACCAGCCAGCTAGCTCCAAGTTTTAGATCATCATTCAGCCACATAACTCATAATTTCTCAAAAAAGTCCGTTTTGGAGAAATTATTGATTAAATAAATAAAAATGATTATTTTGGAGAATATCCAAATCTCTCCAAATTAATCCGAATTGAACGAAATGAAATTCAGAATTACATGGCATCGAGCATTAATGATGATTGGAGTTAACACAAATCGACTTCGGTCAGCATTCAGTGAGCATTGAGTCCTCAGCTACTTAGTCAATTCGCCTCATTCAGTGATGACCATGTCTGGGTGAGGTGGAGCTTGTTTATTGGCTTGGTGTTATGTTCGAGGTTAAGCAATGACATGTGTTCATTGTTTTTAGGTATGGGCTCCTCCCTACCTAGCTCTGAGCTCCTCCAAGACCTCACGCCTTCTCTACCTTGCCTCACGTGTGCATCTCTCATCCTTCACGCCCTAGGTTTGAAGCCTCACGCTTTTGATGATGGAGGGCTCATATGGATGGTGGTAGGAGTGGTTAGGCTTGCAATGGGGGCGCCTTGCCTAGGTGGAGGCCTCCCCTCACTCTTAGCTTGTTTATTTTTGGTTTGGCTCTCTCACTTGGCTACAAAGCTAGGTTTGCGCCCTCCTTGGGTTTAGGGTTTCGGTACTCTTTCATTGTATAAATAGAGGCTTTTTTAACTCTATTGGGATGGATTTTTGGGCATAGAAACTCTGTATAAAATGTAATCAGTATTTCATTGAATAAAGCTTTTCGACTTCGGAGGTCTATGTGATTGTTCCTTCATTGGGGGATGTCTCTATTATGAGGTGATTCCTTTCCTTGCTTTTAATTTGTTACTCATCTGTTGAATCAAATAACTAGCTTTAGAAGTCTATTGTTAAAACATAAGATCTTCCATTTGCAGCTATCAAGTTCGATTATTATGCAAAGTTTATCGTAATCTAGATGAGTACAAGTATTCAGTTATATGAAGTATTGATCTTGGTTTAAATATTCATAGCATACTAGTTATTTTGTTTGATCTCACTGGATTTCAAGTTTGATTGTCTCAACAGATCTTGTCGTTTGGAGAAGGGTGCGAGCTCAGTTGCATCAATCTCATCTCCATCATCATAAGAACCTTCTAACATTGTTGTCTTGCAGGACCTACAGAGTTGGGCTTTTTCCAAGAGGAAAAACACAAGGAGATTTTACTCCAAAGCTCCATCTTCAAATTTCGAATCTATCTCTTCTTTGGTTACCGGTTACTTTAGGAAGCCCTAGTTTACTTTTTTCCACCCTTTGGCTTCCCTTCCATTGCCTTGATTGGCCTGCTTTTCCTCTTTCCCTTTTGTTGCGCTCTTTTCCTCTTTCTTCTCATAGTTCGTTGCCCTCTTTTTTACTTTCTGCAGCCCTGTTTTTGCCTTTTGGACAGCCCCCTTTTATCCTTTTCTCTCTCCCATTCCATAGCCTTTTCTCCTCTCTCTATCCTCCTCTTTCACCGTAGAATTTTACCCCTCTGTTAAGTGTTGGTTTGTAGTTTTATTTCTTCTTATTTTTTATTAACATATAATGTTTGAAGTGTTTAAAGCTCTTACTTTCAGGAAGAATTGAGAAAAGCCCCAAGGCTAAGGGCAAGCAAGGAAGCAAGCAAATAGCACAAAAAAACAAAATATTTCCCTCTTCTTTCCATCACTTTCTCACCTTGTTCTTTCAGGAAAAGACAAAAGCAAAGTCAAAGAAAGCATTGTAAAATTAATGAAGGAGCAAGTGGGATTAAGGCTCCGACACCCCTCTTCCCCCATTTGGGGGAAGCTTGTATTGTCTCTTTATTTTCATGTTTTGCATAATAATTTGCTAAAGTAGAATAGGAAAGAGTAGTTTCATTTTTAGAATTTTGCTTTCATAAAAGTTAGATCGAAAAGTTTTTTGTTTCATTACTTAGTTAGGTCAAGTTTTGTTTCTTTTGATATAATATTGCAAAACTTAAAAAGAATCAAAATCTCTTGAATCTCACCATAAGGTGGATCAAGATTGCTCTCTATCGGAGAGTTGCTTTTGTTATCTTGGTTTTGTTTTACTTACCCCCATGCTCTCCTGATTAAGGCATAAAAACCTGAAAGAGATTCTTGGGTAGATTAGTTCTTCTATTTTTTTTTGAGTTTAATTAAGTAATTGCTAAAGTCTCTTGAACTTGCCATAACCCAAGTCAAGAGCACTCTCTATCGGAGAGCATTTCCACCGCATATCCTTGCATCAAGCATATAGTTTAGCTAAGACTCTTGAACTTTTGTCATAAGACAACGTCAAGAGTGCTCTCTGTCGGAGGGTTCTAATTAATTTACTTAATAAAATTTTGCAACTCACATTTCCCTAATTAATTTACTTCGTTGATTATCCTTCCCCTAGTATGCTTTGTCGACTTTTGAGTTGGGATCGTACTCAAAACGATGAATGGGCTTGCTAAGTTCGCAAATAAAAACACAATAAAACTTAACCCCATAACCAACGCACCAACGTTGTAGAAAGTTTCCCAAGTCATTCCTAATAAAGGCGCTGAAACTCCCTGCTGTCTAGAGTCTCAGCTAGCTGGTCAATCTTCGCGACACTAGCCTGGGATACTGGGCGAGCCGTCATGTCTCGAACGATGTAGCTCGAAACATTTTCCCGGTCGATCTCTTGATACCTTTCGCTGAAACCCAAAGCAAGATCATCTAAAAACTTTAAAATTAACCAAGATTAAGCGCAATAAACATTCACTAGCATTATTTTGAGGTTCACATCATCTTTACGATCAAAGCATCTCTAATAAGTTGACTCCATAGGCACTGGTGCTTTCTTTTACACACTTTGATAACCTGGGCCATTTGTCCATTGGATATTTTGATTAAAAGTTTATATCTATGAATACTTTATCATTTCGTGAGTTCTCAAATTATTGTCCATCTTCTAATTCTTGTGATAGCAATGTGGATTGCTTTGTCTTATGTTCAGAATTCATAATAAATAAACATATTTCATCATAATAACTCCTAAACAACACCCATCTGCATCCGTAACCATTAAAAACACTTAAACAACTTAAGAGCCATAGAAAACTCTTTGTTAGGGGCTACCCCCCTTGGCTTCGTTAGGAGTTAGCCTAAACGAAGGAGCTAGGAGTAGGTGATAGTACCTGGCTCTGTGCTTGCCCCCAAGGTCACACCTCTCCCACTTTCCTAAGTGAGGAGACAGCTTTCGAAAAGTTTCTGCTGCTGGTGTGCAATCGGAAGACAACATCTTTTGGCGCCGTTGGCGGGGATAAATATTTTGCAGTGTTCCACGGGGACGCGCCTCCCAGGGTCGAGGGCTCGCCCCCTACGCTTCCCACGCCCCGGGGGGGCTGGGGGGCTCCATGGGAAACGTTTCCCAGCGCCCCCCTTTCTGTGAAACTTGGGGAAACACGGGTCTAGGAGTTTCCCGGATTGGGGAGCTCCCACACGCCCCCTCCTGAAAATGGGGGGCTCCGAGAGGTCCCCACTGCCCTCGATTTTTTTAATTTTTTTACTTAAAAAATAAATGGTTCATCTTAAATTTTAGGCTTTTACACTAAATGGTCATTTTAAAACGAAATAGAAACAAATAAAAAGAAACAAACATTGATATGATATGCTTGGCTATAACGATTACATTAAATTACACTAAATTCTTCGAGAACATAAGCATGCTAGTATGCAAATGGTGATGGGATGAGGAATTGATATGTTTATATGTTGGGGTTCATATTTTTATTTTTCTTTTTTCTTTTTTTATAATTTTAGAGATCGACCCCCCTATGTTAGGGACCCTGACGCCTCCCCGCCCCCCCGCCCCCCAAAATACCCCAAAATTTTGGGGTGTCTCTACACATCCCCAATGTGCGTTTCCCCGCTCCCACGCCCCCCCCGTCCTAGAAACTTGGTGGAACACTGATATTTTGTTCCTGGACCACCTTAGTTTCTTCTAGTTTTTACCTTTTTGAAAGATTTTTTAGTTTAATCAACACGCTGATCCGAGGCAGATTAAAAAATGATTAAATGGCTATTGAAAAAATCGATTTGGGCTATTGAGGCAAGGAAATGACATGGGATGAGTCATGATGATGAAAGTGATGTCCTCCACACCTTCTCCAGCAGTTGCAGCACCTGATTGGGCCCACACCTATTTTTGGGCAATTTTATTTTATTTTCTAGAGCTTTTGGGAGGCTCACAATTTCCTCAAGGAGGCACAAAGTCAAAGAATTAAATTATTATATTATTTTATTGTGCCATCGGGACACCCAGAGGGAGTTAGTCAACACTCCATGGACCCACCATGTGCTTCATTTATTTCTTGTCGAGTGGAGTACCCTCTTTATGGGTGATTTAGTCCACTTTGGTACTTTATGGTTATATTGAGCAATGTATTGTATGTTGAGCTCATCTCAACCATTGATTAGAACATTTTATCTTTTAATCTTAGCCACTCGTTTTGAAAGTGGTTAGGATTCGGTTATGATTGTGGTTCTCTCATTTCTATTTAAAGGAGAGAGCTTCTCATTTGTAAGAGGTCTTTGGCTCCTGGATCTAAATAATAGAAAGATTTTTCCGTGGATATTTTTTGGATCTGCTTTGCATCTGATGTTCTCAAATGGTGATTGGATTGTCTTCTACTTCCTAGCATTGTGAAAATTCATGTGAGATCTAACCATTTCCCCCAAAGGTCATCTGATTACTGCTTTGGATCAACCAATATACTGCTGAAGTCCTGATCCATCTACTGAATCCTACTGTAGATCTAGAGTTCCTGAACAGCTTACACCTTACATACCTCCAAGTTTGTTTTGATCTGATCTAGTGTCTAGGTCTGATCTCTCCTATCGGGAGCAAATCTGGGTCTCCCTCATTGTTGTCTTGGACTCAGACAACATAAAGCGAAGACTTCCTTGATTGGCGTGACAACCATCTCTTTGGGAGTCTAGGCAGTCTGGGTTCCACCTCCTTAGTTGCTTGTTCCTCTACCATCCATCCTGGATCCATCTTGCACAGGCAGCTACAAGGTTGGTGATAACAGGCTGCTAACATGGTTGAGCATTATAAGCCATTTTGCAGAGCATGTAGAGATTTCCATGAGGAATCTGGTTGCCACTATGCATGCTATGTTCAAGAGCATGGTCACCCTGAAGGTTGTGGTCCTAGTACGTCAACAAGCGAGCTTGATTACATCAACAACATAGATGACATCCCTAGCATCTCCATAGAAAATTGGCCATAGGCCAATAGTTACGAAAAGAAAGTTGACAATTTAACTCAATACTATGGAGAGATGCCTTCAGCCGAGCAGATCAACAACACTCAAAACTTCAAAGGAATAGCGTACCAAAGAAAAGCAAGAGAGGGGTATTCTACACAGAATGTTCCCAAGGTAACAGCTCCTAATCCTCCCAAAGAAGTAGAAACTAAAGAAATTGTTGATTTAAGTTTTGACTCAGGTAATTGGCTAGCAAATACAAAAGTTCCTGTTCCAGTCCTGGAATTATGCAAAATCCCTGGCCAAAGAGAGAGACTCTTGAAAATCCTAGATCCTCCAAGTAATGTTGATCCTCAAACTGAAGAAAGCCCTTCAAATCCTGTAAAGCCCCTTACCACTAAAAAGGTCACTTTTTATGATACCGTGGAGCAAACCTCAAATAATGTCTTTGTCGATCCGCCTATAGTTCTACATACTAGGGACCCAAGAAAAGAAGATCATCCCCCTTTTATGTATCATTGATGATGGGTGATCTTCTTCTACACAATTGTATGTTAGACTCAGAATCTAGTTCCAGCATCATGACCAAAAAAGTCATGCAGCAGCTTGACTTAAGAACTACAAGGCCATACCAAAATGTATGTGCCATGGACTCTAGACCGGTTAAAGTTGAAGGGATGATTGAAAATCAGTTAGCTAGATTGGCTAAGTATCCAGATATCCAGATTACCATGGACATCCTTGTTATTGATGTGCTAGACAAGTGGGGGATGTTGCTTTCTAGGAAATGGGGTGCCACTTTGGGAGGATCAATTCAAATGGATAGGACCTATGCCACCGTACCAGCATCTGAGTTTTCACTTGTGAAGTTGTATTCTGAAAAGGAAAAAAGACACCATGTTGAAAACCCTCAAAGACCATTAAATGAGTATGCTTACCACACTAATGAACATGGGACCTATCAAATCAACTCCACCTTCTTGGAACCCCTCCAAGAAGAAATAAGATCCGGGTCTCCCCCTTTGTTGTCTCGGGCTAAGATAACATAAAGTGAAGGCTGGCTTGATTGGCGTGACAACAATCCATTTGGGAGTCTAGACAGTCTTGGTTCCACCTCCTTAGTTGCTTGTCCCTCTACCATCCATCCTAGATCCACCTCACATAGGCAACTAAAAGGTTGGTGATAACAGAACCCACTGTCACCTCGTTTCTAAACTCCTTTGTTTAGACCACAACTCCTAAAGGCCAAGGGAGGTAGTCCCTACTTACTAAGTTATCTTTTGAAGAATGTTTTCTGGGAGTTGTAAATTACAAAAATGACAATCAACGTGCAGAGATGCAAATATTCCAATGTCAAGCAAACCCTTTAACAATCAACCAGTAATGTATGAAAGAGAGAAATAATCAAATAATCAAAATGACCAGTGTCATCTCTACTTGGGCTATGGAGTCACAATAATCAACTTCAAATAATTTTCCTAAAGCATTAACTCATTTACTTTAGCAAATATACAAGGACATGATGACTTCCAGTAAATGAACAAGTTAAAATAAAGTGCTTGCAAAGTAGAGAAATGTAAATGATTGTAACAATGTTATGCAAGTGGTCCTGTAAGTTTTAGTAAATTTTATGTCTCTCTTTGACTTAAGGAATTAAAGTGTTTGTTGCAAAGAAATGAACTATTCTAGATGTCTACCCCAAGAGACTATCTCCTTCAATGAGAGAGAGAATGTCGAGTGCTCAACATGGGAACACAAGGTTCCCACCTAGCTCCACAGGTCAAACTCGAAACTTGCTGGGTGCTCAACTGGAGGACACAAAGTGCCACAAAGCCCCCTACGACTTCGACCCCACTAGCTCCATAGGTCGAGCCTCTTTTTCTCCTTTCTAATGAAGAAACTTATCTAGGTGCCTATTAAACTAGCGAACACAGATCTTTGCCCTTTCTTGTCACCCTAGATCGGTTGAACTGGCGAGGGGAGAAGATACGAGGAAAAAATGTGCTTTTACAGTAAATTTTATTCTTAAAGCAAAAATTAAACAAAACAAGCCAAGCTCGATATCACAACGAAGGCAGAGCCTACTCAATTGTGAGGTGCATGCAAAGGGAAATAAGCTATATAAAATGTTGGCCAACATGATTTCACATGGATGGGCAGAGCCACTTCACTTGTGAGGTGCGAGCAAAAAGAAATAAGCAAATACTTGAAATAAAAATGTTAGCCAACACGATTTCACATGGATGAGCAAAGTCAATCGCTTGTGAGGTGTGGGCAAAAAGAAAACAAACAATGAAGTAAACTAAGCTCAATCTAAGCAATTTACAAGGTCATGCAAAAATGTGTAGAGCCACTTCACTTACATGCACCTGAAACCAAAATCACTAAGTACTGAAAACTCGAAATGAAGCACAACAAACTCAAACCCAAGAGACTCTCTTGGGCTTGTTACAAAGATGTAGATTTCAGCACTAATATTTATTAAGAAATGAAAGAGAAACAGTGATTTTTTAACCATTTTTTGCAAGGGACTTGAAGTAGACCCTCTTGGGTGTTGTTGGTGCTTGCTAGTGGCTGAACTTGATCATTCCCTCCTCCTGTGAGATCAGAAACCTGCACAAAAAAAAAGTAATTATAGCACAAAATTTATATAAATGAGTTTTAAACAAACTCAAAAAATTTCATGCAAAATCAGAAATTTTTCTAAGGCAAAACTAGTATGTAAAAACTTGAAAAATGATAATATTTGAGTGCAAAATGAAGTATTTAAGAGATGCAATAAGAATAAAAATGTTAGTAAAGATGTCAAGTCCTTTTTGAAACTTGTTGAACAATGGGGTATCCCACCTAGGAATCCCACTCTCCAAACTTGGGAAACCTGTAACAAAAATTTGCTCAACAATGCAAATGGAGTGAGAAATTCACAAAAATTTGGGAAACAAAATATTCAAGCTAGAAATACTTTAACTTCCCAAATTCTAAGCAAACAACCCAAATAACATGCAACAAAACTATTACAATACTATTCTCAAGCAAAAAACTTTGCTTGAGATTCCAAATACAAAACAAACCAAGAATGGAACAAGATCACCTCAATCACAATGCATGGACAGTACTTCCTCCAAAGATTTTTTCTATTATTATCCAAACTTGAAAGTACAATGGCTCCTCTTGGACAAGAATGGAGCAACAGAGCAAGAATGAGAGCATGAGCGAAATGAATCAAGAGAGTAAGTGAATCTAGGCCAAATGAGGAGGAATGCCCTCTTTAAATAGGAAAAATGAAAGAGAGAGGCTCTTTGCTTGCTAGACAAGTATCATAAGGGAGAGAGGGGGGCGAATTTGCTCAAGGAGGGCAAGACCATGGTTTGGGATCTCAAATATGGGGACAGCAACCCCCAATTTAATGCTTTTAACCTTATTGCTATGTCAAATGGGGAGAAAACCACCATAGTGGGGCCCCTTCCATTGACTTTAGCTCGCCCAACCAATCAAAGAGAGAAGGGGGCACCCCCCTAAAGTCAGCAACTGGAAACTTGTTACATGCTTGCTTGGGGGGCCCCGTTGGGTCTTAAATTTATCTTAAGAAAAGAATATAAACATTAGAACCTTTGTTTGGCCACCGCAAGTGACTATAGTCACTTTTCCAAAATTTGGCTCTCTAATTAAATGCCTAATTTCTTGATTTCCATGACTGACCTAGGCAAAAGTGACCAAAACCATAGTAATACTTGTCTGAATGACTTCAAACTTGGCCCAAGGGTGTAGGGGGTCTCATTCCATTTGTCTTGAGTACCCATACAACTATACAACATTAAAATGGACCAAGTAACCCTCTTTTACATTACAACAAATTATCTTGAGTGACAATTTTTAATGACCAAAAATTAAAAATACCTATGCAAAACTTAAAGAAATTCCGCAAGACTCTGGATGATGTCTAGCATGGTAATATAAAACAATACTAGGCCCCAATCACCCCATGGACTCGATCACTAAAACACCTTTCACCACTTTGGAGGTAATTTTGAGTGAAAAACTCAAATAATTAAATTCTCTAAAAAGAAATTTTAATTATCCAAGTGAAAAAACACTCGATGAAAGGACTTCCCTAATGACTAAGTCTTATGTGATTCAGTTACAAAAAACTAGACCTTCATGCTGACATATCCTTACAAAATCCCCCGCAGGAGTGCGGAAATTTCATAGAGAAAAGAAGAGAAAAAGACTTGTCTTGCTTGATAGAATCATTAAGTACTTCATTCTTATCTTCAAGGCACATCTAACATGTGCATAGTACATCGTTTCCCAGCTAGTTGGTTTTGGTGGTCAACACAATCCATTTAAACTTGTTGAAAAACCAAATGTATGTA
Organism: Pseudotsuga menziesii; assembly: GCA_001517045.1. Lineage (NCBI taxonomy): Eukaryota > Viridiplantae > Streptophyta > Pinopsida > Pinales > Pinaceae > Pseudotsuga > Pseudotsuga menziesii. The sequence goes on along the minus strand of LPNX010402749.1, from coordinate 70,870 downwards.
GGAATTTTAAAAATTTTGCAGCATATATCAGACATAAGCATACATCTAAATTAGTACGGATCACTTAAGGTAAGACAATCACAGAGAGAACAAAAGATTACCCTGGGAAACCCTCTTGGGATAGAAAACCCATCCAAGACTTCTCTTGATATTCTTCAACGAAGTACAATACCAATACAAGGCTTCTTGACTAACAACCTTGAACTTAGAGTGTCGAAACAACACCTCTGTTTTAGCACTTACAAACTTCATTAACAACTAATTTCATACTTACAATAACAGCCTGATAATGACCCCAAAGTTGATTGGCATAACCTCTTACTGTAGCAAACTTATGATAGTTACTGTAGCAGCCTCGGCACCTCTGTTTCAGCACCACTGTTTCAGCAGTACTGTTTCAATACCTTTGTTTCAACAGTAGAACAGTAGGAGTACTAGCAAGAGAATACAAGGTGTACCTCATCCTTATAGTAGCAAGAGACTTCACCATAATTATGTTTCCAAATGGAGAGGGGCAGCCTCCTTTTACACTTGGGGTTGGCTGCCCTAAGCTTCCCTCTAGAACCGCCCTAAGCATCCCCCCTAGGGACCGCCCTAAGCTGGCTTCTAAGCAGCCCTATATAAGGTTGACACATGGCATGAGTTTGTCACTTGGCTTGAGTTTGACACTCGGCAATAGGTATTGACATTTGTTCATCAAAAACTTTTATGTGCATAGTTTAGTTACATAAAAAAAATAGCTTCCAAAGCTATATAATTCGACAAAACTCAAACCCCTTAGTATTTCCCAACAAGGTGCCACATTTTGAGCCTTTGATTAATTTCCCAAGCACCCAGTTTCTTAGAAATCGGCCTAGCAACTACTGTGGGAAAGCTGGTCTTTAATGGCAATTACCTGGTCCAAGTCTACCTTGGTGGATTTTGGAAACATAAAGAGAGAACAAACTGCTCATGTGACACTTTGGTGTAGGGTTTTAAGGTTCCACCAGTTTAACAATCGATTAATCCTTGCAATCGCAAGGTTGCTAAGTTGTGTGACAACAAGAAACAACTAGCCTAAGTATGCAAATTTGACACATGGGTAGGAGAGATGCAAGCGATGGTGGTTTATGCTACTGATCCCTGGTATTTATAATTAATCCCAAAGGCCGGTTAATCACACTTACTGATGCTTTATAAATTAGGAATCTATCAAGTTTACAATTGGACCCAACAAGACCAAATTTGTGAAGGAGCGGGCTGTCAAATTGACCGCAACTCTTCTGGAAAAAAGGGTTGCTCTTTAGGGGCTGCCAAAAACCTGCAAATAAAGTGCTTGGACAGTAGCCAAAAACACACTCAGAGGCTGCCAGTTAGTTGCCACCTAAGCCTACAAATGAGTTGCCAACCTACCCTACCAAAGACAACTCAAAACAGAGGTTATGGGGATTAAATATATGACTTAACAACAAAATATATGGATTTTATCCCATTGTTTATGTGTTGTTCGGACAATAGGAAGCGAGCTAAATAACTCAAATATTCTAGAAATGAAGTTGTCTTTATAAAATAAAAGTATAGATATAGATCTAAGTGAAATTGATCTAGCTTTATTTATGTGCACTTAGAAATATTCTTAAGAGTTCTACTTAATGATAAGAATTTAAAGCAAAGTAAAATATAAAAGACATGCAATTGTAGATCTAACTCTAGCATCTAAAAAGTTTGACAATATATATCACTAGTATCTATATTTATCTCAGTAAAAAAACCACTCTAGAGCACCTTTTACTATAACTGTCATAGTTGGTCTAGACCTTTTACACATAATAGAGATGTCATGTCATTTTACAATGATCATCTTTTGACCATGAGCAAAAGAGATACAGGGAACCAAAAAGATGAAGAAGAAGAAGAGAGTACAGCTTGGCAAGGCCCTGACCCTGCTAGTCTTTCAAGGAATCATCTTCGTCTTTAGTCTTTGTGATCATCCTATAGTGCAAACTGGGTTGTAACACGCCTATCCACACAAAAACCTTTTTGGTATTCAAAACATGCCACATATATTACATTATCAATCAAGATAAATGTACATCAAGATTAGTGCATCCCAGAGCCAAAGATTGGTTGTATATATGCCCATAGAAATTTTGTAATGGAAATTGCCAAGAAAAATTTCCTAAAAATTTACATAACATTTTGGTACCACAATAGTTACCTCTACAGAGACAGTTGCAAAACCTAGTGTTTACCTACACAGTTGAACACTGACCATTAAAGCAATCTCTTTCTTCTTTCTACTTGTTTTCCAAGAGTAGCGAGCTCAGGTATAACACTTCTGAAACAACAAAATTTTCCATTGCCTCCTATACATAAAGGAGAATTAACACTCATACATTATAAACTTATGGTCTCCTACATCACTGACATAGAACCAATTTTGAATAGTGAATACTAGCGTCTGTGAAATCCAGCTCCCTGATCATTGTAACAGTAGATATGGATTCTAACTCAAACTAGGCAAGGTTCACATGTGGGCTACTTTCGGCAGAAGCAAAAACCAATAATGCAATAGATTTTGCCTCACAAAATTCCCCCAAAACTGATTTCAGATTGTACAAGAACTACTAAATTATTTGCATTCCGCCATTTGGGCAGTCCATAATTCATAGCCTGTTAAACTCTACTCTGCCAGAATAAATGTACTACAGCCAAAAGTTCAAAAGCATGCCACAGCCCATACAAATTATAGCGACAAAAGTAAAAATGAACAAATGGCCTCCTCAATCACAAGTAACACAAAAATCAAGATAGCAATATATGATGGCAAGATTATTTCCACCCTAAGACCCAATTGTATACAAAGACAAGCTGAAGTATCCCAGTCTTGCATTGAAATTCGTCAGTTAGTTCAGAAAAAATGGAAAAGCAACAATATCAATTTGAAATAGTCCTACACGAGACCAGAATTACTCATTTTCAGCATACACATTTGCTCTACGATGATACCAATGCATTTGCCTATTAGTCTGCATAATTTGACCTCTCATGATTGCTACAAGAATACTAATTCAAAGTCTATCAAATAAGACACTAGCTTGGATCAGATGTTAAGGAATATGCGTCCATCATACGTGCCTATTTTCCTCCTGAATCTCAGTCTGTCATAAACAAGACTAAATCTGGACTATAGGCTTTAACATCATACACATCAATCATTCCATGCCAGCACAAATAGAAACTTTCAGACTACAAATATAAAAGGTAAAGTAAACAAAGAACAAAGACATGAGGCCCGGATAACAACTAAAGCTTCCCGAATTCACTAAGAAACCATCTTACCCTATTAGTAAGAAACAACGATTCAACTCCAGAGCTTCAAGAAATTCAGTGCATGTCTTTTCATCTACATCATCTTCTTCAGTGTTTGGCATGCTTCTTGCTTTTTCAGCAGCATCCTTTATGCTTTGCCACTCGGCACTTGAATTGTGGATAACTCTAGCCTGCAGCAGCCATAAACATATTGTGAAACAGATTGTTTAGAAATATGCCTTTCCGTTTCTCTTTAACTGTCTAAGGGAAATTTAAAATACATACTTTATAAGTTACATCATCTTCAAATATTAGAAGATTTAAATTTTCAAAGAGTTAAAAACTGTCATTTTGGTCCCGCACAAGTTTTTATCCAAATTTCTTTTTAACATATCACATACAATCAACATCAAAAGGCGTACATAGGGGCCAATATACCTTGGAAAGCCAAAATTCTCATTGCTCAATTAAGAACTAATTCCCATCAACTCCGTTGTGAGACCAGACGCTGGAAAAGGCCAAAAGAAGCTTGGACAGAAAGAGTGTGTATTTTTTGCACTGCTGGTGAGGTGGAGACAGAAAAACACTTCATTTTAGAGTGTGAAGCCTTTAAGGACAATAGGGACAGGTACGCAAATGTATTGGCAGATAAATCTTGGGATGATTTATTTAACGAGAAGACTGCAAAAACTGGGGGCGCTCATCATCAAGTTGAACAGACAAAGGATTGAATTGCAGAAGACAGCGTGCGAGTTGGTCTGTCCCATAGGCTATTCTTAGCTTCGCGGACATTAAAATATTTCCTTCCTTCCTTCCTACATGTTTGGTAGGTTCTCTAGTTAAGAGCAGCCAACATTTTATGTGTATAAAAATAACAAATAAACTACTTCAAGCGTGCAGAATTGGTGCATTTAAGCTATCGAATAAAAAGGATTCCACCCAGGAGGATGATACTTACATTAGCTGTAATCCGGCATATGTTTAATTGTTTAATCACTAAATTATTAACCTTTACAAGCTGACATGGTCAAAACTTCGACAGGTGTCCAACCTTAGACAAATACAAAAATGCACAAGGAGAGGCACTAGGGACTACAGAGATTGAAACATCTATCCAAACATATCTTTAACTTCAGAACAAGTTTCTGAATGATCGTGTTACTGAAAGATTGCGTCTTCTAGATTATGTAACCAGAGAAAAGGGAATCCCACTTGTAATATCATTTTTAAACCCCCTTATGTGTACCAAATCTCTGCTATTAACAACTATAAAGTCATTCTACAGTTGCTCGATAATTTTTAAGTTGCAAGACTCATTTCCATGTGGATTTTTTATCTTGAGTTTGAGTTGGTAAGGTTCAAATTTCAAATGCATACAACAATGTTCTCCATCGGCCCAGATACTAACATAGCTTAGTGGTTATGCACTAGCCACTTCAAGAGGTCTTATTGCTTTATCTCAAACCTTAAAGACATACATCTTACCAGAGCAATAAAAACACATTAGTTTTACCTCCTTTGCTATGCACACCGTTGTGACAATAGCTTGTTAGCAATAACAGGTTTCCTACCAATCAAGGTTAAAGCATTCAATGTGAGTACAATGAAACTAGTAAACAAGGTCTAGTGGTGGACTCGCATTTCCTTTTAATCTGCTGCAAAAAGGGTCGTTTAGCTTCAGACCCAAAACTGTCCCCATTTACCTGCTCTATGCTATAATGGGTCAGAAAACAGTGTCTGATGAGCACGGGAAGTAGTGAATTTCTTAGACAACTATGAAAGCCTAAAGGAGCTACAGAAAAAGGAAAAAGTGGGAGCAACAGTAGATTTGAGTCACTGGACAAGAAAGATTGACCATGGCATATGCATGTGTTAATTGCCACATCACTTGAAGTCCTGACCACCATCAACAAACCACACTAAGATTGCTCATGGCATATGCCTGTGTTAATTGCCACAGCACTTCAACTCCTGACCACTATCAACAAACCACACTAAGTCACCCAGGATAGTAAGTATTACTATGGAAAGCTCGCACAATCTATTTATTCACTTTGAGGCTCTGCCGCTCCCATTCATATTCCAAACATTAATAGTTAGTTGTTATAATGAAGTGGACAGTTCCTATTCACTATTAATTTGACAGAAGATTTTTGCAATGCAAATAAGAATATATTGTATATTGAATAATTGATAGTATGATGAGATTACAATAAACCTCATGACGGTGTACTTATAAGAATTGACTGATCACAAGCTGAACAAAAATGTACCCCGTGACTTTTTTATTAACCTACATTTATTATTATTATTATTATTATTATTATTATTATTATTATATTTTTTCTGTTTGTTACATTGCCACACTCTCAAGGAATGCTTTGCCCTCAGAGCATAATAAGTAGGATTCTCTCTAGCTAGGCCTGCTATCTTGGTGGCATCATCTTAGTGTTTGTTTGTGGTAGTGGCTTGACTTGGTTCTCGCTCTGAGAGCCAGCAAGGTTCCTTTGTAGGATGTGCTCCATATCTTGAAGTCTTTGGACCTATTTATTGAAGGTGAACGCTTGATGATTATTGGGTGCATACTTGACTTGCTTCCATTATTGTATGCTTGTATTTGTTTCATCTGCTTTTTTTTACCTTAGCGGTAATTCACCTTTCTTGAGATGTGACCCCTCTGCACCATATAATCTGTAATGTTGACCTTGCCAATTAAAATCCATGAATTGTTCTACAATGTTTGTGGTATAATTGCTAAACTACATCAACCATTCTGCATCTAGGACCATATCCATTTCTTCGAGTGGTAGAGCATAGAGTCTTGTTTGTAGTTCCAGTCTAAGTCACCCTGTTCGGCGATTTTTCGACTTCAAGTTCGAAAATCGCCGAATTTCCGAGGCTGCCGATTTTATTCGATGATATTCGCCGATCAGAAACACCAATTCGAACTGCAAGGCGAATTTATTAAAAAATCGTTGAAAATCGTGGAAATTCGTTGAAATTCATTGAAAATCGTGGAAATTCGTTGAAACTTGGTTATAGGAGAGATTTTTATCTGTAGTATGTAGCCTTGATTCTATTTTCAAAAATTTACTTTAATGTGTTTTCTCAAATTGTATGAGACTAATTGGTCAGGCCGTTCCAGAAGTTTAACCTTCTGGTGTCCTTCTAACAGTGGCATTTTGCTAACAGTTTGTTCAAATCTGGCATACACCCTTCATTTTTGTTGATTTTTGTACCCAGTCAGGTATTCCCTAAGTGGCTTTATTTTGCCTAAGTCACTTAAGAGGGAAAATGTGACCCTCACATTAAAGTCACTTAAATGTGATTTTATGACTTTAGTCACTTTTTATAAAGTGAGTAAGTGAATGAATTTATTTATGGGAAATAAATAAATGTGAATTTCACTCTCACTGTGAAATTATAAAAAGGAGTGAGGGAGGCAAAAGTGAGTTGACTTTTCATTTTTCAGATGAAGGAGAGGAGAGAGCTCAGGGAGGTCGAATTGCTCAAGGAGGTCAAATTTCCAGGTTAGGGTTTGAAGCTGAAGATTTCAGCAAACTGCTTGCACAGTTCCCTAGATAGTACGGCTGCATTAATTACTGGTGTACGGCCACATTTAATGCATTGTACGGCTGCATTTATTGGCTCGGATTTCGAGGAGGAAGTACGACCAGGTCTGCACAGTTCCCGAGGTGTACGGCCGAATTAAATGCTGCACAATTATCAAGGAGTACGGACGGGTGTACGGCAGAGCAAATCGGCACAGATTTCGAGGTATGTACGGCTGCATTTAATGCTGTACGGACTGCAATAAATAGGCACAGATTTCGAGGTAATTTGTACGGCTGGTTTGCTGTACGGATCTGCTGTCAGATCGACACAGATTTCGAGGAGATGTACGGCTAGGGTTTGCTGCACATGTGCATTTATTGCTGAGAGAATTTCTGGTGGAGATAAGTTGTATTTTCATCTTTCATTTTCTGTCCTACATTTTACTGAAGAAATAATAAAAGCTCTCATCTCAAAACTGGTTTTCCCCGTGGGGGTTTTATCCAGGGCAAATTTGCCAAAAATCACTGTGTCAAATTTTATGGTGTGCATGTGTTTAATTACAGCCTGTTAGTTGTTTTCAGCGTGTTTAAATTGTTCAAGATAAATTTCATAAGTAACTTCAAGCCTTGCATAACCGGCTGAAGTGAAATAGAAGAAATTGTTCATTAAACCAGCTTGCTGTGAAACAAGGGTTTTCAACAATTTTTCCATGTGGATTTGTTTCTTTTACATTTTTATTGGCCATTTTTTGGATGAAGTATTCATTTCCTTTTCCTGGAAATGGATCCATCACTTGCCAAATGAAAGTGAAAAATGATGTTGCTGTGGTTGTGGGCCCTTCAACCATCTTCTTTCTTGCCATACGCCCTTCATTTTTTCATGTGGCTTTGTTTTTTTTTACATTTTTATTGGCCTTTTTTGTATGAGGTATTAATTTCCTTTTCCTGGAAACGGATTCATCACATGCCAAACTGTTTTCATTTATAGGAAACGGTTCCAAAAAAATGAAACTTGGTTATATGTGAATTTGAAAAGAATGAAACTTGGTTATAGGAGAGATTTTGGAGTTGGAGTCAACTAGTGTTTATATATTTTTTAATTTCAATATATTTTAGTCATTCAAACTTAATGCCGAATTTTATCGCCAAAATTCGAAGTGTCGATTTCTTTCCGAATTTCAAGGTCGTCGAATTCGAACACGAACTCGAACCAGGTGACTTAGGTTCCAGTTAAATTGTATTTGAACTGAGACTTTATGACATCATCCTACTTCTTTCACCTTTTGTCTTGCTATACCAGTTTGTATATGGGAATTTTTTCCCATATTGTTGCTTCTCAAATCAAGCTGAGATTCAGTTTTCAAAATTCAGAGGTCATCAGTGCTAAGTTGCTATCAGTTATTTCCTTTCGCTTTGTATTGGATGATGCCATGCCAATGGCCATATGTGTTGTAATGCCATTTTCATGCCTAGAGGAAATGTTTAATGGATTTATGGTTTTCATTGACGATGGTACTAGATGTTATTCATGTTACTTACAATAGTTGATTACAATAAGCATAGCTAGTAGAAAAGTTCCATAGGCTAGTACTTAAAAGACAATATTGTTTTATGCACATGTCATTAGCTAACAACTCTTGATCCTTGCAGGGGTTATGAATATCCTTTGACTCCACATATGGCCTATCCATTTCCACATCACTCCACCCTTGTTGTTAAATCCCATTGGCTCAAGATTGACAAATTGCCTCTTGACCTCCTCTTTGTGATCCGTTCACCATGAAAGCCTCCTTATTTTCCCTTGTGTCTAGGGTATGTTTGTGTTGCAATAATCGTCTTGATGAAATAAGAGGTTCGCTTGTAAACCACTAGGACTAACTATGATCAAGCGGAGAGAGTTGCCATGGAGCAATGCTCCTCCCTAGACCTGAAACATGAAAGCTATCCCCCTTCAATTCCTCAAAAAAGGGCATTTGAAGCAGCTACCAATCCAAGACTCGTACCAAAATCTGGTGTAAACGAAAAATCCTCACTAAGTAAGAAAAGATAAGATAATTTTATTGATGTCTGACTAATGACCAAAAAAGCGAATGAAAGGGACTGTTGAGCACAATGATGTCAATACAATGCAGCAGTACCAAAAGGTCTCCAATAAAAGGCGAGAACCAAAAAGTATAGTACAATAAGATAGAGTAGAGTAATAGAAAGTGAAATCTAGTCTGAGGCATGACAAACCGTCGGCCTTGAGCTCAAATACCTGCACTAGTGATGAGGTGTATCATAGGAGAAGATACAAGGACAAGAGGAACCAAAAGAAGGAAGGAAGTAGATCTGTCATGGAATGGATCCATATCTCCTACCATCGGAGGACGAATGAAAAAAGTTGAGTATAGTCGGTTATCCTAAGGGCGGCTTAGTGGGGTGCCTAGGTTGTTTGATGCATTGTTGACTAATAGAGGTAGCGCACCGATGAGGTCTAAGGGTTCTCATCCATCTCCTGGAGGGAGACCTGTTCTGGCCATTTCGATGACATCTCGTGGGAGGAGGAAAGGTCCCACGAGTCCGTACTGAACTGGAATCTGAGGTTGTGTTAATGTCGATCTATCTCTTAGTTCCCCTTCTCAGGGGTAGCACCAAGAAGGAGGTGATTCATCGAATAGGGTTCGATCTCGTAGGAGGCCGAAGAGTAAGGTATCGAAGCCTAAGGGCCTCCCGTATATATAAGGCTAGACGTCGCTAATCTTAATATCTAAAGAAACCTGTGAGGGTAGGAGTCCCCCTGAAAAACAATGAAACTGCCCCATGTTCTCATATTAAATGGGGCACCGAAAGAAGAAGTGCTCCTCAGTATCGACCTCGGGTAGCTGGCATAGATGACAAATCCTGTCTAATTGATTGATCTGGTAGTTTGTCTCTACCCGAACTCTATGAGAGCCCACTCTGAGCTACCCTAGAGGAATGCAAAGAGCATGTGCCCACTGTCCAAATGTATATTGTGGTCGAATGATGATCCCATCCCTAAGCTCCAAGAAATGCTTAGCGTAAAAGGCCATCTTCGGGCAACACCTGTCAGGTCGGTAGGAGAAGTCCAAGTGCATCCAAGGAATACTAAAATGAGGGGAGGCAATCCATCTAGATGCCCACAGACCCTAAAAGAACCAAAACCCTTGCAAACCAACCTCGAGCTTGACCCAATGTGCTAGAGAGGGCACTGGTCTATGAAGAACAGTAACCAAAGTACAGGTACCAATCTCGCCTCTTCGTTGAGTCAGCTAAGTCTTGGATGCGATATAGAAAAGAGACCAGTCCAAACATTATCTCAAGTCGAAAGGGTTGTGTTATCACATACATTGTAGTTGGGCTACAATGATGGAGCAATTGGATATTTTCTCTCAGTTTCCAGTGCCAGTTTTGTACATGAGTGTTCAGCATGGATTGATCATCAACATGAGCAACCTCTTCGAGACATTTAGAGCCTCACTCAGCACTAGACACAAAGCATTCCTTTGTCATGACTGGGATTTCCTAATCCATTGAGATGACCTCAGTGGAGTCATAGTCCATTTGAGCAAAGTAGTCGAGATAGTGCGTTATTGATAGGTCGAGTGGCATTCAGACAGAGACATATACATATGAAGAGATTTGGTATACTACTTCTTGGTTTTAGTTTGCTCTCAGATGTATATTAACACCCTAACTTACTGTGCTTTGATGATTATGGTGACATATGCTTATTGGATTTGTATTGTGATGCCTAACTTGTGTTATGAATGGTTGAAAGTCTAATATGTAAGGTCAATTCCTATGCCATGCTTTATACAAACTTACCTAATCTTGCTATGTTGGCATCACTTTCCTTGTACATCCAGTCTTCATACGTATTGTCTTACCATTTGACTTATGACTGAGACCTGTGAGATCGATGAGCTTTTCCCCACTTTAAACCATGTGCATTATAGACCCCATGTTCGCATTGTGTCTCTAGCTCTGGAGTATGTGGCTTGACTCCTTGCCTTTTGCTTGTATGATGCCTTCTAGAAAGGATGTGCGACCTGTGTCATCGGATGGTTTTCCTTTAGTCCTCAAAGCAAGTACTCCTTGAAATGTGTCAAATGCATCGACACGCATAAATGTTATATCTAAAGGATGCAAATTAATGGTGTTTTTAAACACCCTACTTAAAATAAATGTTATAAAACTAGTCAGTGGACAAGGGATGAACACTCATCCTTTGTTTGATGTAAGGCCATTTACCCCTATAGGGCAACAAGGTGGCAAACTCGTCGAGGCTATGTACGCTCGCTGGCAGTGGAGCTAGGCTGAGTCATTATCTGGAGCCTAGAAGGCTATCCAGGGCACCTGCCCTTGGACGCTAGCTAGTATCTTTTTGAAATGTTAAAGTGCTTCAAAGTTAAATGTTAATGAATTGCTAAATGGATACTTGTTAGAGTCTGATGGAAACAAGCCCAAGTATTCTACCCATTTCTGAGACATCGCCATCCCCTAGTGTTCTCTGTCACGCATATTGTCACTGTGGTCATGTGTATTCAATGTCACTCGGAAAGATCACATGGTCAAAGTCAAACAAAAAATCATAACCCTTTACCTTAAGCCTTGTTTATCCACCCTCACCAGTCTCTAGCAAATGAGTTAAACAATGTAAGTATGGCCTATACAAGGAGTTTCATTGAAGACTTTAAGGCTATTCAAGGGTATAGGTATATTTTGCTTATTTATTATTATTCAGTCGCCATGATTATGATTAGTGTGTTGTAGTTGGGTATCAATATACATCTTGGAGCATCGTTTACCTTGAATGCATACAGGTTTACTCAAACTATTATCTCACCTTCAGATGGAGTATTTTGACCAGGTCAACCCAGTTGACCAAGTCACACACGTTTCCCGAGGCGATGACTACAAATTGGTTATTTATGTTCCAAAAATGCCAAACATACATATTGCGGTCTCAATTTTCAGCTTATGGCCACAGTTTTGAGTTATTGTGATTATTATCACTTTTATTATTTTGGGTCATATATTATATTGATGAGATGATGTCCTTGATTCTCCTAGGGCATTGTAGGGACCATGGGGTATGAGTAGTCACGATTACCATTCTCCTATGTCTCTGGATTCATTTTTGCACTCGGTTTCCTGCATGAAGTGACTGACAAAGAGTTATTGGCATTTTTATTACTCTAGAATGATTTACCTGCATAAAATTCACAGAAAATGGACTATGGAAATACTAAAGGAAATCAATTTGGCTAGGATGATCTAAGAAATGGCATAGGGATGTTTTGTGATGATATATTATGGCTCAATGGATCATTCTTCACCAGTTTTACTCAACATTGGGTTCCACATTATTTTATTGGCTTCTCTAGGGAGGACGTCTACCATGGGGCGCCCCTCACCTTAGCATATGATGTATTGACATGTTATATCTTTATATTATGCTTTTGAGTTGGCACCTAGGGTGATTTATGCCCATAAGGTGACCACTATGATGTACGACATTGTTATATCTTAACATTATGATGTATTTCACCTTACTAAGGCGTCCTTGGGCAAAAGTGTGCCCCCCTCTTTATGAGTTGATCCATGTATTGATGTAAAATGTAATCTCAACCATTGGATCTAGTTGGTTAGAATGTTGACACACTCTCGATCTATTTAAGAGTTGCAATCCCCTCATTGTATCCCATCGAGAAATTTGGACTCTTGGCTCTGGATATTTGAATAAAGAGATTTTTGCAGAGATTTGTTATCACCAACGTTGTAGTTGCCTATGTGAGATGGATCCAGGATGGACGATAAAGGGACGAGCAACTAAGGAGGTGGAACCAAGATTGCCTCGACTCCCAAATGGATGGTTGTCACGCCAATCGAGGCAGTCCTCACTTTATGTTATCTTAGACCAAGACAACAATGGGGGAGACCCATATCTACTCCCGACAGGAGAGATCAAACCTAGATGCCAGATCGAATCAAACGGACTTGAAGTACGTAAGGTGTAAGGTGATGGAAACCCTAGATCTATGGATGACGTCACTAGGTGAGCCAAAGCTTTGGATCAGCGTTTAGGAGATATGAGATTTGATCCAGGTTGGGACACAGGTGACCTATAAGGTAAATACTAGATCTAGGGTTAAGGTACTAGCAAGAGGTGAAGATATCCACTGCCTTGGGAAACGTAACCAATGCAAGGAAGGCAGGAACAAGACTGGGGCTACCTAGTACCGATGGATAAACTCGAAGAAAGATATGAAAATGTCAAAGCACCCAAGCCACCAAGAAAAGGTCAAACTGCAAGAAAAAGAGCCAAAAGAGGGGGTAGCGCTAGGGTTGGAGATCAATGCCTATCAGATCTAGGTCAATGGAGTCACACCTTTTGCCCAGCGTTGGAGGAGACCCACCTGGGATTTAACCCGATCTACAAACCCAAAAATGTATTTTACCGAAAAAAATTAAATCTCGGGAAAACTTAGCAGCATGGGTGATAGCACTGGGGTTTGGCAGCCATTTTTTCAGATCTAGGGCAACCTGGTCACTTCTAGCTCAGGGTTGATGAAGATTCCTTTTGGGCATGACCCGATCTATGAAACCCAGAAAAGGTTTGTCCCGAGATCAAGCAGTTTGATCTTTAATATTTTTGGTTTTTTTATATTTTTAGGTTTTTAAGCAATAAAAATGAAGTATGCATGTCAATGGATTGAAACCATGGAAGAAGATCACTAACCAGTAGATCTTACCTGGAAAACCTTGTAGATGCCTTGATGATGATAATCCCTGCTATCTCGATCAATTTGAGAAGTTTTGAGTGAGTTCTAAGTCCAGCGTTTTGCCCCAAGAAGCCAATGCGACCTCTCTCCTGCACAACAAACGTCAACCATATCAGATTTGCTGCATCATGAGAAAAAAGAAAATGCTACAAAAAAATAGCAAGATGAAATCATAGCTCACATTGATACTAATGAAAACCCCTTGATACAAGCGAAGCCAATCCAAGCGAGTTGACGAGCCCCTGCAAAAACGCCCAAGCTGAAGTCGCCCTCCTCTAGACAAGACAAAGATTCCCAAAAAAATATATAGATCTCACAACAAATTCCTGAATGCTAGGAAGCAAAAGATTTTCCAATCACCATCGAAGAACACTACATGCAAAGGAGATCCAAAAATATCCACAAGAAAAGTTTTTCTATTATCCAGATCCAAGAGCCAAAGACCTCTTACAAATGACAAGCTCTCTCCTTTAAATAGGAATGAGAAAACCAAAATCCTAACCACTTTTCAAATGAGTGGTTAAGATTAAAAGATACAAATGTTCTTATCAATGGTTGAAGTGAGCTCAACATACAATACATGGATCAATGCCATAATATAATATAGAAGTCGACTAAATCACCCTAGGAGAGGGGATCCCACTCAAGAAAAAATAAATGAAGCACATGGTGGGTCTAGGGAGTATTAACTAACTCCCTTTGGGTGTCCCCATGGCACAATAAAAATAATATAATTTTTTAAATTTGAAATTGTGCCTCCTTGAGGAAATTGTGAGCTTCCAAAAGATCCAGAAAATTATATAATACCCCCGAAAAATAGATGTGGGCCCATCCAAGTGCTACAACTACTGGAGAAGAACTAGAAAACATCACCCTCATCATCAAAACTCGTACCATGCCATTTCCTTACTTCAATAGCTCAAATTGAATTCTTCAATAGCCATTGAATTATTTTTTTAATATGCCTCAAGAAACGTGATATGCCAAAAACAACCTCCTAGGGTGCCTGCGTTATCCAACTAAGCCCACCAGGCTCTCTGGGAGGGGGGTAATATGGTACAAACAAGTGGTTGGAGGCCCCATGCCCCATACAACGCCCTAGGAGATCCAACAAAATCATCTCCCTGCTCAAACATGTCATCTAGTAAAGCAAAACCACACCAGAAAGGTACACTGAGCCAAATCATCTCTGCAACTGCCCAGAACTGAAAACAAGCTATCTCACTGGACTCAGAGAGTCCAAATTCATCTAAGGTGTATACTCATACCCCCTCTAAGTCTCGATATGATCATCTACAACATCCAGATAGACAGAATAATAACCTATAAATGACCATATAACCAGTAATATAACCTATAAATGACCATATAACCAGTAATATAACTCAGGCTAGCATCCATCTACTACAAGTGTTCATAGGTCAAGACATGCTCTACAAATCATTCAAATAACACTTATAACAAGTAGTAATCATTTCACTGGCGATCTATCAACCACATATAAAGGATTTTGTTTATTAGCTATAACTCAGACCAGACATTCAAGACCATACTCACTTCATAGTTGTAATCATTTTGCTAGTGAAGGGTGAGGGCTAAAATTCACGAGTTTGGGCCAAAGGGTGACTGCCAACTCAACACCGTGACACTTTGGATATGGAAAGGGGATACTCACTATAGCCATATGTCGAACAAACAACAACAAAGGGGATGGCAGTGCCTCACAAATGGGTGAGTTACTTCAGAGTTGCTTACTCACCTTGACAAATGCTCACAATCCAACTCAATACAAATAAGGCCAACAATACTTAGATATAACTTTTAGGAGCCATTGCTTTTTTGAGCCTTTGATTTTCCATTGCTTTGGTCCACAGATTTTTATACGGACTTTTCTCATTTAGGCTTTTTTGCATTCATGTATGTTGAAAAACACTACTTTTCATGAATGTTTTAAGATATTTCATTGCAACATTTTTTCAAAGCCAATTTCATTAGGCTTAGCCTTGCATTCACGTATGTTTAAAAACACTACTTTTCATGAATGGGATTTTTCATAAGATATTCATTTCATTTCCAAATACATTGTATTAATGGCAGCGCTACTTGTTTCAAGCAAGCAAACACATCCTAGGCAACTCAAAGCGGAGACACAAATAAACAGGTAAGCTTGTCCAACAAAGGCTCTAGCGAGAAAGGTCCTCCATGCCACAAGTCAAGTAGTAAGTCGGGTTAAAACATAATTAGAAGGTAATGGGTCGGTGGAGACAAATGAATGATGAAACCAACACTAGCAAGCCAAAATATGGTGGGAATGACTACCTCTATTCTCCCTAAGGAGGGTAAAACCAATGAGTATAGATCAAGAACTTCCAGGTCTAAGTAGGGACATCAATACATAATGTAAATACATCCAAATCCACATATCATGACACTAAATGCTAATACATGTCACAAGAATGAGTATAAGAGCAATGATAACCATAACACAAGATATATAAGCTAAGTCATAAGCATGCAAATAATCCATCTGAACCAACATCAGTCCAATGAGAAAACACTAATACAACTCTGGGCATCAATAATTGCTCTGCAAATGGATAAAATGACTACATCAGTCCTCAAATCTGAGTATCCTGAGACTCAGTCATGGCATGGGAGAGTACTATAGTCCATCAATCAAATCCTGATCCATCATAGATGCTCATCTCAAGCATTTCATATGTAGGGGAATTGGCTGAAAAATGTACTAGAATCTAAAAAAATAGAGTATGGTAACCCGGCTACTATATATGTGATAACAAGATTCTTGGTTCTTCCTTGTGGGATGTTCTTGTCTACGACTGAAAAGTATATCTTACTTGGCATTTGAGTAATTTCTTGAAGCATCAAAATATTTTTGGGAAGAAATAGTGTTTGCTTGCAGGAGAGCGACATCACTTGGGTTTTTTTGTGGGCTTCCCCAACTCGTTTCTCTTGAAGGTATTTTGTAATCAGGGGTTTTCCAATAGCATCATTGATCTTTGATATGCTCTATGTTTCTTTTGCATGTCCAGTTTCTTTTTCCTGGGTAGCAAATCTCACTTAGGTAGTTTGATTGTGCGAGGAGGGGCGTACTTCCTCACTTGGGAATATCGATTTCACTTGTTGCTTCATCTTAATTGCTTCAAATTGATCGAGACGAGATAGAACATCATTTCCAAGGCGTCTACAAGATTTTCTGGGTAAGATCTACTCTATATGTCTTGTTTTGAATTTCGATTCCATTAGTCATTAAATTAACTATCATAACCCTCACTTAAAACCCTCATTTTTTAGTTGTAGTGTTTTTGGTCACCTTTTGGCTTTGTGATCGAAAACCCCAAGTTGGAAATCCTATAAAATCCACAAAGACCAATTTTCATTTGGATTTGACTCCATTTGCCCATCCTAAGACACTGGGTCTCTTTGAGCCAAATCACCCTCCATGGGAAATTGATCATTTAACTAGTTGTGAGATCTGGGTATTTCTAGAGTCATCTTTAATCAACATATCTACTACCTAGCAATTAATTCTTGTGGCTAATTTTATTTAATTTCACCTTTTTCCCCTTATATTGAATTTTCATAACTAAACCCTATGGCAAAATTTGGGGCTTTTCACATAGGAACGATTCATCCCTTAAAAGTTCATCCAATCTCTAATTAACCACAAGAATTAAGGGATTTCATCAAGATGTCTTCCATAATTCACCTAGAATATCTATTTGTAAGGTTATCTTGGTTATAAGTATTAGGGACACCCCCTTAGCTTATCTTTTAGCCCAATTAAAGTATCAGTAGCCTTGATTGGTGTGATAAACATATTTATTTTAGAAGTCTCGGCTATCGTAGGTCATAACTTTAGCTCCCTTCCCTCTACCGTCCTAAATAGGATCATCTTAAGGGGCAACTACAAGATTTGTGATAACAGGTTGAGCCCCAAATTCTGCTAGGATGATGTGATAAGGAACTGTCTGCTTGCATCTAATGATGCGATGGTACTGTTGATGAAGTCTGACATACCGTGAACTGTGCGGAGGCGACCAAGAACTGACTCATAGAGGCGCATGATGGCAGTCCATAAGGTATGGGAGATGCCAATGTCTATTAGCCTCTGAAAAAGGGCTTCTCTCGAAACGGAGTTTAAAGCCTTTTGAAAATCTATAAAGCAGCAATAGACTTTCGAAGACCGATGTCGTGCCTCCTCAATGATGGCTTGAAGAGTAAAGATGTGATTAATGATCCGATAAGCAAGACAAAATTCGACAGGTACCTTAGCTCTAAGGTTAACTACACTCAAGCTCACTACAAAGCTTCATATGGAGAGTTGTAGCATAGAGCTTTGAGAATGTATGGCCCATCGCGATCGTCCTATAATTCTTGGGATCCGAGCTGGTGCTCGATTTGTGTATCGAGTGAATGATGTGATGCGACAAAGCCGAAGGAAAACATGTACGAACTACATAGTTGAAGAGATCAACCAAGTATGAGACAAAAGCATGAAGTCGAGCTTAAAGAACTCTCCCTAAAATCCTTCTTCATTTGTTGCTTTGTTGTTGTTCATCACCCAAATGGCCTCCGTGATGTCACTGTCAAAAATAAGAAGCATGAGGAGGGCGGAGAGGTAACTTGAAATTGAGGTTGCCCAAGAATATCATAGAAAGTGGATATGTGGGAAACCATGGAGCTGGGGTCAATGTCAAATGGAAGGGGGAACAACGGGGGAGGATGGTACGCCAAAAGTTTTTGGGGCAATGAATAAGGCGAATGGATAAGGCATATCTCCTCTGAAAGATAAAGAGGCGTTTCTTGCAGCAGAGGAGGCGATAATACAAAGCTTTGAGGCAAAGGTAGAAGGGATGAGCATGGGTGAATGCATGGCGAAGCTGGCAGTGGAGGACCTTGCATTCTTTATTGTACCATCAATTTATAGGGAAGGATTTGTTTTGGGCGAAGGTGGAGGACGGGGTGGAATGAGGGTAGGATTTCAGGGCTACATCCCAAATGGTGGCCGAGAAGCAATCATACTTGGTAGAGGAAGAATCAAGTAAGGAGAATTGGGTCACGGATGGGAGCATCTGTCGAAGGTGGGAAAAAAGGTGTTCGGGTTCTCCTCTTCAAAGCAAAAAATAGTGTTGGGTGGGCCCTAGGGGAGGGATGTGGGGGGAGGGGAGTGCTAGCCCGGAGAGAGCAAAGTAGGGCATGGTTTGCGAGGGGGGATGCAATAGCAAAGAAGTGATGAATAAAGGGGAGTACCTTATGGCTAGAAAGGACATAGTTAACAACAATCCACCCCCTCCATGGGGCCAACACGTGAAGAAGCGATAATTTAGGAATCCTGGGAACTCGTTTAGAATGGACAACTCCTGATATCTCCATAAGTGTAAAAGGTGTTAACCATAAGCTGTGAGCGGTCCTAATGCATCGTCGAGCGTTCGGTGAAGCCCCATTGGTTCTGGGTCGATCTTGCAAAATATGACAAAAATTATCAAGATTCTCGTTTAGACATTTTGTCAAACACTTTGAGCTACTAGGTTTTAAAGTAAAGAACCATATGCAAACTTTGAAACTTAAAACACCATGCCAAAATACTCTTCAACCCAAGAAATTGAACAACCACATTGAAAGCAACTATATTTTTTGTCAATCTTGACCAAGGAAAATTCCCAATTTGGGGAAAACCAAAGAGAAAAAAAATTTACTAGGAAGAAACTCAAAAATTTTCTTTACATATAATTTTTCTCTTTTAACAACACTGACAGAAGTTCATAAATTTATGGCAGCAGACATCTACCTCGAAAATCATGTCAATGAACAACAGTACGGCCTGTTGTACAACCTGTCCACACGTGCTTGTACCTATTGTATAGCATGCTCGCTTCTTTGCCTCAAAATTCATGCCACATGCCAAAATAACTTTGTTGTACGACACTGACAGTCAGCAATAAATGCACCAACGGTTGCCTTGGGATTTGTGCCCACACATGCTGATGTACAAAACTGTCAATTATACAATACTCTTCGTAGTTGTCTTGGGAAATGTGTTGCTGAATCTTCTTCGAAAATGCGCCAAACTTGCCTTGAAAACCCCTTCTTCTCCTTCACACTCTTCTCTTTCTTTTCTTGGTGGTACATCTTTCCTTTTTCCCTCATTATTTTATACTTTAATTCTAATAACTACCTTCCTAACTGTTAATCTAAGGGCTAGAATTAGTTCACTAGATCTAAGACCAATATTAAATGCACCTTTTAATAATAAATGCATCACTTAAATATGACCCACAACTCATAAAGTACAAAACATTTCTATATTTACATAATGTCTCTTTTTAAATAAATACAACATAAGGAACAAAAGGCCTTTATGTCCCCCTCATCACACACACATCAAAACTACGAGGGAGCACCTTCCAAGTTAACTATTTCAACACTCCCTCCTAACGAGGGAGGTCCTTCCGATACCATCTGAATCTCCATCTTTGTCCTGAAGAAGCTCCCTCTTGCTATCGAATGCGTCTCAAAGACAAGTGCCCGACCCTGAACAACAACTATGATGCATGAGACTCCACCTGGGCCTCATGAACCTGCTCATCATCACTAGACTCTTTGAGTCTTTTGCCAGTGCTCTGAACAGATACGCTCTCTCCATCAAAAGAAAGAAAAATAACTTGTTGATCAGCTGCATCTCCTACCACATCCTCAGAATCTGACTCAGATAGACACCCTCCTGTCCCTGGATGTACAACACGCCCCCTCATCACATACAACCTATCCCTGCGATCACCAAGAAGGATTGTGGTGCCAACCTAAGTCACCGTGTTCGGCGATTTTTCGACTTCAAGTTCGAAAATCGCTGAATTTCCGAGGCTGCCGATTTTATTCGATGATATTCGCCGATCAGAAACGCCAATTCGAACTGCAAGGCGAATTTATTAAAAAATCGTTGAAAATCGTGGAAATTCGTTGAAATTCATTGAAAATCGTGGAAATTCGTTGAAACTTGGTTATAGGAGAGATTTTTATCTGTAGTATGTAGCCTTGATTCTATTTTCAAAAATTTACTTTAATGTGTTTTCTCAAATTGTATGAGACTAATTGGTCAGGCCGTTCCAGAAGTTTAACCTTCTGGTGTCCTTCTAACAGTGGCATTTTGCTAACAGTTTGTTCAAATCTGGCATACACCCTTCATTTTTCCATGTGGCTTTGTTTCTTTTACATTTTTATTGGCCATTTTTTGGATGAAGTATTCATTTCCTTTTCCTGGAAATGGATCCATCACTTGCCAAATGAAAGTGAAAAATGATGTTGCTGTGGTTGTGGGCCCTTCAACCATCTTCTTTCTTGCCATACGCCCTTCATTTTTTCATGTGGCTTTGTTTTTTTATACATTTTTATTGGCCTTTTTTGTATGAGGTATTAAACTAAGCTCAATCTAAGCAATCCCATATCCCATAGTTCAACTTCCTCCAACAATAAAACAATGCGCTCCTTCCATGGACTAAAGTTGGATTCTCCATCCAATCAATCTTCAAGCCTCAAGCTAGTAGCCATTAACTCTTATGCTGGAAACTTCAACACACTGTGAAACAAATTAGCAAACTGCCTTGTGTAGTGTTGCTCTGATACCATGGAGAAAATGACAAAAATTCTCAAGATTTTGGTTTAGACATTTTGTCAAACACCTTTTGCTGCTAGTTTTTAGATTAAAGAACCACACGCAAACGTTGAAACTTAAAACACCATGCCAAAATACTCTTCAACCCAAGAAACTGAACAACCACATTGAAGACAGCAATATTTTTCGTCAATCTTGACCAAGGCAAAACCCCAACCTAGGGAAAACCCAAAGAGAAAAAAAAAATTATTAACAAGAAGAAACTCAAAAATTTTCTTTACATAGAATTTGTCTTTTCCTAACACTGACAAAATTTTACAAATTTATGACAGCAGACATCTACCTCGAAAATCGTGCCAATGAACAGTAGTACAGCTTTCTATATGGCCTGTCCACACATGCATGTACCTGCTATATTGCTTGTTCACTTTTCTGCCTCAAAATATGTGCCACACATGCCAGAATAGCTCTGTTGTACGATACTGACAGTCAGCAATAAAAGCACCAATGGCTGCCTTGGAAATTGTGCCCACACGTGTTGTTGTATGAAATTGTCAAAGTGTTGCTGAATCTTCTTGGTAAATGTGCCAAACTTGCCTTGGGAACCCATTCTTCTTCTTCACACACGTCTCTTTCTCTTCTTTTACCACTTGGTGGTGCATCTTTCCTTTTTCCCTCATTATTTTATACTTTAATTCTAGTAACTACCTTCCTAGCTACCAATCTAAGGGCTAAGATTAGTTCACTAGATCTAGGGTCAATATTGAATGCACTTTTTAATAATAAATGTTAATTACAAAATACATCACTTAAATATGACCCACAACTCATAAAGTACAAAACATTTCTTTATTTACATAAAGTCTCTTTTTATATAAATACAGCATACGGGACAAAAGGCCTTTATGTCCCCGTCATCAGACACACACCAAAACTATGAGGGAGGACCTTCAGAGTTAACTATTTCAACAGATCTCCTGTATGCAAAACATGTCATCTGACCAATCGTAGAGAGGGGAAACTATAGGGCTCTGGTGTGGGAGTTGAAGTCATCCAAGAGAATCACCTCTCAAACCGTCGCATAATGGGTGATACCAACATGTAAGTCAATAAAGGGGTCCTTGTTATGCCCATTATGAATGGCATACAATGAAGATGCTGGAGGAAAATAGCAGACTGCAATGTAGATGTCCCTTAAGAGAGGTGAAACACTAGGTACCCAGACCCACAAAAACCTAGCAAACTCATATGTGGCTACCAAAGAGACCCTTCTCCAGAGGGATTCTCCAATGAAGCAAGCGACTCCACCTGAGCCTCTAACCCCCCCTGAACTCCTCGTCTCTTCTCTGCATGCCGAAAATTGATGGTATCCTGTAATGTCTAGGACAGGGTGAACAGGCTCTCGTGTGTCTCAATAATGAATAGGATGTTTGATGACCCAAGAGCATCATACAATTGCCCCAGGCCAAAAAGACCCATTGTCGTTCCAACAGCTTCTGGATATGTGTGCGCCCTGTCGACTCTCCCAATGTAATCATCATTTGGAAGCCCCTGCTTGAGGTACCCATCCAGGTGGAAAAGAGTCTCGGATGACTACGGTTCCTAATCACTACCCATTTCCCTGCATGGTGTGCTACTGTACCCTACTCCCTGGAGTGTTTGAGCTATGCAACCTATAATCTAGTGATATCTTCGTCGAGAAAGATCTCAATAGGAAGTGTAAACAACTTTCGCTTAGCTCTGAGGGCTTTAAGTTGGCCAGTAGCAGACCTGAATCGAATGAAGAGAGTGGAATCCGTCCCAATCCATACTCGATTAAGGAAAAAGGTTCCAACCACCATGGGATCTGTAGATGGAAAAGGTAGAGGGAGCCCTCTCACTTTGAGATTCAATTTCCATGCCCATCTAGTTCGTTCCTTCATGAATTTAGCTTGTACTACCTCCTCTATTGCTTCTAGAGCGGGGGAAGAGGCTTTTCCCTACCTTTGATGACATGTGCCCATAAATTGATGCGTGTTTCTATTTCATGTTCGAAGGAAGGGTTCTGAGAACTAATCTCCTCATGCTTGTTTTTAAGAACAATAATCTCTGCATTGGAGGGAGGTGTAGGGCATCTTGCTCCTTGATGTCATTTCACTGCTTCTTCAATGATAGGTTCTCCTCTTCGATTGGTTCTCCTCTTCGATTTTTGTGACCCTCTTTGTGAGGCCCTCAACCTCTATCCATAATGTCAAATTTGAATGATCCCATTGTTGTCCCCTTCTCCAGAATGTGTATCAGCTGCAAATGACACTTCACCCATTAGTAGGGGTGAGGGCTAGATACTTTGAATAGGGGGCATTATAATCAACTGGAGTGTGCCCACAAAATCCATGCATGTCAGCCAAGTCCCTGCAAAAAATATGGCCACGCAATTCCTTCTTCAATTCTTCAATTCACTTTGTTTTTCAATTTGGTTGCGGCTTCACGGCATTGCGGCTTCAACAGCAGCAAAATACTGCAACGGCTAACTTTGCAAATGAAGAAAAATCAAAAGAAGACGAAGAAAAATTGCTAAAAAATCAAGCAATCCAAAGTAAAGAAGCAAGTCTAAACTTGCAAGTGCCTCAAATAACAGTGAAGGCCAAGCTCTCCAAAGAGAAAACGTACAAGAAAGAAGAATCCAACAAAATCAAAGAAGACAAGTCCAAGGAGGTAGTAGCAAAAGTAAAGAAAACAAGGGGGAGTCTGATTTCTATGGTCAAAGGTCGTAGTACCTCCTTACACAGCACCCATTTGTGAGACACATTCCATAGTGTTTGCTTGATTTGTGAAGATCACAAAATTTCCCCTTATCCTTTATCTTAAGTCAATTAATCATGTTTGACCAGTTTTCCACTTGACTACCCTTTTTACTTTTCCACCCAATTTCACCCAAAGTAGAAATGGTCCTTGTAATGTTTTTGATGTTGCTTAGAAGATGAAATGTTTATAAATCATTAACCTCATGCTTTGTACTAACCTTATGTAGAAATGGTTCAATTAAATAACTATTGTATGTAAGTATTGTAACTCTAGTACACTATCAAATTAAACCATTTAAGATGTTATTTCATCTTCCTAAAGGCATTTGATAGGTCCATATATTTATTGGACAAGTTTGTCTAACTTTGACCAACGTTGACTTTTTCAACTTTTGACTTGGTCAACAGGACCAGCCAGCAATATGTGTTCATATTTGAAATCATTTAGCATATTGAAGACTTTGAAAGCCAATTTGATCTTTCCAAATACATTTTTCAGCTCGTATGGACTAATAGGCATTAATTAATGATCTTTCATAAGTTTTCAATTAGAAATTGCCCAAGTCTAGCATTAATAATTTGGAGCAGCAAATAGTTTAAGAATTTAGGTCAGTTTTTGGCATGGGTATGGATTGGTATTGGTTTATAAAACATCATGGACTTCATCCAAAGCAACCTACAAGCATTTCTCTCATGATTTCATCAATAGCAAATTAATTGGCAAGTATTAAACAGACTTCCCAAAGTCTGATTTTAAAAATGCCGAAGTATGGCAGTGAATACTTTAAATGGCATCGAGAAAATGTAATTGAGAAAATATTGGTGGGTCCTCTCCAAAGATAAATGTAATGACAAATCAACAAGTACTTGGCAAAATACACGTGTTGGGCCTCATTTTAGCGAGCTCTCTCTAAGGGGGCCACATTCATGTTGATATAAGATGCAGCTTCAGAAGATATTCTTATTGTATTTGTCATGTAAAACCCTAAAAAACAATGTTATATTGTATTGTAATGTCGGCTCCAAAAGATATTATTATTTTATGTATTGTACATGTAAGAGTCATGTCGGGCCCACAAGGAAAACTCACCCAAAAGACAAGTATAAATAAGGAGGGCACACTCCTCATTTGAGACACACTCAAAACAAGCAAGTTCGCTCCTACATGAGGAACAGGTTTACTCCAGCTAAGAAGAACATTGTTTTCGGTTGTAAAATACTTGGAAGTCATTTGTCTCTTGTTCTTGGGTTTGATTAGAAGCTTCTTGTTAACACTATGACATTGTACTTGTTAGAAAGTGACAACAGGGAAGGTCTTCCGTCATTGCATGTGTCCTTGCATGCTAGAAGACATTAAACAAAAAGCCAAATATATTAATGTGATTTTCCTAAGTCAAGACTTAAGAAAATACATTAATAAATCTAATTTGATTTTGACTTAATGGAGTCACTTTTATAAAGTGAAAAGTGAAATAATTTAAATGATGGCTAATCTAATCTTGGCAATTGATCTCACCAAAGGATCACATCCATTGATCCATAGTGAGGGTTAGGATTTCCACTTGGCCATTGAGTTAAAAGAAGATTTGGTGGAGGACACATATATAGAGACAGACAAGGAAGTCGAACAGAGAAGTTTGCGGAGAAGATGGAGGAGCACTCACCCGGAGGATTCATCGAGATACCAGGGAGAGCACAGGGCCATACAGGATCAAGAAGAGGAAGGTCATATGCTACAGAGGAATGTCGGACATCAGTCGTACGAATTGCGTACAGCTAACACAGGAACCGTACAAATCCGTACAACTGATGCAGAGGGTCGTACAGCTGACATTGGAGGTCGTATAGCTGCGCTAGGAGTTCGTACTATTTACTAGGATTGCTCAGTGATTTTGCAGAGGTTCTATTTTGCCAGGTTGGGTGTATTGAACCACTAGATTGTATTTGTTCCATATCTTCGTAATAAAATTTCATATCTGACCATTAACCCAATTTTCCCATCTTGGGTTTTATCCGGGGCCTTCCATACCCCAAACACCATGTCTATATTGATGTGATTGTTGTTGATGTTTTTCAGTATTTACTTTTTGTTGTATTACTAGTAAAAGAAACTCGTGTGTGGTTATCAGTAGGAATTAAAATATACCGGTTAGCCCGAATTTGAGTTTTAAAGGAAAATTTACAGTACTTGGTTCAGGAATCTATACTGAGAAGTTATGTTGGGGCTATTATCACATATATAGGAGCCAGGCTACCATATTCTATTTTTCAGACACTGTACTTTTTTCAACCAGATCTCTTACATATGAGATGCTGAGATGAGCAGTTTTGATGGATCATTATTATATTAGTGGACTATTGTACTCTCCCATGTCAGGACTGAGTTTCAGGACACTCAGATTTGAGGATCGATGTAGCCATTTATGTCATTTTCAAAGCAGTCATTGATGCCCAGTTTTATGTCAGTTCTTTCCCATTGGATAGATGGTGTCTCAAATGGATTATATTGCATGGTTATGACTGAGCATTTTATATTGTGTTATGGTTATTATTGCTCTTATACTGATTCTTGTGACCTGTAATAACTTGTGGTATCATGATCTGGCAGTCATATTTATATGGACTTGGTTGTATCTTGTACTATGTATTGATGTCCCTACTTAGACTTGGAAGTTCTTGATCTATACTCATTGGTTTTACCCTCCTTAGGGAGAATAGAGGTGGTCGTTCCCGCCATTGTTTTGGCCTGCTAGTGTTGGCTCCATCATTCATTGTCTTCACCCATCCATTACCTTCCAGTTTAGTTTTCAACCCGACTGATTTCTTGACTTATGGCATGGAGGATCTTTTTCCCCGCTAGAACTTTTGTTGGACAAGCTTCCCTGTTTATATTGTGTCTCGGCTCTGACTTGGCAACAAAACACGCCTTTGGTAAGTTGGATAGTATGCCTAAATCATTCTGGTCGGCTGTCCCGATGTTTGGCACCGTGCAGAATTCCCCCTAGTCACTTGCGATGTTGTTGGCTAAAACTGAAAGCTCATGTACTACCTATATTGAAAATATTGAATATGCGCCCACGGAAAATAAAAATTGTAAAACTATGTTTCTTAACATATGTAAAAAGGGCAAGAGCAATGAAGTGCTAAAATACTCCTTGAAGAGTATAAGAAAAGGCCCAAAAAGCAATGATAAAAATACGCTTACCTTATAAAATATGTCCCGGATGAAAGCTACGATTAGCTGTGTCTTTTAAGCACTGGTGAAGTCCCAAAAAGGGTCATATAGGCCAAAAAGGCCATGGAATAAAATGTGATCCTAATCAACTTGGATCAAGCTTGATGTAGACATGATGCCTAAGTTGAATAAGCACTCTCTAAACAACTCATCCATCTGAGAGGCACTGCCATTCCTTGTGTTGTTGTTTGTCCGACATTGGTTATAGTGAGTTTTCCCTTTCCTTATCCAAAGTGTCATGATGTTAAGTAGGAAGTCATCCTTTGCCTTAGCCTTGTCATTTTCACCTTTCACCCTTAATTAGCAAATTGGCTACAGCTATGAAGTGAGTATAGTCTTGAAAGTCTAAGTCTAAGTAGTAATAAATAAAGCCTTGTATATGTATTGGTTGATGTACCGCCAGTGAAATGAATGTTACTTGTTGTGATTGTTTCTTGAATGAGTTGTAGAGCATGTCTTAACCTTTTAACACTTGCAGCAGATGGATGTATTCTGAGTTATTATTGGTGTTTGATTATTCACAGAAGGTTATATTGTTTATTAGATATGATTGATGATCAGATACAGACCTATGAGGGGTATGACTATACACCTTAAATGGATTTGGACTCTCTGAGTCTAATGAGACAGTTTATTTCCAGTTCCGGGCACTTATAGATGTGATCAGGCTCATTCTGCCTTTCTGATGCAGTTTTTCTTCCCAGATTGATATTTTTGAGCAGGGAGATGTTTCAGTTGGATCTCCTAGGGCGTTGTATGGGCATAGGGGGGTGCAACCACTTGTTTGTACCATTGTACCCCCATCCCAGAGAGCCTGGTGGGCTCAGTTTGACAACGCAGGCACCCTAGGAGGCTGTTTTGGCAGGATCACGTTTCTCGAGGTAGATTAAAAAATGATTAAATGGCTATTGAAGAAATCGATTTGGGCTACTGAGGCAAGGAAATGACATGGGATGAGTCACAATGATGAGAGTGATGTCCTCCACACTTTCTCCAGCAGTTGCAACTCCTGATTGGGCCCACACCTATTTTTGGGCATTTTTTATTTTTTTCTGGAGCTCTTTTTGGAGGCTCACGATTTCCTCAAGGAGGCTCAAAAGTCAAATAATGAAATTGTTATATTATTTATTGTGCCATGGGAACACCCAAAGGGAGTTAGTCAAACACTCCTTGGACCCACCATGTGCTTTCATTTATTTCTTGTTGAGTGGGTTACCTTTATTTGGGTGGTTTAGTCCACTTTGGTAAATTATAGTTATATTGATCCATGTGTTGTATGTTGAACTCATCTCAACCATTGATTAGAACATTTCATCTTTTAATCTTAGCCACTCGTTATGAAAGTGGTTAGGATTTGGTTATGATTGAAGTTCTCTCATTTCTATTTAAAGGAAAGAGCTTCTCATTTGTAAGGGGTCTTTGGCTCTTGGATCTGAATAATAGAAAGACCTTTTTGTGGAAATTTTTCTGGATCGGCTTTGCATCTGATGTGCTCAAATGGTGATTAGCTAGTCTTCAGCGTCCTACCATTGTGGAAATTCTCGTGAGATCTATATTTTTCGTGGCTATCATTGTTTTGTCTACAGGAGGGCGTTTTGGCTGGAGCGTTTTTGTAGGGGGACCTCAACTCGCTCGATTCTCTTCGTCTTAGATTAGGGGGTTTTCATTAGTTTCATTGTGATCTATGATTACTTCATTTTATTGTCTTGTAGCATCCAGTTTCTTTATTTTGTATGTGCAAATCTGATATGGTTGGCGTTTGCTCATGTAGGGTAGGGGGCGCATTGATGGCTTGGAGCTTGCATGTCATAGAAATCACGGGGATCTTCCATAATTGATCGTGATAGCAAAGATCGTCACTGTTACAGACTTCTACAAGCTTTTCCAGGTAAGATCCAACAGGTAAGTCTCTTCTTTTTTCAGATCTTATTCCATTGTACCTTGCTTCAATTCAACTTTTTCTTAAAACTCCTAAAACACTAAAAACACTAAAAATCAATAAACTTGGGAATAGTCCGATCTTTTGCCAAACCATTTATTGGTTTCATAGATCGGGCCTCCCCTTCATCAAATCAACTGAAACGCTGGTGAAATTCTTCACAGTTTGACCCAGATCTGATTTTTAAGCAGAAAACTGCATTACCCCCCCAACTGAAAAATTGACTTGCTAGGGTTTTGAGTTTTTCTGATTTCTAACTTCACAAGCGGATAGATCAAGTCCCACACAGCCTAAATGAACCCCAACGTTGTGCAACTGCTTGACCATTTGGCCTAGATCTGAAAAATTGACTGAATTTGCCCTAGCGCCCTCACTGAAAACTAGACTTTTTCGGAAGTGACTTTTTCTTAAATCTGACAAGATAGGATAATAGATCAGGTCCCAAGCACTCCAGAACACCCCCAACGTTGTGCTAGTTCCTCCCGGTTTGCCCTAGATCTAAAAATTCAGTTTTCAGCCTCCTAGCCCCATCATTAGATTTTGATTTTTCTAGATCTGATTTTTCTGTTGATTTCCTAATTTGGGCTTGTAGATCAGGTCACCCTGACCTCTTTTCTTCTTCAACGCTGAGCCAATAGCCTCCCGGTGACCCTAGAACTACAGATCTGTCCTCCTAAGCCCTAGCGCTAGCCATCCATCGAGTTGGGTTTCATGTACCTCAGCTTTTCCGAACCAACTACTTTCTGGATTCGTAGATCAAGGTGTATCCCAGGTGGGTTCTCTGAAAAATTGGTTTACTGCTGACTCCATTGCCCAATGCACACAAGGCACTGATCTCCTAGCTAGCACTAGCCTCATCTTGACCTCATTTTTACTCCTTTTGCCAACACCTACTAATAACTCAGGTCACCTATCTTTCACTGAGAATTGTCTCCTTGGTACTAGGCAGTCCCAACTCTGTTCTTGCTCACCCTGTCACAGTTACGTTTCCCAAGACAGTGGTCATCTCCATCAGTTGCTAGTACCTTAACCCAAGAGCCAAGGTTTCCATTTACCTTGCACCTTAAGTACCCTGAAGCCCCATCTGATCTTCTTCTGGTGTCTAGGTCCGATCTCTCCTGTCGGGAGCAGATCTGGGTCTCCCCCATTGTTGTCTTGGACTAGGATAACATAAAGTGAAGGCTGCCTTGATTGGTGTGACAACCATCCATTTGGGAGTCTAGGCAGTCATGGTTCCACCCGTTAGTTGCTTGCCCCTCTACCATCCATCCTGGATCCACCTCACACAGACAACTACAAGGCGGGTGATAACAGGAACTTTTCCTGTGAGAGGGTTTTCCCGGGATAAATCTTTGTCCTTGTGTTCACTGTTAAATGTCTTTCTTTTAATGATCTTTATGCATAAAATTATTATGATGTGATATGCTAAATGAATGAAAGTCTAACATAATTGCTTGTAAGTCAAAATTCTAGCACGATATCAGAGCAAGACTGAATAGAAGCCATTGCAATAGTCGCAACTACATATAAATGGAAACTAGGGCATCAATGTTTGGTCCTTTCCATCTATATATTTGTCTAGAAAGATATGTTTTGGTAGCTGCCTCAATATGGTTCATCTTTCTGTGGAGGAAAATTCCAGTTTGTGGAGTTTCAGTTTTGACCTAAAAAATGACAATGTCAAGAACTAGGTCTCCATGTTATAAGACCTTATGTCCACTGATTGGGTTTGACCCTAGCTTTCTCCAACTCGCCCTAGGAGGGCACACCTATCTATGGAAGCAGCTTTCATATCCAAGAATTCTCATTTTTGACCTAGTCACTGTTGGATCGAGAAAACTAGGGCTTCCAATTTTTGCCTATTCTGTCCACAACTCTGACTAAAAGAGGGGCCATTTAACTCGCCTTGAGAAGGCGCATATTTTCCTTGGATCAGTTTTTTCAATTGTTACCTTTCATTTTTTACCTACCTCATGCTAGGGTCTACCAGTCAAAACCCTAATCTTGTCAAAATGTCTTCAAACCTAAGGGTTGAAGATAGATTGGAAGGAGCAAACAATTTCAGATCATGGAAGCATAGGATACTCCTTATCCTAAAAGAGAATAACCTCCAAAGCTATGTCAAGGAAGCTATTCAAGAACCAGAAAAAGAGGAGACCAAGAAAAGGTACAAGAAGAATATAAACAAAGATAAGAGGATCTTGTCAGATTCTATCAAGGATGAGTTGATTCCTCACATTTCAGAATTGAAAACTCCAAAGGAAATGTTTGAGGCTTTGACAAGTCTATGTGAAAGCAAGAACATGAACAAGAAGGCCAATGATGAAGAAAATCAAGCACTTGCAGCTCATGCAAAAAGAAGAAGAAAGTCTATGAAGAATATTGATAGAAGACCAGTACCAAAAAACAAGAAAGATATCTCCAAAATCAAGTGCTATAGTTGTAACAAAATTGGAAACTATGCTAGGAATTGTACTCAAAGTAATAAAAGAGGAAAAAGAAAGCACCATACTCATACAGTGGATGATGATGAACCCTACTCCATACAAGAAGACAAAGGAAGAATTTGTCCAAGCATGAAGTAGATTCAGATAAAGCATGATGATGTACAATGCCAAGAGATCTTTTCTAAACTATGAAGGTAGATCCAAGAGGATCTAGTGCATCCAAAAGACATGAGGACCAAGGTTGAAGTTTCAATAAGTTCCAAAAGTTCAAAACTTGATGAAGAAGAAAATCAAGCTTTAGAACTAGTAAGGAAGCAAAAGATCAAGAGGGAGTCAACCAAACAAGCAAAGATAAGTATTTAATGTTTTATGAAACAAGTGTTATTTATTTAAATTGTTATCTTATTAATAAATAGCACAAATATTTTTACTGATAATATAACTGTTTAAATTAGTACTGGTTAACCCTTGTGGACATTTTTGTCAAGTCCACTATGAAGGTTGTGAAAGCAATGATCTGTGATCAAGATTTACCATGTCTTATGGCCACAAATATCCAGTACGATAGTTATGCTTAGATTGAGTGTTCTCACCAGATTTGACAGCCTGACCAACCTATCATAAGAGGAGTGGGACAAATATCGACCACACAAAAGATAAATATTTAAAATGTGATTTGAGTAATTTCTTAAATCTCCAAGTGTTTAAATGATATTGTTCATTACAATTGTATGCACATTTGTATTCCTAGAATCAGGAAGTGTATTATGCATGTTATCGTTACTGCATTGATTTAGACACACTTCGATCAAAACTATTATAGCTTTAGTGATGGAAACTACACTAGATAAATGTCAAGACCGCTTTCTTGAATGGCATAATCGAAGTAGAAGTGTGTATCAAGAAACATCCAGGATTCGAGACGCTCGACAGAGAATCACGCGTGTAGAAGGCTTTGTACAGGCTCAGACAGAACCCAAGGCATAGTATGCCAGGATAGAAAGTTATTTGATGCAAATTTAAGCCTTTGCTACAAGGTTGAAGATGGTTGCTATATGTAGATGACTTGTTCCTTACAAAGAATGATACAGAAGATCAATAGTCACTCAAAACAAGATGCCCCAATGCAGAGAGTACAACATGTTAAGATGTGGAGGGAGGATAGTGCTTCGTTACAGAAGGAGCAAAAAACTCCACTTTAGAGGGAGTGCCTACAACACATATTGTGGAAACAGATTAAGAGACAAAGGGAGTTGTTATCACATATATATTGTAGTTGGCCTACCATGATGCAGCATATAGATTGACCTCTTTATTTTTCTGAGCTACACATTCAGATGGTATTACAACATGGATCATTGCAGCCTAAGCCATTCAAAGCCTTGATTCAACAGAAGATGTAGAGTATTTTCTTTCCAGAACTGAGATCCCCTTGTCTTTTCAAATGACTTCAGTGGTGACCTAGTTCAGTGGAGCAGAGCAACAAATATGATACACAGTTCGCATATGAGCATATGAGGTAGAGGAATGTATATGGTGAGATCAAGTATATGGCTCCTTGGTTGGATTTTGCTCTTTGATGTATACTAACACCTTAGACTTGTTATACTATGATGATTGTGGTAACCTATGCTTATACTACATGTGATACTATGATAGTAATGCTTAAATTTGTGTTGAGAATAATTAAAAGAATCCAATTGAAATATCCTAAATCCCGATATTTTCTATCTCTAAGCAAAAAAGGCTGATACAACTGGGCATGCAAACTGCCATGCAAAAATCCCTATTTTATAGGAAAAATTAGGGTTAGGGTTTGTGAGATAGAATGAACACTTACCACTGATAAGCCGGTAAAACTGCTTCGAATAAAGTATGCAAGCCCCGAGAACTGGATCGGAGATGGGCAGACCTCTTCTACTCCCAGTGAACCCCCAGCAGCAAGAACCCCAGTCAAAAAAGGGTGACGCTTTCAGTGAAGGAAGTGTCCGATGAAGCTGCCGATTTGCAGGACTCGTAGCCTTCCCGTGCCGGAGAGAATGCCTGATACAAGAGTGATTTCTGAGTCTTCTAGGCAGGATAGCGACTTGCTTTTGAGAGACAGTTGCTCACGCCCCTGGAATCCCGAAACTGCTGATAACTGTTCCGAATGAGCACGGATGGATCTGATAATCACCGGGTACCAGAGTATGATGCTGATGATGAGAATGGTGCCTGAGTTTCGGAAGGAAACTGAGATCTGAAGGCCCCACAGCTGATTAGGGCTTTCCGGTTGAAAACCCCCCCTTTACGGCTACACACGTGTCCCTGCAACGATCTATACCATATGCTAGATAACTGATGAATGAATGAAGAACAAGTGGTGAACCTGTATGGCTTACCCTGAATAAGACTAGGACAGATGTTTCACTGTCGAAATCTCGTTAGCTGAAGACTCCGTCTCCAACCCCAACTGCTGTGCGGCACGCTGTGCTACTATCCAAGAGCTCCCAAAATAATCATAATCCAAAAGTGAAGTCTCCTTTTGCTTTATCCTTTATTTATAATGTTCAACTACGAAAACCCTAATCTTTGACTTAAATAGGTCACTTTATCTTCTAATTTGACGTTGACTTGCATGCATGCGGATGGAGACTTAAAGAGTGCATGCATCATTAAATAATGCTGGGATGACATGCACGAAGGTGGCCTTTGGCCCCAGTGGCCCTTCTTGACCTAATGACGATGCCCTAGATCTTCTATGGCTGGCATTAGTCCTTAGCTGATCCCCTAGCTGTCAGTAACCGCTCGAACCCACAGGAATCACATAGGTTAGCGGTTTTGGGCCCCAAGGCCTAATTGGAAGTGGACATTACACCGATGTTGAAAACTATTGCTTATGCCATGCTTTATACAACTTTTAAGCCTTAGTGCTATGTCGGTTCCATGTATTACTTGTCCCCACCCATCCAACCCATCCATTGATTGATTTCTTCCCATGACCTATTGTTTGGTTGAGACTTGTGAGATTAAAGATCATTTCCCCATTTTGACCCCTGTGCATGATAAACTCCATGTTTTTTTGTGTCTCTGGCTATGAAATATGTGGCTTGGTCAGTGTGGCCAAGTTTATCGAATGGTTTTCCTTTAGTTCTCAAAACAGGTGCTCCACCCAACAGTGTCTTTAGACACTAAAGCATCCGAACACATAATTGATATATTTAAATGATGCAAAAGTATAAATGTTATAAATTAGTCAATGGCTAAAGGATGAGCACTCATCCATTGTATGATGTAAGCCTCATTTGCCCCCACAAGGAAAACAGGGTAAGGCAAACCCTGTTGATTTTTCTGAGCAGCATCGAGAGCCATTCTCTTAAGAGAATAGGGACACCTGGTCCAAGACCATGTTGTGGACTCAACCTAGTGCTAAGTGATCATTCTGTTGAATGATGATATCTAGTCCTTGACCATGATATGGACCCAGCTCTACCCTGGGGGGACTCAACCCTGTGTTGAGTGACCATTCTGTTGAATGGTAGACATCTGGTCCAGGACGACGATGTGGACCAGTCTAGTACTGGTAGACTCAGCTTAGTTTTGAGTAGCCATTCTCTTAAAGAATGGAGCCGCTTGGTCTGTTACCAAGTATTTGACCTAGGGTCAAATTATGCAACCCATGGCTGAGGCACCTGGTCTGTTACCAGGAAAGCACTATAAGCCCGAAACTAGGTCTAGGCATGTGTGGCACTCTGACCCTTGATTAATGGGCTTATTGTTCTTCTCCAAGGCTTAGCTACCCTTGGTTAAGATACCCTAGTACCTTATCTTGGCATCACACAGAGTGTGAGATAAAAGCATTAGTAACTCTCTTGATTTATGATGATGTACTTTGAATGGAAATAAAAGGCCACGTTGACCACAGGGGATGACCACAGGGGCACTTGAAGAAGACTAAAAGCAAAAGTCAAAAATACATAGGGACTTTTGGACCACAGGTAAAAGTCAAAAATACATAAGGACTTTGGTAAAAGTCAAAAATACATAAAGGATTTTTCGACCACAGAAAGGCTAAAGTTCAAAGTGGAAATTAGAAAAAAATAAAATAATATTTTTGTTCTTTCTAATTTTGGCCCACTTTTAGGTGACTCAAAGATATAAAAGAAGATCAATCCATTTCATTATTACACACACACTTGCTCTCACAGGTATAGTTGCTCAAGTTTGAAGAAGAAGATCTCATGACTGTGCCCTAGTGTAGTATCCCAAATACTGATATCCTCTAATGTTCTATGATAGTGCTGACTCGCACACTCAATCTCCTACAACTTTGCAAAATAACCGTGCATGCAAACTCGCCATGCAAAAATGCCCTAAAATATAGCTGAATTAGGGTTAGAGGTTTGCAGAGAGAAATTAACACTTACCACTAATATTCTGGCTGATAATGACTCCAGAGATAGCTACATGCATAAGGATCCGGATGGGGGGTCTAATAATGCTCTTTTCCTCTCGTGTCACCGCCCCACAGCGCCGTAAAAACCCTCCAGACTGAAGGTGACGTTTTTGTAGGAGGAGAGGTTCGTTCGAGCTGAAACTTTCTGAGCTTGTCCGTCTGCTGATGCCGGAGAGAATGCCTGATACATGCGGAGGTTCTGAGACCTCTAGGCAGGGATTAGGGCTTTCTGGCTGAAAACCCTCTCTTACGGCTGCACACGTGTCCCTGCAACGATCTATACCATGTACTAGATAACTGATGAATGAATGAAGAACAAGTGGTGAACCTGTATGGCTTACCCGGAATAAGACTAGGACAGATGTTTCACTGCCGAAATCCTGTTAGCTGAAGACTCCGTCTCCAACCCCAACTGCTGTGCTGCACAATGTGCTGCTATCCAAGAGCTCCCAAAATAATAATAATCCAAAGTGTCTTCTCCTCTTGCTTTACCCTCTATTTATAAAGTTCAACTGCGCAAAACCTAATCTTTGACCTAATTAGGTCACTTTATCTTCTAATTTGCAGTTGACTTGCATGCAAAGAGCATGGTCATGCATGGAGCATGGAAAAGAGCATGGTCATGCAAAGAGCATGGTCATGCATGAAGGTGGCCTTTGGCCCAGGTGGCCCTTCTTGACCAAGTGAGGATGCCGTAGATCTTCTATGGATGGCATCAGTCCTGATCTGATTCCCTAGTTATCAGTAACCGCTCGAACCCACAAGAATCACATAGGTTAGCGGTATGGGCCCCAGGGCCTAAAAGGAAGAGGACATTACACCTAGCATGGATGAGTCTAGCTAGGGCATCATCATCCATTGAAGGCAAACCCTAAGCTAGGGGTTCTTATCTTTTCAGCACTAAGGGTTTCTGTCAAAACCCTCCATCTTCATCTTCGGGCAGCACTATCCATCTCCAGGCAACCTTCACCATTCACGAGCAACTTCTCACTTTTCGAGCAGCTAGGGTTTTCGAGCAGCCCTCTCCTTCACGGGTTGCCCTCTTCTATTATATGGGCAAGCCACATTAGGGCACTGCCCCTCTCGACACCCTCGAGAAGCCTATAACAAGCATACTTGTGAGGGTTTGGCCCACGGCCAACCCTCGTGTAACCTACGGGCAGACCCTAAAAGGATTGTCGTGGCTACACAAGCCCTCCGGGCAGCCTGTAGGCAAACCCGTGAGGGTCCTGTAGCAGCTTTGTTCTGCACAGGCCCTAGGGCAACCCACAGGTAGCAGCAGGGCTGCCAAACAGGCAGTCGAGCAGAAGATCGAACCACGGGCATCGTGGAAGAACAGTCGGGCAGGTAAACAGGCAGCGGGCAGCAAACCCGTACGGACGGGCAGCAGACTGACAGATACAGATCAGATAGGGGCAGTTGACAGTCTTTCCGGGCAGTCTGTTGGGTAGGAGAGAGCAAAGGGCTATAAGCCCTAATTTCTGAAAAAGCCTTAATTGGGTATTTTTATGTAATTTGGAAAAATTGATCTTCTGGTATTGTGGTTAACCATATACGAGATGAGTTACTAATGCTTTTTGGGGGTTTTGTCCTTTAAAAGTTTCCCTACTGAAAAACTCGTGTCCATTGTGTTGATGTGATGAATGTTATTTTATTGCACTTGTCATTTGTTTAAGGTTGGTCTGCAAATTTTTTAACTATTCATGCTATTGCTAAAATTCAACATGGTATAAGAGCTTAGCATGTGAAAACACAGTAAAGGGACACTGCTGTTGTTTTCCTAGACCTTGGGATAAGATTTGCAGACTTAACACTTGACTAAGTTGCAGAGATGGCCATCAATGTTTTCAGACCGGAAGAGAAGCTCTATGGTTCAGCCAACTGCAACTTCTGGAAGGCCAAGTTAATAGCCATTCTAGAAGAGAATGACTTGGATGACATTGTTTTTAATGTCATTGAAGAGCCAACATCTAATGATGGCAGGCTTGCTTACAAGAGGAAGCAAGGTAAGGCTAGAAGGATCATTTATGATTCTGTCAAAGAGACAGTGATGCCCAACATCACAGCCTTGAAGACTGCTAAAGAATGCTTTGATGCTTTGGCCAACCTATATGAAAAGAAGGCTCCCAATCAGAAGAGAATCTTGAAGAAGAGGTTGCGAACTTTGAAGCTGAACAAGGATGAAAGTGTCAGTTCTTTCTTCACAAAGATTACAAGGGTAAGAGATCAATTCATTGCTATTAGTATTACTGTTGATGATGATGACCTTGTGGAAACTGTGGCTGATGGTCTCCCAAGCCATTGGGAAACCTTCATGGCATCTATCAATGGACGTGAGAATCAGCCAACCTTTGAAAGGCTTTGGCATGATTGCATAGAAGAAGAGGGAAGGACCTTAGGCAAGGTAACCAAGGAAGGCAACCTTGCACTCACAACAAAGACAAAGAAGTTCAAGAAGCCTTTCCCTCAGCAAAAGAAGGGAAAAAAACCTCAAGGTAAGTTCTATGACATGTCAAAAGTGGAATGTTATAATTGCCACAAGTTTGGACATTTTGCCAAAGACTGCAAGAAGAACAAGAAGAAACCCAAGCGAAGGTATCAAGCCTCTGCTGTAGAAGCAGATGAAGAAGAAGAAGAAAACCAAGGCTAACAAAGATGAAGAGTCTAGAAGAGAGTACTACTTGATTTCTGCGCTCACTGGTTCATTCACAGATTGTGCCACTTCTTGGTTCGTGAACAGTTGTGCCTCCAGGCACATGACAAGTAACCGTGGATCTCTCACCAGCTACAGAAATGAGAAGTTCACTACACAAGTGGAACTTGGAGATGACTCCACTTACAAGATTGAAGGAGCTGGCTCAACTTCACTTCAACTTGACTCAGGTACGGTTTTTCATATTGATGATATTCTTTATGTTCTTGGTTTAAAGAAGAATATTTTATTTGTTGTTGGCTTAGAGGACAAAAGATATAGAGTCTTCTTCATGGACAAGAAAGTCCTTCTATGGGAAAAGGACACAAATCTAAGCTCAACAGTACAGACTAGGGTTCGAGAGGGAGGCCTTTACAAGGCTTCCGAAGATTCCACTCATGCTTTGGCACATCACACAGTTGATCCATGTGAACTTTGGCATAGAAGGTTTGGACACCTTCACTACACAGCTCTCCCAAGATTGTGGAAGATGGTCACACATATGCTAGAAGTATCTCCAAAACATGATGGAATCTGCAAAGGATGTGCTCTAGGTACGAACACTAAGAAATCCTTTCCCAGAAGAAAGAATAGATCTAAAGGCATTTTGGATTTGATTAATTATGACATTTGTGGGCCTATGTCTTCACCATACTTGAGTGGGTGTTTATATTATGTTTTGTTCATTGATGATCACTCTCGGAAGTCATGGATTTACTTCCTCAAGGCCAAGAGTGAAACTTTTGACAGGTTCAAAGAGTTCAAAACACTAATTGAAAATCAAACTGGCAGACACATTCGTATCTTGAGATCTAATAACAGAGGTGAGTATG
The DNA here is from genome assembly GCA_001517045.1 of Pseudotsuga menziesii. Taxonomy (NCBI): domain Eukaryota; kingdom Viridiplantae; phylum Streptophyta; class Pinopsida; order Pinales; family Pinaceae; genus Pseudotsuga; species Pseudotsuga menziesii. The sequence goes on along the minus strand of LPNX010402749.1, from coordinate 31,240 downwards.
TATCTAATGAGTTTGATAATAACAGAGGGAAGCCTGAATCAACAAAGAGCTGACAATACCTTTGGAAAGATCGCAGATTTGGAAAGTTTGTTTCTGCGAGCATGTTAGATCAGCGAAATGAATTTCCACCGTTGATTTGATTCCTTCTCAGATCAACACCGTTGAAATATGCACCATCACACTCCATAAAGTGACCTTTGCATCTCCGATTTTCAAGCACGATATCCAATGGGGAGGGGACACGTCATTTGCGCACGCTTCTCATCGCGCAGGCACTCTTTCGACTTTCAGCGTGCATGCTGTATCAATGAAATCAAAATCCGTCGTAGATCTGAGATCAAGGATGATCTAGGCCGTTGAAAGCTACGGGGCCTACCAACTTCCGCATATTAAGAAGTCTTCTTACCTGGTGCACATGTTCCCCTTTTCTACACCATCGGTCTCAGACAAAGACCTTACCAACCGTTGATCTGAGGTAAAGATGTGGGCTGCAGAAAGTGAACGGCAGAATTCCAACTTTTCATAACCAAAACTTCATATTTCCGCTTTTCACCTTCCCACTCCCTTCTGGACCATTGATCTTCGCGGAAACTCTCCGGACTGTTGATCTTGCAAATCGCAGAATGCGGAACTTCAACTTTTCACGAGCAAATTCTTATATTTTCTGCTTTTTCCCTCTTTGACATTTTCTTTCCACACAGTTGACCTGTGTGGGAGCTCTCTGAACCATCGGATCTCGGACTGCAGAAGGCGGAAGTCGGGTTTACCACTTTTTATAACCAAATTTTTACTTCTTCCACTATTCTGCCCCCGATTTTCCTTTGGCAGAAATGATTTTTGTAGCCTTTGATCTTTTCTGTTGTACATCCAAGCCATCCATTTGCTGCAGAACTTCATTAACATTTATCAAGGTCATATGATAAGGAAATTTCCAGACCTTATTCCTCCATTTACTGGCCAAATCCCTTGCTAACTATGTAGCCCATAAATAGTGCTAACCAGTGTTGCAAACATCTACGCGACGAAAAAAATCGACAGGGTCCAGGAAACATCGTTTCGAGATATCTCAGCAAAACATCGGCAAACATCGGAAAAAAATCGGCAAACTTGAAAAATAGAAAAATATTCATTTTTTTTCAATTTTTTAAACATCTAAAGCAACAATAACATCAAATAAATACATTGCTACATGAATATGGAAAGAAAACCGATATATAAGATATATAAGATGTCTAGAGAATCAAGATACATCACACATACAAAATGGATCATGTCCTTGCATCTTAAGTCATCAAAAATATAACAAATGTATCTCATGATCATCATCATGATTCACGAGTCACCTACAATGAAATAAAGCAAATAAACTATTGATTCCCTCTACCCCTTTTACGGGAAAAGGTAATCGCTGTGCAAATGGCCTTTCCTTTAGAACTAGAAGTAGGTGCCCTTGAGGCTTGTGGGCCTCGTACTGGACTCTGACGTCCTCTAAAAGAAGACCCTACAAAATGACGTCCTCTAGAAATTGGAGAAGGTGGCCGAAACTGATGTCCTGAAGAATGAGAAGGTCGAGGAGGTAGTCCTGCAGCTCCTGTTCCTCTACCAGTACTAGTGCCTATGCTACCACCGGGTCTATCTCCCTCTAGCTCTGACTGTGGCACACTCCCAGAATCGGTGTGAAACTCCTCTGGAACTGGAACATGCTCATCCAAATTCTCTGAGACTGTATGAGTCTCACCATGATCACTATCAGTATCATGATCATCCTCTAGCCAATCAGGGGCTACCTCCATAACAGGCTCCTCACACTCTGCCCTCCATGCAGTGATGGTGTCAATCTCATCCAATGAAATGGCCTTCGCATCAACTTTTCTCTGATACTACTTCACCCACAACCTGAGATTGTAGTGGACGTAGACCAAATCATTAAGGCGCCGAGTATCCAACCTGGAGGAGGATCATAAATATTAAAGATTAAAGTGGCATAAATGTATAAATTAGAATTTAATAATTTATAATTTTATATTATATAATGAATTTGAAAATTTGAAATTCTCTAACCTCTTGCGCTTTTTGGAGTGTACTTTTTCAAATACACTCCAGTTACGCTCGCAACCAGAAGAGCTACATGTCTGGTTGAGCACTCGAACGGCAAGCCTCTGTAGAAAAGGTACACAACCACCATAGTTCTCCCACCAAGTATCTACAATGAAATTATGAATAAAATAAACATGAGAAACGAAAAATAAAATTTAAAACAAAGAATTAGAAAGAGAAAATGAAATTTTAAATTTAAACTTTAAAGTTGAAAGTTTGAAACTAGGTGAAGCTTACTTGGCATCAGGTTTGTCCTATCATTTATTGCTCTATCAAACCCAAATAATCTTGTAGCTCTCTTATACATTTCCAACTCTTGGCAAAGCTGTGTACGCTCAGCTGCATCAGGTACCATCCTTTGGACACACTCATAGAATCCAAACATAACCTCTCCATCGAATCTAAAGCCATAGGAGTAAGCATACGAAGGCTTGAAGTATAGCCCTGCAACATGAATGGGGCGATGGAGTGTGTGGTTCCATCGCGAATCAATCACCGCCCATATCGTATGTTGTCTCTCCTGCCCCTGATCTCCCTTGTCCTCATAATAAGCACGGATGGATTCTTTGGCCCTATCCATGGCCTCATATAGGTAGCCCATTGCGGGCTTCTCTCCATCAACCAAGCGGAGAACCCTTACAAAAGGTTCAGTGATGGTGCACACCTCCTTCACTGCACCCCAAAAACTCTCATCATATGCAACTAGCCTGAATGTGGCTTGCCCCTCTGGTCTAGTGCTAAATGATAAAGCACACCACTCCGGTGAAAAGAACATCGCCTACAAGTCCCACAGAGAATTCAAAAGTGATTGAAGAGAAATAAAGCTAGTGGCAAAGCATGTGATGGCAGGACGCACCAACTCTTTGTCACCTGTGAACTTTCTCATCAAGCTAAGCACTGTTGCATGGTTATATATGAATTTTATGATGCTTCATGTTGAATCAATAGTATCCTTGATCCAATCAATCTTGCCTAAATCCTCTAAGATCAAATCAAGGCAATGGACGGCACAAGGACTCCAGAATAGTGTAGGATACCTGGCCATGAGCATCCTACCGGCAGCCACATAGTTCGCAGCGTTGTCCGTTATCACTTGGACAACATGCTGTGGCCCAATCTCTTGGAATGAACTCATCCAACAAGCCACATAGTAAAACCGCATCTTTGACATGTACAAATGCATCCACAGATCTCATGAACATAGTCCCCCTGGGGCAATGAACCAAGAAGTTGAGAAGTGTCCTACCCCTCATATCGGTCCAACCATCCGACATCACACTGCATCCTGTTAAGTCCCATGATCTTTGAAGCTCCTCCAATCTGCGAGTGCAATCAGCCTTTTCATCCTGAAGGATGGGCCCTCTCAACTCCTCATAACTAGGGGGCTTAAACCCCGCTCCAACTATAGCAGCCGCCTCAAACATGGACACATAAAATGGGTTCTTTGCAAAGTTAAATGGAATAGCACTCCATAACAAGCATCGACCAATAAGTTTGTGTGCATCTGCTTTTTCCTTTACTTTCACCATGGACCTTATAGAAGGTTGTCCCCCAGGGTTGCATCTTGAAGATACCATGAAAGGCGATGTGGACTGCTGTGTGGAGTGGGTATCGGTATCTGGGCTTGTCCCAGTAGCCCCTACTCCTGCTGCGGACCCAAATCTTGAAGCAAGTTGATTCCTCACAGCCTCCCTGTATTGTTTCCTTAGCCCAGTGCCCTCAATCGCTTGTGTGGCCTTAGCAATGATTTCCGGAGTTGTTTCTTTGCAAGGACCCACATCATGCCCTGCTATTTGTGCAAGGTGGTATTTCAGCCTACTTATCCCTCCTGTCATTCTTTTCTCACATAGATTGCAAGTGAGAATTTGTCGATTGACTGGGTCAATAGGTGAGCCCCACTCCCAAAATGGATCCAAAGCCTTTGGCATCTTGTATATGGAGTTATTATGGACAAAATGAAGCTTGAATCTTGATACTTTGAACTTGAAGTTTGAACCTAAGGCAAGAAAAAAAACGTTTTTTAGCATATGTGATTAATGAAAATGTAAAAGTTTAAAACACAAGAAGAATTCAAAGAAATATTGAGCATTCAACCATTAATTTGATGAGGAAAAATACATAGACATTTTTATGAGGATTTATAAGGAATCTAGGGCAAGATCAAAAATGCCAAAACGTTTTTCAACATGCAAGCAACAAAAAAAAACATAACAGTTGAAAAAAAAATGCTTAAAACCCTATAAAAATCGTTTTTGAAAATAGAGAATTACATGGCAAAGTAAATCAACAACAATCCCTCTTGGAAAAGTGAGAAATGATGGGCAAATTTTTTACTTACCTTCAGTTGTGATAATTGTGGAAAAAACCCCAAATGGCAAGATCCAATCTTCAATTTGATGCTTGATGGCGAAGAAAATGTTGCCTAAATTCGTTGTTGGTCTCCTGAAACTCTCTTCACTTGCCCTCTCAGACCCTTAGCTCACCTCCTAGTGGACTGTTTGAGTCAAAATAAGAAAAACAAATTTAAAAACCCAACTTAAAGGAGTCTTTTTCCGGCTTTGTCCGCGCGACCGATTTTTCCCATCGCCTCGCGATTTCTCAGGGCGATTTCTCGGCAAAAAAGCGGCGATTTCTCGGAAAAAATTGGGGGCGATTTTTTCGGTGATTTTTTGGTTAAATCTCGGTGCGGCGAAAAAACCGCGATTTATCGGACATCGGTCGATTTATCGCCAATGTTGGTAACACTGGTCATAACAGATGGAATGGTAGCCATTAGGTTGCATCTTGTCTTGGCTAGGTCTTCATCCACTTTTATCACCTTAGAGTAGAAGCATGTCCTCTTTAGGAGTCTTCTAGGGATAAAGGTCTAGGTATTTAGGTTTGTGATTGAAGAGCACGCCTGTAAGAGTGATGGGAAAACTGAAACCGAACTTATTGATGTTTTTCCTTATCTAGAGCTTAAATAAGAACAATCACATGATGATACGATTGTAAGTGAACTTGATTAAGAACATTGCAATGAGGATCCTTGCCCTGATAGTATCGATAGAATTCTTCATCCGATCCTTAATCAAAATATGTCGGTTCAATGTGTGGATCCTGACCTTGTTTCGAATCTTGAAATCACTTCTGAAATTAATTTAAAAGCTCTTTCCTATCATCAAATTGACAAATTCCAAGGTCAATTATTCCAAGTCTGGGAGAATATTTTCAATCCACCATCCCACCCCAACTTTTCGAGTCTTCTTGTATGGGTTTGTCTTTTAATCAAGTTGTTACTTTCAAAATCTTTAATCAAGAGTTTAAGCATTATCAGGAAATTGGGGAAAAAGCACTTCATGTCTCTTCTCAATCATCCGTAATGAATAAATTTTTTCAATTTGTAAATCTATATTATGGATGGTTGGAGAAGGTGTATAAAGATCAATTTCATCTTTTCTCCATTTTTAAACAACAAATGGGCTTGATCTCATTCACAGTATTACATTACAACTTGTCCCCATTTGATTCTCCTGGAGTGAATAGAATTGAATGTCCTAGTAGCGTAGAGGAGAAAACAAACTGTTTGGAGTGGCCGAGTCATGAATCATATTGTCTTCTTCCATCAATAGCGAACTTGCATACCTTCTATGATCCTATCAGTATTTTGATGGACGAAGTTCTCAAAAGTCAATTGCATCCTTGGCATGATTTCATTCCAGGTCTTTCTTTGAATTTCAAAAAACAAGTTAAAATGGTTTCAATTTTCATATACATTACTTTTAAACCATCTTTGGCTTGTTGGATCATTAACTATAAAGAAAGCTCAATGGATTCGTTCAGCAAGTGGTTGCATTGGATTTATGATTTTACCTAACACTTGTCTAACTTGGTTAGAGTAGGGTACGTAGGAGATAAATAAGCCCTTGTTGGGCAGTCGTGTAGCATGCCAGTCTTGCACCTTTTGTCTTTGCCTGGAGCTTTCTTTTCAAAGCTCTTAGTGTAGTTTCCAATCTTATCATTTTCTTTCCCTGCAAAATAAAAATCAAGCTTTTCTTAAAAAGTTGTGGTTATAGACTAGATTTATTTTGTGCTTTTCAGTTTCATACATTTTTATTTTTCAATACTTTATTTTATCCACATATTGTTCTGACGACCAATATGTGAGTTTGGTATAGCTCTGGACATGCTACAGGTAGTCGATGACATTTTGGTAGCGGTTGCAGAGCTGGAAGGATTGATCGAAGATGCGAGAAGCAGAGTACGAGGACCAGAGATTCTGAGGTTCTCAGGCACTCTTTTTAGCAAAGCACTTGTCCTAGCTGGAGCCAAATGTTATCACATATATAGTAGTCGAGCTACCATATTCTATTTTTCAGATACAGTACATTTTTCAGCCAGATCTCTTACATATGAGATGTTGAGATGAGCAGTTTTGACGGATAATTATTTTGTTAGTGGACTATTATACTCTCCCATGTCAGGACCGAGTCTCAGGACACTCAGATTTGAGGGCTGATGTAGCCATGTAGTCATTTACAGAGCAGTTATTGATGCCCAGTTTCATATCAATGCTTTCTCATTGGACAGATGATGGTTCAGATGGATTTTATGCATGATTATGACTCAGCTTTTATTACATTGTGTTATGGTTATCATTGCTCTTATACTCATCTTTGTGACATGTATTAACATGTAGTGTCATGATCTAGCGGTCATAATTATATCGACTTGGATGTATTTGTATTATGTATTGATGTCCCTACTTGGACTTGGAAGTTCTTGATCTATACTCATTGGTTTTACCCTCCTTAGGGAGAATAACAATAGTCATTCCCACCATTGTTTTGGCTTGTTAGTGTTGGCCTCATCATTCATTGTCTTCACCCATCCATTACCTTCCAGTTTTGTTTTAACCCGACTTACTACTCGACTTGTGGCATGGAGAACCTTTCCCCGCTAGAACCTTTGTTGGATAAACCTCCATGTTTATATTGCGTCTCAACTTTGAGTTGGTGACAGAACTTGCCTTTGGTGAATTAGATTGTATGCCTAAATCATTATGGTCGGCTGTCCCGATGTTTGGCACTGTGCAAAACTCCCCCTGGTCACTTGAGATGTTGGCTAAAACTAAAAGCTCATGTACTACTTATATTGAAAATGTGTCTATGCACCCATGAAAAATGCAAAATCTAGAATGTGTTTCTTAACACATATCTAGAAAGGGCAAGAGCAATGAAATGCTAAAATACCCCCTGAAGGGAAAAGAAAAGGTCCAAAAAGAAATGGTTAAATATATGCTATATCCAAATATTGTTGACCTTATAAAGTTGAATATGTCTCGGATGAAAGCTACGATTAGCTGTGCTTTTAAGCACTGGTGAAGTCCCAAAGGGTCATATAGACCAAAAGGGCCATGGAAATAAAAATGATGGTCATAATGAAGCTAGATCAAACTTGATGTAGACATGATGCCTAAGTTGAATAAGCACTCTCTGAACAGCTCAACCATTTGTGAGGCACTGCCATTCCCTATGTTGTTGTTTGTCCGGCATTGGTTATTGTGAGTATTCCCCTGCCATATCCAAAGTGTCATGATGTTCAGTAGGAAGTCATCATTTGCCCTAGCCTTGTCAGATACGGCCTTCACCCTTCACTAGCAAATTGACGACAACTATGAAGTGAGTATAGTCCTGAAAATCTAGTCTGAGTAATAATAAATAAAGCCCTATATATGTATTTGGTTAATGTTCCGCTAGTGAAATGACCGCTACTTGTTGTGATTGTTGCTTAAATGATTTGTAGAGCATGTCTTAGCCTTATAACACTTGCGGCACATGGATGATAGTCTAAGTTATATTATTGGAATCTGGTCATTTAAAGATGGTTATATTGTCTATTGGATATGGTTGATGATCAGGTAGAGACCTGAGAGGGGTATGAGTATACACCCTAGATGGATTTGGAAACTCTGAGTCTAATGAGATAGTTTGTTTTCAGTTCCGAGCATTTGCAGAGATGGTCAGGCTCATTTTACTTTTTTGATGCAGTTTTGCTTCACATGATGATGTGTTTAAGCAGGGAGATGTTTTTATTAGATCTCCTAGGGCGTTGTATGGGATATAGGGGGTGCAGCCACTTGATTGTACCATAGTATACCCATCCCAAAGAGCCTGGTGGGCTCAATTTGACAATGCAGGCACCCTGGGAGGCTTTTTTGGCAAGTTCACATTTCCCGAGGCAGATTAAAAAATGATTAAAATTTAAATGGCTATTAAAGAAATCGACTTGGGCAACTGAGGCAAAAAAATGACATGGGATGAGTCATGATGATGAGAGTGATGTCCTCCGCACCTTCTCTAGCAGTTGCAGCACCTAATTGGGCCTACACCTATTTTTTGGGCATTTTTATATTATTTTCTGGAGCTTTTGGGAGGCTCACGATTTCCTCAAGGAGGCACAAAGTCAAAAAATTAAAATATTATATTTTTTTATTGTGCCATGGGGCACCCAGAGGGAGTTAGTTAACACTCCATGGACCCACCATGTTCTTCATTTATTTCTTGTTGAGCGGGGTACCCTCTTTATGGGTCATCTAGTCCACTTTGGTACTTTATGGTTATATCGATCCATGTATTGTATGTTGAGCTCATCTCAACCATTGATTAAAACATTTTATCTTTTAATCTTAGCCACTCATTTTGAAAGTGGCTAGGATTTTGGTTCTCTCGTTTTAAAGGAAAGAGCTTCTCATTTGTAAAGGGTCTTTGGCTATTGGATCTGATTAATAGAAAGATTTTTTTGTGGATATTTTCAAGATCAGCTTTGCATCTGATGTTCTTCAGTGGTGATTGGAAAATATTTTGCTTCCTAGCATTCGGAATATTTTGTGAGATCAATACCTTTTTTCGGGATCTTTGTCTTGTTTACAGGAGGGCGTTTTCAGCTGGAGCATTTTTGCAGGGGGACCTCAACTTGCTCGAATTGTTTTCGTCTTGTATCAAAGGGTCTTCATTAGCTTCATTGTGATCTACGATTACATCTTGCTACTTTTCTGTAGATCTAGCATTTTCTTTCATGGTACAACAAATCTGATACTGTTGAAGTTTGCTTGTGCAGGATAGGGGGCGCATTGGTCACTTGGAGCACAACGTTGGTCCTAGAACTCACTCATATCTTCCAAAATTGATCGATATGGCGGGGATCATTATTATCAAGGCATCTACAAGCATTTCCAGGTAAGATCTAACAGGTAAGTCTCTTCTCTTTCAAATCTCAATCCATTGTACCTGCTTTTCTTCAATTTTTCTCAAAAAACTACTAAAGAATAAAAATCCAAAAAAATACTTAATCGGGGAACCGCTTGATCTTTGAACAAACCATTTATGGGTTGTGTAAATCGGGCATCCCCCTCAGTGAATCATCCTCAATGTTGTCCAAATTGTGACTGGTTTGCCCTATATCTGACTTTTTGACTGCTCAAACCCCAACGCCCCCACTAAAATTTTGACATTTTCTAGACTTGATTTTTTCCGGAAAATAATCACATAGGTATGTAGAACAGGTCTCCCTCATTCCAGAACACCCCCAACGCTGAGCTAGTTCCTGCGAGGTAGCCCTAGATCTGAACATGAAGCAAGGTTCCATAGCTCAGAGTACAGCTAAGGCAGAGTATATTGCTGCAAGCGAAGCCTACAAGGAAGCAGTTTGGCTCAGAAAGTTGTTATCTGATCTATTTGAGGGAAAGCTTGACTCAACGATCATCCATTGCGATAATCAGAGTTGCATAAAGTTTTCAGAGAATCTACTGTTTCATGACAGATCGAAACACATTGAAATGAGCTATCATTTCATCAAAGACCTAGTGCAGAGAGGTGCTCTGAAGTTGCAGTACATTTGTACAGATGAACAAATTGCTAATATCTTGACCAAACCTCTAACAGCATCAAAGCTCGTGTACTTTCGTGACAAGCTTGGTATGGCAGAGAACGCCTCTCTCGCTGAGAGGGAGTGTTGATTTTCTGAGCAACATCGAGAGCCCTTCTCTTCGGAGAATGGGACCACATGGTCCAAGACCACGGTGAAGACCCAACCCAATGTTGAGTGACCATACTGCTGAATGGTAGATATCTGATCTGGGACCATGATATAAACCCAGATCTGCCCTCGGTAGACTCAACCTTGTGTTGAGTAGACATCTAGTCTGGGACCATGATCTAGACCAGTCTAGGACTGATAGACTCAACATAGTTCTGAGTAGCCATTCTCTGGGAGAATGACGACACTGTAAGCCCTAGACTGGGTCTGGGCATGTGTCTGGCACTTTGACCCTTGATCTACGGGCTTGGTGTGTTTCTCCAAGGATTAGCTACCGTTGGTTAAGTTACCCTAGTATTAGATCTAGGTGTCACACAGTGTATGAGATAAAAGCATTAATAACTCTCTTGGTTTATTATGATGTACTTTTGAAATAAAAAAGCACCACACGTAATGACCACATGGGCACTTGGTAAAAGGCCAAAGTCAAAAGTCAAAAGAAATAAAGACTTTTTGTACCACAGGAAAAGGACCACAGGTGGAAGAAAAAATTAAATAAAGACTTCTTATAAACGTCAAAGGAAAAAAATAAAAGTACCTTTTTGGTAAAAGTGAAAGTGAAATTAGGAAAAGAATAAAAATATTATTATTTTTATCTTTCCTAATCTTGTCCACCTAAAAGGACCATAGGTGGAAAACAAAATTAAACAAAGACGTCTTATAAAAGTCAGGAAAAAATATAAACTACATTTTTAGTAAAAGTGAAAGTGAAATTAGGAAAAAAAATAAAAATATTATTATTTTTATTTTTCCTAATCTTGTCCACTTACAGGTGAACAAAGGCTATAAAAGAAGATCAAGCCTTCTCATTTGTTACACACCCTTTTGCTCTCACAAGTGAAGAAGACTATCTTATGTTCAAACCCTTAGCTAGGGTTTTATCAGCAAAGTCCATCTTCAGCATTTTTGCACAGCCATCTTCAGCATTCCATTTTTTGGGCAGTTTTCAGCAATCTAATATTTTTTGGGCAATTTTCAGCAATCTGATATTTTCGGGCAGTTTTCAGCAGTCTAAGATTTTCGGGCAATTTTCAGTAGTTTGATACTTTTGGGCAGTTTTCAGCAATCTGATATTTTCGGGCAGTTTTCAAACAGTCTGATATTTTCGGGTAGTTTTCAGCAGTCTGGTATTTTCGGGCAATTTTCAACAGTCTGATATTTTTGGGTAGTTTTCAGCAGTCTAATATTTTCAAGCAATTTTCAGCAGTCTAATAATTTTGGGCAGTTTTCAGACAGTCTGATATTTTCGTGCAGTTTTCAACAGTTTGATATTTTTGGGTAGGAGAGAGAAAATCTCAGTTTTCTGAGAAAGCTCTAAATTGCTCCACTTGAGTTTCCAGATTCAAAAATTCAGAGGGAGGAAGAGTTTGATGATCAAACTCTAGATGTTCCTGAGAACATTGAAAGTCCACTAGAAGAACTACTTGAAGTTCCTCCTTCAAAAAGGAGACCTGCTTGGTACCGAGAAACGGTACAACAAGCCGAGAAACATAAACCTCCTCCAAGAACTTTCAAAGAAAGCATAAGACCACAGAAGTACTCTGGTCTTACGAGTCAACTTATCAATTCAAAACCTTCATTGTATGAACAAACGGCAAGTAAACAGGTATGGGTTGATGCCATGATTGAAAAGTATAAGTCAATCATGAAGAATGATGTTTGGAAAGTTGTTCCCAGACCTACAGGAAAGTCAGTACTGACTTCCAGATGGCTTTATAAGATCAAGCATGTTGCAGATGGCAATGTGGAGAAGTATAAAGCCAGATGCGTAGCTGATGGCTTCGCTCAGAAAGAAGGCATTGACTATGACGAGACATTTGCACCTGTTGCCAGGTACACTACCATCAAAACCATCATTTCACTTGTTGCAGTATTCGGATGGAAGTTACATCAAATGGATGTAAAGACAGCCTTTCTCAATGGTAAGATTGAGGAAGAGGTTTATATTGAACAACCTGAAGGCTTTGTTACTCATGGGAAGAAGACCCATGTATGTAAACTGAAGAAAGCCTTGTATGGACTGAAACAGGCTCCGAGAGTCTGGTATGCCAAGATGGATGGATTTCTCCATAGCTTGGGGTTCTCTAAAAGTAAAGTTGATTCTAACTTGTACTTTAAAGTTGTTCATAATCATGTCTTGATACTTGTTCTATATTTAGATGACTTGTTTCTTACAGGTGATGAACAGTTGATAGACCAGTGTAAGAGGGAGCTTACCTCTGAATTCGAGATGTGAAATATTCTAAGTTGTAAAAATGAGGAAAAACTTCCAAATTCTGATGTTGGACTTCCGTCAAACAGTTTGCATGTTTCTGAGATTATGGCTGTAGATGAAAATTTGATTGGACAGCGATATAATTTTGGTTTTTGCTGGCTGTTTAGTGGTCTCCTAAACCCTTATGACTCCCCAATGAAGTGCCAATGGTTGTATTTGAATTTTAAGTGAAACCCACAAAATATTGAAGCAAACATTCATATTTAAATGGCAACACGGGCTAAACATTGGCTGTATTTTATTAAAAAATATGGCTGAATCATTAGCAACTACAATGAGGTAGGAATACCTCTCAATAACAATGTCATTTGACTGTTGTATAAAGCTGGAACACTTGCAAGCTCACGCAGCCATAAAATATGCTCAAACTATCCCCCACGAATTGGCAAGCTAGGCGACTTATGCATTGACTGTTCTATTGTCTGATATGGGCGTGACAGCAGCCTCCAATCCAGCGTTCCTTTCCCTGCAACGTAAGGCACATTCCACCAGAGAGAAATCGACCAACCACCACTCTTTCCCTTGCCTCCACGTTGATCTTTACTCACACGCAATTTGGTAGAAGGAGGACGCGGCCAGCATTCATCCACGCAACCAAGGTGAATGTCAATGGAATTTCTTAGCAAGTAAGTACTCCAGCCAAAGGATCCACGATTTGGAAGTGGATCGACCCCTTTCCATTGGAAAAAATGCAGCGAGCCAATGAGGAATGCGTCCAACTAGAAGAAAACACTCCAACTGTCAACTCGTCCCAATGAGGGAATGCCCTGTCTGACCAAGCTGTAACTGAACTCTTTTCTTGGATGAAGATATTCGAATCAAGATGCCAACGTCTGCAAATGAGAACCCTGAATGGATTCTCCAATTCTCCCGACTAGAGCAAATAATTTCACTGCCGAATCCAAGATTCCACGGCTAGGGCAGGTAGTTTCACTGCCGAATCCGAGGTGTCGAATGGGTTTCCAGCTGAAACCCTCGTATGCTCACTGAGCTATTCTCCAAAATCAATTTCTCCAAATGAATCGTACATAATGCCTCCTCCATCCTCCTTTTTGCCTTTTCACTTTTTCCTTTTTCCTTCATTAAAATATTCCTTTTAATCAATAATTGGAGAAAATACCCTCAAAGAGGGGTTTAATATTAATAAATTCACTTTTCCTAAGTTTTACTTTATAACTCAAAAGTGACTTTACTAATGTCATTTCCCTAGCTTGTCCGTTTAATGGTTTACGGGAAATGGGATAAACCACCACGGTATTCCGACTGCCTAGGGGAAATGGGACATTACAAGATGAAAGATCTCAAATTGATGCATTACTTCCTTGGCTTAGAAGTCTGGCAAAAGCCAAGTGAGATCTTCCTAACACAAGGAAAGTATGCAGTGCATATCTTGCAAAGATTTGGGATGCAGGACTACAAGTCCATGAGCGTACCAATGACTACCAACTTGACAAAGTTACGGGACTCGGCCTCTAGTTCACAAAATGTGGAGTCTACTCTATACAGACAGCTCATTGGTTCCCTGATGTATCTCGTCCATACGAGACCAGACATCTGCTACACAATGAATGCACTGAGTCAGTTCACGTCAGATCCGAAGCACATACACTTGGTAGCCGCCAAACATGTACTCAGATATGTGCGAGGGACTATCACTTATGGGCTCAGGTATACTTCCAGCAGTGGAGTACTGTTATCTAGATATTCAGATTCAGATTGGGCTGGCAGTGCAGTTGACCGAAAAAGTACCTCTGTTTATTGCTTCAGTATGGGATCAGCAATGATCTCTTGGTCCAGCAGGAAGCAGGGTTCCATAGCTCAGAGTACAGCTAAGGCAAACTATATTGATGCAAGCGATGCCTGCAAGAAAGCAGTTTGGCTCAGAAAGTTGTTATCTAATCTGTTTGAGGGAAAGCTTGACTCAACGATCATCCATTGCGATAATCAGAGTTGCATAAAGTTTTCAGAGAATCCAGTGTTTCATGACAAATCGAAACACATTGAAATGAGCTATCATTTCATCAAAGACCTAGTGCAGAGAGGTGCTCTGAAGTTGCAGTACATTCGTACAGATGAACAGATTGCAGATATCTTGACCAAGCCTCTGACAGCATCAAAGTTCGTGTACTTTCGTGACAAGCTTGGTATGGCAAAGAATGCCTTTCTCCCTAAGAGGGAGTGTTGATTTTCTGAGCAACATCAAGAGCCCTTCTCTTCGGAGAATGGGACCACCTGGTCCGGAACCACGATGAAAACTCAACCCAGTGTTGAGTGACCATTCTGTTGAATGGTAGATATCTGGTCTGGGACCATGATATAAACCCGAATCTGCCCTGGGTAGACTCAACCTTGTGTTAAGTAGACATCTGGTCCGAGACCAAGATATAGACCAGTCTGGGACTGGTAGACTCAGCTTAGTTCTGAGTAGTCATTCTGAGAATGAGAGAATGACGACACTGTAAGCCCTAGACTGTGTCTAGGCATGTGTGTGGCACTTTGACCCTTGATCTATGGGCTTGGTGTGCTTCTCCAAGGATTAGCTACCCTTGGTTAAGATACCCTAGTACCAGATCTAGTTGTCACACCGTGTATAAGATAAAAGCATTAATAACTCTCTTGGTTTATGATGACGTACTTTTGAAATAAAAAAGTACAACACGTAATAACCACAAGGGCACTTGGTAAAAGGCCAAAGTCAAAAGTCAAAAGAAATAAAGACTTTTTGTACCACAAGAAAAGGACCACAGGTGTAAGACAAAATTAAATAAGAACTTATAAAAGTCAAAATAAAAAAATAAAAGTACCTTTTTGGTAAAATTGAAAGTGAAATTAGGAAAAGAATAAAAATATTATTATTTTTTATCTTTCCTATCTTGTCCATCTAAAAGGACCACAGGTGGAAAACAAAATTAAATAAAGACTTCTTATAAAAGTCAACGAAAAAAAAATAAAAGTACCTTTTTGGTAAAAGTGAAAGTGAAATTAGGAAAAGAATAAAAATATTATTATTTTATTTTTCCTAATCTTGTCCACTTACAGGTGAACAAAGGCTATAAAAGAAAATCAAGCCTTCTCATTTGTTACACACACTTTTGCTCTCACAGGTGAAGAAGACTATCTTATGTTCAAACCCTCAGCTAGGGTTTTATCAACAAAGTCCATCTTCAGCATTTTTGCACAGCCACCTTCAGCATTCCAATTTTTTGGCAGTTTTCAGCAGTCTGATAATTTTTGGGCAGTTTTCAGCAGTCTGATATTTTCGGGCAGTTTTCAGCAGTCTGATATTTTCGGACAGTTTTCAACAATCTGAAATTTTCAGGCAGTTTTCAGCAGTCTGATATTTTTGGGGCAGTTTTTAGACAGTTTGATATTTTCAGGCAGTTTTCAGCAGTCTGATATTTTTGGGCAGTTTTCAAACAGTCTGATATTTTCAGGCAGTTTTCAGCAGTCTGATATTTTCGGGCAGTTTTCAGCAGTCTAATATTTTCAGGAAGTTTTCAGCAGTCTGATATTTTCAGGCGGTTTTCAGCAGTCTGATATTTTTCGGCAGTTTTCTAACAGTCTGATATTTTCAGGCAGTTTTCAGCAGTCTGATATTTTCAGGAAGGAGAAAAAATCTCAATTTTTTTGAGAAAGCCCTAAATTGGTAATTTTCTGTAATTCTGGAAATTGTGGGTAAATTATCACTCTGATTTTTTACTGATGAATTTTACAGTTACTGTGGTCGAAATCCAGATCTGGATTTGAGGAATTTTTTGAAGAATTTCTTAAGCCATCTCATTTACGAGATGAGCTATTAATGCTTTTGGGGTTCTTGTCCTTTCAAGGTTTCCCCAGTGAAAAAATTTTGTGTCCATGTGTGCTAATGTGATGAATGTGTTTTTACTGCACTGCTGATCTATTTATGTTTATCTGCAAATTTTTAAAGTTTATGCTAATGCTGAAAATTCAACATTTCTTACAATAGGATGATGATTACTACTGTCATAATTTGTCATTAAAGTTCATGTCATCCACTATCATTCTTCTTCATTCAGACCGCTGCATTTTGATGATATAAATGACTTGTCTCTGCTGATATACAGAGCTTGTTTCAGATGTTCAATGGTAAAGAATACTTGTAAATTGGCTAATATTTTTGTATCCCACTTATCATTGCATATTATAACTAATTGAAGGACACTCCACTCTCTAAGTATTTACAAGACTAAAGTCCCAAATTGGTTTTTCCTTGGATACGTGCACTTGCATTACTCATACCCATACATAGAGTGATTCCTTCCTATTACCAAATTGACTCCATTAGGCACTAATTACTCACTTCACACATTAGTGTCTCTTGCAGAGTTACGTAGGGCTCTCCCCTAGGAGGTACAGACTCTCTAAAGCAGTTTGGAAAGAGTGGCTAAGGTGAGAGTGGTCACCTTCCCTTTCATATGTTGGTTGGTGACTAGATCTGCTAATTCATCCGGTAATAGAGCCTAATTCTAATTGACATATTTTTTCATGGAGTAAATTTTGTCTCGACCAAGGTTACACAACCCGTGGGTGCAATAGGAATTGGTTGAAGATTCCGATACGAGTGCGGCGCTCATTCCAAAATTAGGAATCAGGGATTCGGAACCCTAAACCTAATTAACCTTAACTATCCTACATTTATCCTTCGCAGGGCACATACCATGCAGAGGAGGAGGAAGAGGGAGAAAAGGAGGAGGAGGAGGAGATTGAGAGTGATGAGGGGCAAAAACAAAAAGACACAACACCTTTGTGGAAGTATGTGACAAGGCTTGGGGGAGGGAGAGGGGATGGAACCACAAAGTTTACATGCCTCCATTGTAATAAAAATTACACAGGTTCATATACCCGTGTGAGAAAGCATTTGTGGGATTATGCCATGTGATCAAGGTAAGGCTACTGGAGTGAAAACATGTGACAAAGTGTTAGCTAAAGAAATAAACAAATACAAGATGGAAGAAGAGACCGCTCAAAACAATTCCAAGAGATCAAGGGTCGAATCTGAATCCCCACAGAGAATGTTTAGTGGTGGATCTGGATCATCATCCACCCATGCTAGTGGATTCTCGACTATGCGAAAAACATTATCAGATTTCCTTGACCTTGGTTGCAGTGATGATGTGGATTCAAAAGTTTACAGGTTTCTTCGGATTCAAAAGTTTACAGGTTTTTCCATGCATGTGGTGTGCCATTCAATGTTCTTTGCTCACCCTATTGGCATGAAATGGTACAAGCCATCAATGGTGCCCCTAAAGGATATAGGAGCCCTGGGTATGACAAAGCTAGAACCATTGAACTTGACAAGGAAAGAGCCAAAATCAATAGTGCTCTTGGAAAGTTTACAAATGATTGGTCAATATATGGGGTATCCATTGTATTTGATGGGTGGACAAATGTTAAAGCCAAACCATTGATAAATATTCTTGGTGTGTCTGCTAGTGGTGTAGTCTTCCTTTCAACTCATGACTACTCAGATCGCTACAAGACTGGTATCAATATTGCACAACCTTTACTTGAAACCATTCAAACGATTGGGCCATACAATGTCATTCAAGTCATCACAGATAATGCTACTAATTGCAAGGCAGCAAGAGCAATCATTAAGGATAAGTATCCCAACATATTTTGGTTAGGGTGTTTGGTTCACACAGTGAAACTTTTGATGCATGATATTGTTAAGATGAAGGACCCTAGTTATCGATGGATTGGTGCCTTGTACAAGAGAGGTAAGAAAATGATAAAATTGATCACCAATCATAGCATGGCCCACCACATTTTTCGCAATCACTCTATGTTGGAGCTATTGAAGATTGCGAAGACTAGATTTGGTAGCTAATACCTCGCCTTCAAGAGACTTTTGAAGTTAAGAGAGGCATTGCTTAGTATGGCCTCAAGTGATTCATGGCAGGGACTGAAAAACAGAGCTGCAAGCGCATCTGATAGATGTGACTTTCAGGAGGTGGAGGACACCGTTCTTGATGGTCATTTCTGGACACAGGTTAAATATGTTCTATGGTTCACCAAGCCCATTTAAAATATGATTCATTTTGCAGATACAGATCAGCCGATGATTGGGGAGGTGTATGAGCAAATGGATAGCATGCTTGTTCATATCAAAGACATTGTTGAGCAAAGAGATGCAATCTTGTATGACCATATTCATAAATATGTGGTCAAAAGGTGCGATAATTTGAATGTTCCACTCCATGCCCTTGCATATGTCCTTACCCCTGCATATTATTCTCCATCTTGGTTGGCCCAACCTGCACCTAGCGTTGGAGTTAGGAAAAGACCACACACAGAGCCAGAGGTGCAAAATGGGTATATGCTTGCATTAGACAAGTTGGTCCCTGATGAGAAGGAGTGTGCTCAAGTACGGAGTGAAATGAGCCAATACATCAAAGAACATGGAGTCTTTGGTACCTTGCATGCAACCAAGGATCAAGAGAGGTTGGATCCTATCCGTTGGTGGAACATGTATGGCAGTAGTGCCACATATTTGCATAAACTGGCGGTGAGGGTGCTTTCACAGGTTTTCAATAGTTCTTTTGCAGAGAGGTGTTGGAGCACCTACAGCTTCATCCACAACGTCAAGAGAAATAGTTTGAATACAGAACGGGTCGAAAGTTTGGTTTATGTGCACTACAACTTGAGGTTGTTGTCCCATTATTGTGAAGCGGCCAAGAATTATAGACGTTTTTTGACTTGGGACAGCAATCTAGAGGAGGCTAGTGTGGAGGATGGAGCCATTTCATTAGAGCGCTTGAAGGATGAATTATTGGGTGATCATGAGGGTGATCCGATTCATACATCAGAGATGCCACCCCCAACCACCAGCAGGTTTCCAAATGCAAGCATTTTTCTTTTAGATTCACAACATCCGGCAATCTGCAGGGGCCATTCATCTTCTTCTCGTGTTCCACGATCATTTCCAACAACTCCTATTCCACCTAGAACACGAGAAAAAAAATTGGAAGTTTCTCGTGGCAAAAGAAAAACTTAGTAGATTAGTAGATAGTATCATAATACTTGGTATTTCATGTTTATTATGGCCTATTTTGTAAACATTACGGCCTACTTTGAAGTTTGAGGTTTGAACTTTAAATTGTTGATTGCATCTTGATTCTTATCATCTTACGATCTTACAACTCTTTGGTATTGAATATGATATTATGATGCTTTGTTTCATTTCATGGTTGATGTTATCTGTTAGACTGTTAGAGTTTTTTGATGGCAAATATTATATGTTGAAATTTGAAGATTGATGTTGTTGATGATTGATCATTTGATGACAATGCTACAAGTCATAGCTCCTAGATGATTGATGTTATATGTGACATGTGTATTAATGGTTATATCTATGTTTTCTAAAGCTAATTTGGTATAATACATGTTTTTTTTAATATATATGCATCAAAATATATTAAAATATATATTATATTAAAAACGCTCCCAAATCGAAATCTTTTGAAAATTTCGTTTTTCACTCCCGCTCCCCGCTCCCAACAGCATAGGTACTATCTAGTTGAAAAAAGATGTCGTAAGTTAAGTTTTGTTCAATCCTTCTTGCCATCTTATTTATACGGGATTTATGTGTTGCATATTTCAAATTTGCCTTAATTCAAATTCTATAGCCATGAAACCTTAATCTATAGGGTGCACCACGTAAATCTTGAAAGGAAGTGGATACTTCCTTCAATCCCTTCCCTTGTAAACCCTAAATCATCTTCAATCCACCAAGTAGATTAGGGTTAGAAGATGCAATTCTCTTCTATTAGTGACATATTTGGAAAGGCCCTCTTAGTTGGTGATCTTTTTTACTCCATTTTCCCTTGATTGGATTGGCACTAGCCTTTGGAATGGTCCCTTATCCTCTCATCACCTATTATATGTTAGATTTTTATCATTTAAGCAATATGATCTTAGGATCTTCCCTGAGAGAATAACATGCACAGCAATAATCACAAGAGACGAGACACAAAGAGTTTTCCTCGGGGAAACCATAAAGGAGAAAACCCCGCAACTTCCTCTAAAATAGAATGAGCACCAATGGAAAAAGTAAAACCCAAAGACAAAAAGATGATCTCCGACAGTTGTTCTCTCTCTCACTTGTGCGAGCTTCTCTTCTCTCACTCATGCGCTACAGTTGAGTGAGTGTGTTTTTCAAATAGAGAGTCTCACTCTCTATTTATACTAGTTTTCCACTTGACAATTACTCACCAGGGCCGACTTCTCTAGGAGAGTCTAATAACCCTAGTACCCCTCAACTATGGAGACTTTTGCCCCGACTTACAAAGGAGGGTTAACCTCTATGACTTTACATGACTTGATTACATTAATGATTCTCCCGATAGGAACATCGAGGTACAAAGAAATACAATATATAAAATATACAAGTGAATACATTCTGAAGTTACAAATACATCAACATTATATATTCATATACTACAAAAACAATTGTTTTGATAGGGCAACCTCTTCAAATCACCTTGCTCCTCATTGTCTTTACCATAATAAACCTATCTTAGGGACTTACCCCCTTGAGTCGGAGAAGAGCCAACCAAAGTTAGAAGGGGATTGGTGTGTTGACATTGGCTCCCCTTTGGTTCCCTTGAAGATGCGCTAGGGTCAAGGAATTTGGATGGAGTCATTTTATTATTTTAAGTTGTGTCAATCCTATCAAGACCAAATAATTGATGAACAAACTGCATACAAGCTAGTGTGGTGGATATTTTTCAACAAAAGCTACAACCCACGAAATTGATACTCCAAAAAGAAGCAAAGACTACGGATGTTCAGAAAGAGCACCACCTTGGTCAGCATCAGAATCAGAAAAATTCAAAAATATACTATTACCAACAATTTACTCAAATGTAAAAATTCTTGAAACATATTAGTACTAAAGAGAGAGAAAAACCAATGGATCCAAAAGACTAGATGAAATACATGAAAACTTATTTCCAGTACTTGTATTTCCTCGAGCTGGACTATTCAATAAATGCTTTACACAAATAAAAAAGAGGAGCAGAGTTGGAGATTGAGAAGCTAAAGAGTACAGATACATTGGATTTTGACAATAATAGATGCAAAGAATGCAGGCATGCTTGCTTAACATCATAAAGTTATAGACTTCATTCTGAGCTGTAAAGAGCAGAAATTTGATGTTACATTTGCATCTTGAATCTTCACATGCATTATGAGTGTTTATAGATACTAATGTAGCGGAAGCTTACCTGATGGGAATGAAAAAGAAAGTGTGAGCATTGTGAAACTAAGCATGCTTACTTCATAATAACCTCTATTACCAGTAGCTTACACCTCCAAGTTATAGATGACCAGGGTATAATGTTAAATACCATGACACTAATTTTAACATGCATCATCAAAGTTTATAAATTATCAAATCCTGAATCAACGGCATCAAAGGTGATGCACGGAGTCTTATAACTGCATTATCATTACCTTTGAAGATGACCAAACAATATAAAGGGACAACCAG
This sequence comes from Pseudotsuga menziesii, assembly GCA_001517045.1. Taxonomy (NCBI): domain Eukaryota; kingdom Viridiplantae; phylum Streptophyta; class Pinopsida; order Pinales; family Pinaceae; genus Pseudotsuga; species Pseudotsuga menziesii. Next base: position 9,278 of record LPNX010402749.1, on the reverse strand, counting down.
AGCCTGAACAAAACAGTTAATAGTTCATTTTGCATTCCAGTTTCACTTTCAATTTAAATGCCTTTAAATTCTATCTTAATTTTAAACCAGATTAATTACTTTAACATTAAACCTTGCATGTTATAGTGTAATCAGAAAAATTATTCGAAATTATATCTACAGAGGCTATTCCATTATACTCGGTGCATTATTTCAATTTCAGACCCAAATACAGCCACTTGACCTTTTTAAAGTCCAAGTCCCATATGAATGTTGTTTATGAACTGGGTTTCCGGTCAAATTCCAAAGCATAGTCATGCTTAAGAAATGCATGTATCCTGAGTCAACCTCGATACTGAGTCATTGATTACACAGAAGTTTTCAAAAACAAAAAAATAACAACAATACTGAGTCATTGATTACCATTTCTCAGAGGTGGGATTACGAGAAGTAAAACAAAAGGAAAACCGTACCCTTGGTGTTAACACACCCAAATGCTTTGCGAATTCATAACCTAAACGCTCTGATTGACTTGCCATCCTTGACGAAGAGATCTTTACAACCGCCACTCCCTCATTGGACATCCCGTCGTTTCTAAGGCAGTTCTTAAAGAGTGCAAAGAGCACAATACCACCAGAATTGACGGTTACCTGTAGACATTAAATTTATTCTCATGTCATACTAAATCACTAAAATTAGCTGATTATACGAGATGGAAAACAAAATTTAATTACAGATAAAACAAGATTCTATATGGCTGCAATATTCTTTGAAAGAACAAGTTGAAGGTGTTGTCCCCAATCTTAAATATCCAAGATGAATGGACACACAAGTCTAAAGTATCTGTCACTCCTTGAGACAGAGCAAGTTGTAGGTGAACCGTGATATCCCTTGAAGACAAGGACTTCTGTTTAAAATGCATTACAAGGAAGATCTGGTGGTACATGTTAGCTTTTAGGAGTCATGCACACAAGCACACGAGAGAGATGCTTGTACTTATTTATACAAATGTTGAAGTTATTTTACAGATTCTAAGTAACTGACCAACCACTAACCTTAGATGTCAGTCACAAGTAAAGTCACTAACAATGAATATCACCTCTAACATTAGTTAGTGTTGCATTAGTACAACCCCCATCAACAAAGAAAAAAAATTCTAGCATCAAACCACCCCTTCTATAAAAAGACTCAAACTTCTACATTGGAAAGCAAGTCAACTGAACAACTAAATGATGACTACAACTTTTCATTACAATCAATATGAAGACCTCATGTGTGTTAAGTTTCTGGGCTTAGATCTGGTTATTAGACTCGAATAATTCACTGTAATTATTATCTGAAAGCACACTAAAACCCTAACTAATTATGCAGCGGAAATACTCAGAAAATCATACATTCATTTAACACATGAGATTTATCTTGGAAACCCCAATCCCTGGGGAAAACCAGCAAACAGTTTGTCTTCCTATTGCAGATTTGTTGAAAAGCACTTACAGTTTATAGAGCTCCAGAGACGTTATTGACTAACTCCCGCTTCAATTTGTGCCCAAACCCTCAGCAATATGACAAACCCTAGCTTGAATGAATACCTCGTTCCAAAGCCTCTGAGATACTCCCTCTCTCAGATTTTATCACTCTCTGATCTCATCTTGAGAGACTCCCTCTCTCCAAAGCTTCTAAGAAAATCCCTATTAGTATCTGATCACTCACTATCAATGATCTCACACACATTGACAAGGATCAAATGATCTGATGTCTACAACTCTCCATAGACTCTTTTATAACATCCATTTTATGCAAATACCATGGTCCTTCCAATACCATGGGCCCTCCAATACCATGCACTAATAAATACCACCCAATACAATTGACCTTTACATAAAGTATTACAAAAGACACTTTTGAAAAGACTGTCTAGAGAGTTCCTTCTCAAACCACTTCTACATATTAGACACCCCCACGTAGAAGTACCTGTATGCTCCTATCCACCAAGACATATGAGTAACCAGTAGCAACACTCACCAGTTCTCTAGGAAAGCAACCTAGACACATGTCTTGTCCTCAGCATAAAAAGCAAAGAATATTTTATCCTTTTCTCCTCCTAAAGATTTGGCACCCAACATTAGAATTCCCTCCTCTTTGCCATCACTCTCTTATGCTGAAAGTAAAACTTGGATCTACACAACCATTCATCACTAAGCAGACTTTTATTGATAAACCCTAACAAGAGGCCTGCCTGAGTGAAGGAATAATTCTTACTTGTGATAATTCAATGGTGACATTATATTATGTGAAAATGAATATAATGCCCAAAATGTACATATGATTCAAAGATGACGACAAAGAGAAAAGTTAGAAGATGATCTCATGAAGATCACTTGAGAGTTTTATGTAGATATTCATGGAAGATATTGTGGACATATTTATGGAAATGGTTGAACCAATATTTCTATTATGACAAGGTTGTTATGGTCATCTATTCCTATATAAGGGACCTCATTGTACTCTATTGTATCATGAGAGAATTATAGATCAATACAATGTGAAGTTTGCAGCATATCTATGTCTTTATGGTATGATTTTCTGTGATAGTTTATTGGTCGGGCTGCTCAATTCCCAATATGTGGTATTAGAGCTATGGTGCCAAAGGTAATTTCAGATCATGTCCCTGATTACAGAAGATCAGACTTAATGAAGTGATGCTGAGATTGGCTGATTGCAGAAATCAGTTGAATGAACTGGTGGATTGCCATCCAAAGGATAAACAACGTGGTCAATGAAAGATTGCTGTCTCTGTTTCTCGCTATGGAAGGCAGCAGAAGTGGGAATTTTGAGGGTGTACCCATCGCTTAGCTCTGACCAGTGAACTTTTTGGCTCCCAGAGGACGACAACCCTGAACGCACACTGCACTAAATTCATGACATTCTCTGCTCCGCCTTTGGCAATTGCATCGTAAAAATATTCTGTCATTTTCTAATGCTCATTTCTCTTCTTCATCAGAGCATATTCAGGTATATGTGACTGGACTGAGACATCATCATTTTAGAGCCCACAATGTGAAAAAGGGGAACGAGCGTCTGGATAGGAGATTGGCTAGCAGCATTAACAGTTCACCCAAGATGGGAGGCCATGGCAAGAACTTTACCTCAGGCAGAATTCGATCCTCTGACCTACCTTACTTGCAGCCCGCCCTTGATGAGAGGGACCCCAACTATGTGGATAGAGATGATGAGCTGGAAGAAGCCCAACTTAGTGGTTTAGGGATGGATTACTGAAAAATTTAGGGGGATCCTATCCATGACACTGATGAGGATGTTTCTAGGAGTGGAAATGATGATTTATTGACTTATGAACAGCGTAGCAATTTGGAAGAGAATACTGAAATTTTACCTTTGGAACAGCCATGTTTAAAAAGTGCAAATGCCAAATTCAGAAATTAATTTCCAAAAAAAATCCAATTACTAACATCTTCAGATTTTTGTGTGATGTCATCTAAAATTTCAACTGGAAATAGTTCTTTATTTGCAGAAAATTGTATGGATTAACATGGTAACGCGGTCTGATATATAATGCAGAAATTTGCAGCCATCAGAAATAGGGCAGCAAGACTTAAAATGTGAATAGAGATTATTTTCTAGATCTGAAAATGTGTTTTATACTTTGTCTTCATGCTAATAGGAGTATAGATTTTCAAAGGAGATTCTAAAAGATTTGTTTCTTGAGGATGACAAACACAATTTTCCCAATTTTGATGGGTTGCCATATCCACAAGAAGTCTACAAGACTCCTATCAAACATTGGATAGAGGGGTCTTGCAAGAGGGTTTATGCCATTCTTGACATGATTTGGGTGTTGTTTTTCATTTCCATGATCATATTTCAGATGTTAAACTTAACATTCTCATCTTGGAGATTTCAGTATGTGTGTGATGTTTGATATAGCCTTGTTTTGGTTGGTGATTGTTTACAATTTGAACCTACACTGCTTCCTTAATGGAGACTCGGTGCAGCTTATAGACACTATGCCCACTGTCACCTCAATGTATGTGCCTCTTACTTAGGGTTGGTTCATTCCAACTCCAGGAGGGTATTCCTTACTGTACCTGCAACCTGTTCGTTAATTAGACAAATAAGAAAGAGCTACAAGTAAATTTTGTGTCAAACCTTAGAACAAGGAGGAATCAGAGACGACCAGTGTCTTTCAAGGGTTGATGGGGTTAAAGATGGGCTGGAATGATCATCCGAAGGGGGATGGAGAATAGGGGCAAGGCTTCCAAGATGGAAGAATCTCGCCACAAGATAAGATGCAGCTTAAATAAATGGGTTGAACTAGTGACATCTTTGTCCTAGTAGCTACGAGGGAGCTAGGAAGTGGTTTTCCCACTCTACGGGTCTCAAAAGGTTTGGTCAACTCGATGAAAACCTGCAATTGTTAGCACAAATCAAAGACAAAAATCTTTGACTCTACTTAATAATCCTTACAACCTCTACAAATAAAGAAATCATGAACACGTTATCCAATAAACTATAGCACACAGCAAGACAAGAAAACAAATGTGGATCAATGATGGCCTAGCTTTATTCAACTACCAATCTGGAATTACAATAAGTGACCACTGGTATTCCAACCCTTCACAGTGAGCATTGCACATTATTTAATAGACATCAATCGTACTAGATCAATGCACCCTATCCCTGTGCATGTGCATGTGCATGAGACTTGAGTTAAGTCAGGCAAGTTAATTCAGTCTTAACTAAGACTGATAGAGCAACTTCAGTCAAAGAAAAGGGTGCCCTACTTTGCAGTAAATATAGATCTATCTTACAAACTATTATTCAAAAACTAACATGGAATGATGGAACTAATGTAACTGCCAACATGTACAGTTAACCACTTGAAGAAAGGGGCAAATCTCCTCTTGAAGGATAAATCGAATAGCTAAAAATTAGAGTTCCCTCTGCGTGGATACTCTTAACCATTGTTGATATAGTTATCACAGCCTGAGTGCACTCATCCCTACATGAGATCCACTAAGCAAATGCATGTTCTAATAATACGTTGTCGAATACAACCAATACAAGCATATTGTACATTTAGTAGGCACCTCAATTCAACGTATGCATGCGTTCTCATATTGAACGACTGTTGTTAGCTCCTATTCACTTCAGTTAGAAGATGGTTCTATAGTCAAAGTTTAGCCAAATAGGGGAAAAAACTTCGACGGAGCAAACTGCGAACTTCGGCAAAAATTGAAGGGCAGAGGCTGACAATGATCCATGGAGATGAGTGTGGGGAGTGGGGATCCCACACCACCCGAGGATCCAGCCACAGGACTGCAGATCGGTAGCATCCAAATCCAGTTGAATGAAATGGGAGAAGAGGGATCGAACAAAAATGGGGCATATTAGCAAGGTCGCCGACCTAGACATTGCTTGCCTAGGACGAATCTAGTTCCAGCAATGCACAGATCAGATCCAAGAGCCTAAGAGATCGGATCCAATACATGAAAGACCATGCACTGATAGGGAAATTAGTGGGAATGTTGCCCTCAGAGAAAGCCCTAGTCTGGTGGATAAACTCTGTTGCCCACCTATTTCGACTATTACCGATGTACATTATTATGCATTTGTACCATGGAAAAATCTATGGATTTTTCACTCCTGCAGGGCAATTCGCCTCTTTGTACACAAAATGTCCACTCCCCTACGTGGAATAATTAATATAACTTTATATGTCAGCATGGTTCATTCCTCTAAAGATGTCACCATGGACTTTATTATCAAGGAAGTCCCCTTCACCGAGTGTTTTTTTCCCCTTCCAGTTGATTTTGTCATTTAACAATTTTAATTGGTTGGGTTTTTCACCCACCAATCCTCCAAAGTGGTGAATTGGCATTCTGATAATCAAGCCCATGAGGTGGCTAAGATTTCAAATTGTTTTCCATGACCATGCTAGCCATATCTTGTAGTCTTGCGGAATTTCGTTAGGATTTTAACTTTTATTTTGATTTTTCCCAATTAATTAACTTTACCATTTGGTGGTTAATTAATTAAGTTTTGATGTAATAATGTAATCTCTTGAACCTTGGCATTTTGTAATAGGGGCTATGAATGCAAATGAAAATGCTATGACACCCCTTAAACCATTGGTTCAAGTCTCATGTCATTTTGACAAGGGGTTAGAAAGTTAGACCAATTTTGGTTAAGACAGGGTATTTTTTTTCTAGGAAATTAATTTAATTTCCTAGGGTATTAAATTATTTGATTTTGAAGGAAAAAATCAAATAAGGCCATGGTAATTAAGTTTGAGGGGTGGCTAAGCATAGTCAAAATTTCATTTAAATAAACCCCCCCCATGGTCAAAATAAATGTTTATAGATCTCCTAAGTGGGGCGCCCCTCGTCTTAATAAAAGATAAAAGATTAAATAAAAGATTAAAGATTAAATAAAAGAATAAAAAATAAAATATTAAATATAAAATATTAAAGATAAAAGATTAAAAATAATAAAATCAAAATTTGAGTCAAAGGAGGCCCCACTTGAGTCATGAAAACTCTAGATCTAAGGGTTAAGCTTCATTGTGACATGGATCTATCTTTTTTACCATTGATTTGAAGAGGTCCCTTGGCTTATGATTGGTAGATGGCTTGCAAAGTCAACAAACCTAGATCTAAGGGTGGAGGAGAGCTAGAGTTTAGATCTATGTTTTGGACCCTTGATTTAGGAGTGGGTTTGGGACCTCTTCAACTATAAAAGGAGGGCTCCTCTACTTCACTCCACACAATTTTCTCATGCTAAGGTTATGCTACCAAATTCTCTCCTCTTCTTCTCTCACATTTCTCTTGCTCAGTTTGCTCAAGCCCTAAGAGGCTCCTATGTATCAAGCTTTGCCCTAGTTGGGCCATAATCAAGTCAAACCTTTGGAGGAACTCTTGTCTCATGGTGTCGGCTTTCCATTTTCAAACCTGAGGTATAACATTTTCATTTGTGGGTTTATTTTTCATTATACATGCATAGATGCCCCTTGCAAAGGTCTTTGCAAAGGAGATTTAGTTGTGAATGGTTATTTACATCTATTTGTGAATAGTTTTAGCTGGATCTACAAAGGTCTTTGTAGATCTTTTTATTTTGCTCACCTCTTGCTGTATTTTGTAGATTTCTCACAGTTATTTTGCAGATCCAAGGGTTTGTAAGAAGGCCTCCCAGACCAAGCACCTATCTTGCATTTTATCTTCAAGATCCATTCATTTATTCAAGGTTTCATTTTGTATTTTGCATTTTCGCTCATATTTTTGACACTGTTTTAAAACTAGGTTTTATTCACTGTACAGTGAATAAAACCCTTGTTTTAGGGCTTCCATTCATAGTAGATTATTTTGGTATTATAAATCTGCAATTTACTTGTCATTTCAGGGCCTAAAAACCCATTTTTAGACCACCAGAAATTCAAGTTTTACATAGTTTCAAGTTCAGATTTTTGCAATGTTTTTTCTAAGTTTTTGGGGCTAACTTCTAATATACTTTCTGTAGTGTTTTTTGCTGTAAATTTCAGCAAAGTAGGTCACTGTTTTTCGCAGGTTTTTACACAAGGAAAGAGGAGGTGCTGCCAAATTTTCATCAAAAAAAAGGCCCTAAAAGTTTTGGGTGCAAAAAGAGGTCCAAAACCCCATTTTTTCCTCTCTTTTCTATCATTTGTAAACCCCAAAAATTAGTACTCTTGGGGTATTCTTCAACGCTCTTTAAAATCATTTGTAAATCTTGTATATGAAGTTAGAGTAGTGATAGGGTAGAACACTAGTTGTTAGATTCACTTTTCTGCAAGTAGATCTAGTCTTTTGTTTTCAATTTACCCACCATCTCTGTTAGAGGGATTGATGTGTGGTTAGGTTAATTGTTTAGAGTAGTTCTTTCGTTTCTGTTCTTTTTATTTCCAAACACTTAGTTAGATTTATTTTCTGTTGCAAAGAAGTAATTTTACAACTTGCCTTTCGGTGTATCCTCTGTCCCTATCTGTTATCTCCCTTTAGGGAACTCGGATTAGGGTATGAAAAGCAGAAAGGCAAAGGCTTAGATTTAATTAGATAACACTGCCTTGTTTGTTTACGTATTTCTCAGTGTTCCACGGAAACTCGCCCCCCAGGGTCGGGGGCTCGCCCCCCTCGCTCCCCATGCCTCGGGGGCTTGGGGGCTCCTCCAGAAACGTTTCTTCACGCCCCCAAAAATGCGAAACTTCAGGAAACGCATGTGGGGGCGCGCCTCCTTGCTCTAAATGACGCCCCGCTTGTGGGGGGCGCCCACACGCCCCTCCCCGAAGATGGGGGGCGCCCACACGCCCCCCCACGATTTTGCCTTCTAAAAATTTATAAAATTCGAATTTAATAAAAAACCCCAAAAAAAGTCAAAAACGAAATGCATAAATTATTAAATAATGAACTTTAACCCTAAATTGCCTTTACCTACATCGAGTCAACATTATTTTCTCATTTCTGTTGTTGCCGCGTGAGTGTTGAAGCTGCCTACCGCGTGAGTGTTGAAGCTGCCTGCCGCGTGACTGAAGTGGAGTGGAGTGTTGCATTTTGCAGCACTGTTGCAGTTTGCAGTGTGCAGGAGTGGAGAGGAGAAATCTTGAAGGAGCTCGTGAGTCGTGGGTCACTCGTGGTCGCTGGCTGAAGGAGCTCGTGGGCACTCGTGGTTGCCGGCTGAAGGAGCTCGTGGGTCGATTGAAGGCTGAAGGAGCTCGTGGAGATAAGGTTGGTCAATTTGTCTTGAAACCGCCTATGGAATGTGGCTGGAACAATCTTTTTTTTTTGCAAAATTTATAAATTATCATATTATGGCTGTAACTCAAAGCTATGAGGGTTTTTAATAAATAACAACAGATTGTCCACAATAATCAGACACAGGGAATTTTGGACAAAAATGACCTGGGAAAACCCCCCTGGAAAAAACAAGTCCAAGAGAAATCTTCTTATTGAACTTCAGTTAAATCTCAGAGGTTACATGAGCAGTAATATACAACATTAAATACAACTGCACTACACAGAAATTTCATGGAATTCTAAGCTAAAACAATCACCTTTCAAACTGGTCTTAATGCTTCCTAGAAAAATGTACCCAACAGGTTGTACAACCTATATGACCCAATACTTTCACTCAGAAACCAGACTGCCACGATTTCAGCACCCAGAATTCAGCTGTAAAGCCTCAACAATAAATGTTTTGTCACTTTATGTATAAATAAACATTTTCCCTATTGCAAACAATTTAGATATAAATTAAAAAAACTAAAAATTAAGATC
>LPNX010402732.1:784158-818096 GCA_001517045.1 Pseudotsuga menziesii | reverse complement strand
CGGTTTACAAAATATATATAAAACAAAAAATTAAATATTAAATAAAAAACAAATTTCAATTTTATACATATTTTAAATGCTATCGGCAGCATTTCTGCTTGCCGACACACATTGCAAACATACTAGGCAAAAAATAAAAACCTAAAAACATCTAAAATAATGATTTTTTTCACTTTTAACCTAACATTTTAAAACTTAATTAAAAAATTAAAATTCCATTTCTATTTAAAAAAAAACATTGAGGGTTAACTCTTTGCTTCGACATTCTGGTGAAAGGGGGCGTGGCTTGCATGGTCGGTGGGTCGAGGTCTTCGGGGGCGCGACTGAACGAGCGACATGTTTAGGGACGCGGGCGTTCGGTTGAGGTATGTGCTCGATCGAGGGATTTTTGTGGCAAAATGGGTTATGGCCACGGGTGCACGCGACCCTTTTTATAATTTTTTAAAAACAGGAAGCTCGATCGAGGTCCATAGCTCGATCAAGGGTTAGATAAACCCTCGATTGAGCTCTTGGTAAATCCTTAATCGAGGTATCAAAACCTCGATCGAGGGTTTAACGAGAGCTCGATCGAGGGTTTAAAAGAACCTCGATCGAGCGCTTGTTAAACCCTCGATTGAGGGTGCGCTTTTTGCATTTCGCCCAAAATTCGTTGCCAAAAATTGTTACCCATCTCCATGGATGCACCCAGTCTTGATCCCACCCTCTAATGTAATGAGGTTTGAATTAAATGTTAGAGGCCATGGGCCCTACCATAGCCTAAGCGCATGGTATAAAATGTAAGGACTTTAGTCCTAAGGCGTGAAGGTATAAAGTTTTAAACTGTTTAAAGGATATGGTCTTGACCATAGTGTACAATGTTAAAATAATATGACCCTTCGTTGGTTTTCAATGCAATGGTTTATAAGTTATAATATAAGGTTCTCAACATATTCTATTTGAACATGATTTTGACATGGTCTACGCCATGGTTTGCAAATATAATATGTAGTTTGTTGGGTCTCATGATATATGATTATATTTTATTGGCTTGATGGTTAAACCCAAGGTTCGATCTTTGATTGATAATTTTGATTGTAATGATTGTAAGCCATGATTTTCCTGGCCGTGAGTTAAGATGTTGAAAAGGGTCACACCCTGTTTGAATTGGAAGATTAATGTTATGTCCTTGCTGCGAGTTGGCAACGCATCCAGGTCCTACAAGATTTCTCATGAGTCAGTCTCAGCCTTCCATATGTATGTCAAGATGACAAGGGTTTCATTAGAGGAAATTTCAACTCAAAATGGGCCTCCTAAAAAGAATTAATAAAATAATATTTATTAATTTTGGAGGAAGAAAAGGAAAAAACTACTTTTTTGTTTGTATTTTTGACATATCTCCCCATGTTTTTACTCAAATTTTGATCGGGAGAGCTCGTTGGATGTGGAATTAAATTCCACATCCAACGAGCTCTCTCGATTGAAATTTGAGAAAAAACACGGGGATATATGTCGAAAATACAAACAAAAAAAGTAGTTTTTTTTATGATAGCTATCCCCAAATTTATATTAAAAAAGTGTTTAAGCCTATACGGTATTTCAAATTTAAAGAAATTTCATTAGCTAACACATGATGACATGGAATTTGAATCAAAGTTAAAAGGCCCATTTTGAGTTGAAATTTCCTCTAATGTTAATATGTCATTTTGATTGTTTGAATCCTTCATTAGTTTTTATTTCGTCATTTCGTCTGTAAGTTGCAAGAGCTGAAGCACTGTTCTATCAATTGTGATTTCCTTAGGGTTTCTGGTGTAAATATTTGCCACAACGTTAATGGCATTGTGCTTGTTTTCTTTCCAAGGTGTTCATGTGCTTCCATGGCTTTCACAGCTGCATGTAGCACGCTCCTTGTGCCTCAAACGACCCCACCATCAATTCACCTATGCACACTGCCTTTGTTAACAGGTAAGCATTTTAAAAACTCAACTCTATAATTTTTATTTGGTAAAATCATTTGTTTTAAGAAATTTTACTAATATTACATTATCATGGTTGCGGGGAGAGGAGGGATAAGGGAAATCCTAGAGGAGCCGATCCATGGCCTTCTATGTAACTCGCCCAAGGTAAAACTATGAAGGTTTTAAATATACTTGTTTACTTTTTTATTTCAATTATTTACCTTATTTCGGACTGTTGGAGGGCGCTAGAGAGGAAGGCGACAGGGTCACCTCCTCCCAGGCCTACGTTTTATAACGCCCAAGTAAAAAAACAAACCCTAACTGATTTTTTTCTTTTTTCTTTCCCTATAGTTGTTTAAAACACTGCAACCTCCATAGCTTATGATTCGTATGATTTTGTTGAAGGTGTATAATGCCTGCACTTAAAGAGATGAGAGGAGAGGAATCTCCAACTCTACAAAAGATAAGTGTTGTGTGCTTTCTTCAACCCCCATAGGGTTTACATTTATTTTATAGAGGGATTTCACAACCTCTCTTCTTTGGATAGGATTTGAATGCATTAGGTTTAAGTATTTAGTGGTTGCATGATACTGTGGGTGCCATCGCAGATGGTCTTATCTCCACATCATTGTTTCTGTTATTTTTTAGTTTATTTGTGGTTTTAAAATAAAGTGGAAGCCATCGTAGATGGAATTATATCCACACCCTGTATGTGTACATTGTGTTGTTTTAACTAATTACTTGTTTAAATAAATGGGACGACCCTTAGGGTCTTTGTTGTGAAAATATTATGTGGTTATTCTTTTGTTTACAGGTTGCCATTCTTCGATGGTCTTACGATCATGCATATGTTTTGATAAAAATGTTTTATAATTAAAACTTGGTTCTATGAATGTGAGTAGGTAGAGATAATAATAATGGCACTATTATTACTATTGTTATTGACCTGTAAGAGGGTTTAATATGATTTCTACAACACCGGTTAGTCATTGAATCAATGCCTTGCTTTACTTATTTATATAATGATGAAAATCATTGAACATGGGACTACGACCATAACCTTTAATATTTTTATTGCTTATACGACCCATTGGGTTCTATGACTTCAGTGGAAAAGTTTTAACGGATAATTTGTTTGATGTGTTGTGGATTTCATTCCCTTGAACTAATCGGGTACTGCTAGTTAAGTGATGCAATAGTTAATTCCATGATTTTTGTTATTGATTATGGATTGTATAAATTATTTATAGTGATATTCTTGGATCCAATCAATCCAGACCTGAATATTTGTGATCTATAATGGGATGTATGCAATGGGATTTTTATTCTTAAATGATCAGCCACCATAGTAATGGACTTACTACCAATCTTTGGAGTTGGAAAATACTTTCATGTACGATTTGTTTACCTTGTAGATTTACAATTTCCTTGAATATGGTTATGACTTTTAAAATGATATCTATAAAGGATTGGCTAGATAATTTACATATTAGATATAATTATCCTATAGGTGTTTGTTTGTATAATATCTATACTTGTATATGCATATAACTCTACGACTATAGATGACTGCGATTCTAGGATTTGTAATTAACTATGTGGTAAATCATATAGTTTGTATATCTGACTGCTAGTTCATAAACATTTAATCTAGTTTATTTACTTAGCTTTTCATTTACTTTGTTATGTTTGTAACTCATTTAATATTTACACATTTAACTATTACCACTGCAATTTAAAATTTAAATAGGTTAATTCTACTAATGTAATTGAAATTAAAACTAGATCTACAACATAGGAAAGAATATATATAATTTGACAATATTTACATGTTTAAGTAAAGAATTCGATTCTCAAGCACATACATATTTGAGAAATCCCTAACTCGAGTATGGATCCCCGATCTTTGAAACTTTCATAATCCGTAGTTTTCATTCTTAGATATAAACCAAAACATAAACATATTTAGGAATGCTAAATGAACAAGATCTAAATCAATGCATATTAGGTGTTTGTGTAATAAAATGTAATAAATCCTTTCTTCTTATAAATCTAACATCAATTCCAGATCTACAATAAATAGCCTACTGAAAAATAAAAACATAGAATATGAACCTAGAACCACTGTTGGGAATATAGAAATGGAATAGTTGTTCCTCCCAACCAACTTTCAAAGAAGCCAATTTTACTTGCTCCAGAACCCTCGATCCTGTTCGCTAAACCACAAGAGAAAAATGCACTTAATGCGCCATCTCTTGCATTATCAGATTCAATCCCCTTCCAATTCTAGCCTCTTGCTTGCTAATGGACATACTATTGTATAGTATTTTTCCTAGGACTTGGTCATTTATGATCCTCCTGCTGTTTACCACTCAACTAGGAGTTGTGACCCAATTTTGTGGAAGATCCCTCCTACACCTTGAGTTCTCACTCAGTACCTTCAACCACTTACCTTTTCCTCTTGTGGTCCAACAAACACTCATCAACAACTATTCCACTTCTGTCCCCTTCACTATCTCTTATTAATAAAAAACAATTCATTATAATTGTTTTATTTATTACTTTCTGTCAAAAATATTTAAAAATAATAAATAAAATAGTTCAACAAAAATTAATAATAATTTATTAATCTTAGGTGCATTACATACACCTCCCCTTAGAGGATAACACCGTCCTCAGTGTTACTAACTATCTTCTTTATTCTTCCATTTCCTCCTCTTGGAATAGGACTGGATATGCCTCTCATATATCACTTTCCAGTTCTCAAGTAGCTTCTTCTGAACTAAGGTGCTTCCATTGCACCTTGACTTGTATGATGGTACGATTCCGGAGTAAAAGTTCTGTCCTATCGAGAAAACGCTCCGTTCCCACCTAAAACTTTCCTTTGGGTTCCACCTGGATCAAATTCCATTTGATCACATGAGTAGCATCATGAATATATCTTTTTAAAATAGAAACATAGAAAAAATTATGCACTTTAATAGTGAGCGGTAGGGCTGGCTGGTACTCGACCGACCCTACTTTAGCCAAAATTTCAAATGGCCCGCAGTACCTCGATGCCAAATTTGAATACTTTCCCAATATTAAGAAAATTTTCTTGGGCTTTACCTTTATGTACACATGTTGACCCAATTAGAACTCTCTATGAATTATTTTTAGGTCAGCATTACTTTTCTTCCTGTCTTGGGCAGCCTTCAAGTTTTGTTGCACTTGTTTCATGGTTAGTTCCATATCTTTTAACAAATCAAGTCCTAACATCAACCTATCAACTGACTTCTCCAAGAAATCAAAGTATTACATTTATGTCCATACATAATTTCCAAAGGACTCATACCTGCTGATACTTGAAAATTATTATTATAAGAAAATTCTACTAAGTGTAGGTAGTCTTCCCAGTTACCTCATTTGTTCATTACATACATTTTTAGCATGTCTTCTAGGACTTGGTTTACCCTTTCAGTATGCCCATCCATTTGTGGATGATATGTAGTACTGAAATTCAATTATGTACCTAACCCTTTAAACAAAGCTTTCCATATTTTTCCTGTAAATTTTGCGCCTCTATCTGAGACTATTACTTTTGGTACACCATGCAACCTAAAAATATCTTTCATAAAAGTATATGCAATGTTAACAACCTTGTAGGTAGATTTTACAGGAATAAAATGAGTAGCTTTACTTAAGTTATCGACTACGACCATGATTAAATCATGCTGCCCGAAAATTATTTGGTAGGCATGTTATAAAATCCATACTAATTGTTTCCCACTTCCATTTTGGAATGGGTAGCAGTTGCAACAAAACTACTGGATGTTTATGTTCTTCCTTGAGTTGTTGACATTCTATGCAGCGTGCTAAGTACTCTGCTACCTCTTTCTTCATGTTAGGCCAAAATAAATATTTTCTGATCATGGTGATCATCTTCTGATATCTAGGATGTCCTGAATATGGCCATTTATGTAACTCATTCATTAATATTAATTTGATTTATGTTGTATTTGGTATGTATAGCCTGTTTTTATGAAGCAACACTCCCCTTTTATTTAGGATGAAATCTGTTTTTATTTGATTATGTTTAGTTTCAACAGTCTTTTATTTTAAAATTTGGTATTCCTTATCAAAATTATTTGAACTTAGGATCTGATTTTCCAGATCAGATTCATAACTACTGCTTGAAAATAGTAAATTTACGTGACGACTCAAATATTTTGCAGTTTTGTTTTCCTTTCCTTTTATGTTTGATTTCAAAATCATATTCAATTAAGAAAGACAACCACCCTTCCTGTCTAGCATTTAAATTTTGTTGGTCAAATAGATGTTTTAAACTTATGTTATCTGACATTAGCAGAAATTTCCTTCCAATGAGGTAACGTCGCCACATTTTTAATGCATGAGTTAATGCAGCAAGTTTTAAGTCATGCGTAGCATAATTCTTTTGACGCTCCTTTAATTTTCTAGATTCATAAGCTACGGAATAATTTTCTTGTATTAAGACCCCGCCTAATCCTTCTTTACAAGCGTTAGTATATACGACGAAATCCTTGAAAGGGTCAACAATATTTAGGATAGGGGCCATAGTTAGCAAATATTTTAATTAATTAAATGTTTCCATACATGTTTTAGTCCACTCAAACTTTTTATCTTTCTTCTGTAATGAAGTTATGGGGTATGATATCTTAGAAAATACCTCGATGAATTTTTGATAATAGCTGGTAATCGATGAATTTCTGAGAATAGACGGTTATCCCCATGAACGATATTATGACGGTTACATTTTTAGGAACTAGCCATTTAGTGATAGCCTTGATTTTTTTGGGGTCGACAGAGATTCCATTCTTGGACACTACATGTCCTAAGTATTGAATCCTATCCTTAAAAAAATCACATTTACTGAACTTAGCATATAGTTATTGTGCTCTTAATACTTGTAGAATTATCTTTAAATGTTCTTTATGTTCTTGTTCGTTCGTTGAGTAGATTAGTATGTCATCTATGAAGACAACTATAAACTTATCCAGATAATTAATTAAAATACTATTCATTAAGAAGATGAATGCAGTAGGTGCATTTGTCAACCCAAAAGGAATTATGACAAATTTGTAATGACCATACCGGGTCCTGAACATAGTTTTAAACATGTCCTCATCTTTGATCTGCACCCAATGGTATCCAAAAATTAATTTTGTTTTATAGAATATTGTGGATGTAACACCCCAGTTTCGACCCCATGGTATTAAATTGCATATGATGTAAATATTGTATTAAATCATTGGTTGGAGCTCAAGGCAAAGGCCCCACCATGGGTTTAGTGTTTTATGTTTTAGCAATTAAAATTGATGCCAGTGGTTTATGTGCTAGCTATGCACGATATGCTTGAGACATCATGTAAAATGCAAATTAATAAAAATACCACAACTAGCTATGCGCTGCAACATTAAAGAGATGGGGCCATGATTTGACAAAGAATAGGGAGAGGGAAATAATCAACCCTTGGGCCATGGGGAAAAGCCATATGAACAAGGGAAAAACCCACAAAGTGGTCAAATACACTTTTTGTCTTTGGTTCCCAGTCATTAGAAGTGGTTGGGGAAGTTATTTCCTTGGGATGGGAAATGTATGGAGGTCAAATTCGAATTTGGGAAGTCACCCATTTTTTAAAAGTGTGTTTTTGACTTGTGGGGCAAGTAAAGGCTATAGAAGGCATGCCCAATCCATTATGCACCCATGCCTTTCATTTCCTAACCCATTCTCACTCATGTGGGCTCTCTCATGCAGTAGGAAGGGGGCTGAGCTCTCCCCTTCACAATTTGGTATTTTTCCCATGTTTCTCCATGGTTGGGGAAGTCATTTTGGAGATGTTGAGTGCATATGCAGGAGAGATTCATGTTTTAGTGTTTGTTGGGGGGTCGTTTTTGTCTCCCACATGATTTGGGCTATTTTCTTTAATTTCTCATGCTCATAATTTGTTTTTTGTGTTGCTGGGCGAATGGGAAGGAATGGACCATGATTTTGGGGTTTGAGGTGGCCGTTTTTATTTTGCGAGCAAGTTGGCAGGATTCCCTCACGTTTTTCTCATTTTCCTCACTTTCTCGAAGTTGGGAAATATTTTTTGTTGTTGCTGTGTGAATGGTTTGAGGAGATTCACATTTCATGGGTTTGGGGAAGGTCGTTTTTTCTCTCATGGTGCCATAGATGGTTTCTTGAAGTCATATCTATAGTATGGGGGTTTTTAGAGGTTGTTTTGTCTCAGTAGAGCCATGGAACATTTTATGGGATCATATTGTTCACTTGAGTTTTTTTTCCCCAATTTCAATTTTTGTTTTGGTTTCCCAGGACGTTGGGCTCTTACCCAACAATGTTATTTTGTTGTTGGGTGTATCCTTGTGATGGCTTGGTAAAGTAAGTCCAAGGAACCATCTGTCGATAGGATGACTGTGTTTTTGATGTATAGTTTTTCTTGGCTGAGTAAGTCCAAGGACCCCTCCATGTTATTGGCTTCTTCCCCTAGCAGTCTGTGAAACCCAACGATGTGTTGGCTTGACTGTGAATGTATGGTTTTGGCTATGTGTGAGCTTGTTGTTCCCTAGTGCCTTGTGGAATCATGCCCTGCTTAGGGGTGGCAGTGATGCTGAGAGATTGATGAGCACACTAGCCTGTGGTTGGGTGGAATGTGGCAGCGATGTAGCTAGCTCTGGGACATCTTTTTTTCAAGATAAGTATTCTTGTGGTTAATATCTGCAAATTATTTGTTTAACGATTTATGAACATGATGAGTGCTTGAATGAAATAAATTTGTTTTCTTCCCCTTTATATTTCATTATGCGTCTGTGTATGTTTTATATTAATGCATTTTATTTTATGTTTAAGTTCATGGGGCTAGATTTCCCAGTTTGACAACAACAACCTAGTCACGTCCTCTCCATCGTTGGTATGAGGGGTGGGGACGTGAAAATGGCCCTGCGGAATCGATCGAATATATCATCCATATGGGGTAGTGAGTACCAATTTTTAATAGTCATTTTATTTAGTTTTAGGTATTCTATGAAAAGTCTCAAGGTTTCATCTTTCTTCTTTACAAACAAGATCGGTGCCCCCCAAGGGGAAACAATACGTCGAATATAATTTTTATCAATCATCTCTTCTAATTGTGATTTGATTTCTATAAGCTCTATTATGTTCATTCGGTAAGGATATTTCATTGCTGGTACCGCTCTGGGTATTAGATCGATTGTGAAGTCTATTTCTCTTTTCGGAGGAAGTCCAGGGACTTCTTCCAGAAAGATGTCTTAAAACTCCTTTAAGATAGGCATGTCTTCTAATTTAAGGTTATTTTCACTATCTTTATCATCCATTACATAAAAAACAAACACTTTTCATCCTTCACGGACTGATATTTTCATTTGTAAAGCAGAGATCTCTCTGATCGTAACTTTCCTGGGAATTCCTTTAATTTTTATAGGGTTTCTAGTATCATTTATGCATGTAAAGGTTTTTCCAAAACAATTTAGCATTAATCTATGTTTTTCTAGCCAATCCATTTCTATTAACACATCATAGGAACCTAAAGGTAAAATATTCATATGAACACGTGTAATAAAATAATTCATTAATAATTCACAGTTTTTAAATAACTAGTAACTTTACGTTTAGTACCCGTGGAAAACTGTACCAACCATGACTTATCAAACTTTTCAGGTACTATTTTACATAATTCAACTATTCTAGGTGATATATAACTCAAAGTTTCACCTGGATCAATCAAGATGGAAATAGGTTGACTGTTTATCATACCTTCGATCTCAACCATTGAAGTTTGATGGTCTACTTGTCGGTTTTCCAAAGTAGCGCTAATTCTGGGCATGCTCCTTGTCGTGTCTCCAACTATAACCGCTTCCTGAATGGAGTGAACATTAAAGTTTTTCTTTCTTATTGGGAAGTATTTAAAATAATGTGGCTTGACACAGTCCCATCATTTTAAGGGTTCCCTCTATGTAGTGTTCTTGTTAAAAGTAGTTGGAGGTTCTCTTTCCTTTACTGCAAAATTCAGTGGTTTATAACTTTTGTAGTAATTTCCTTGATACCCCTTTATAATTATTACCTATGTTTTTATGGAACTTATTTTTTTTTTCTTGGATCAAAATTATCTCATCTTTTATTCTTCCAAATTGGTACACTTTCTCTTTTATTTTTATTTTGGTCGTAACAGAAGTTTTCCATTCTCATTGCTTCCTATAGCGTCTTCAGATTGTCATACTCAATCCGTTCTTTAAACATGATATGAAAATAACTGCGAAAATGTTGTATCTTAGGTTTTTCATCAATTATATAAGGTACATAACGAAGAAGACTCATAATCTACTATAAATCTCTTTCATAGTCATAGCTCCTAGTATTAACTCGTAAAATTCTTTAGCCTTATCTTCGTAGTATTGTTCTGACATGTATTTTATTTTAAATGTTTTCCAGGTTACATATCTTTCCTTTATTCGCTTTACTTTCTTTATATCCTGCCACCATATATCTTCTTTTCCAGTCAGATTATATATGGTCATTTTATCTTTTAGTTCATCGGAGTAATTGTAGATTTGGAAGTATGTCTTCATCCTTGACAACCAGGCTTTTGATTCTTCTCCTTTTTTAATCTCACCATTAAACATTGGTCGTTTAATCTTTTTAAACTCCCCAAATATTTCTTCATATGGTTTGTACTTATTTTTCCTTTATTATCATCACTACTTTCACTTGAATCTTGTTGTTTTTTTGAGTGATGTTTGACTGATTCTTCACTGGAAGTTTTAGCTTTATGAGTAGAAAATTCCAGTTTCCTTCCTTTACGTTTGTAAGGTGTAGTTTTTGGCATCATATGTTCAATTCCTTGTTTTTCTCTTTTTCATCATTATGTATTTTAGCTAATAAAATAGTATTTAGTTCCTCTTGAGCTTTTAAGATTCATTCATTATCCTCCTTAACTCTTTTTATCTCTGATCGTAATTCCTTAACAGCTCTTTGCAGTTCAGATTTATTATCTTAACTTCCATTCAAGTTTAACCAGATCTCCCCATCCCTTAAATTACCCTCTTCATTATTTAAAGGATTTTCCGGGTGAAACTCTTCTTCCGCGGACATCCCTACATCTGCCATGTTTTTCCTACAAAAATACAATTATCTTTCTCTTTCTGGTTTGTAATAGAATTAAACCAAAAATAAAGTAAAATCAATTTCCTGGTTTCTTTAACATTTTTAGTGTTGAACCGGTTCAGGCCTAGTGCTGTAACTAGGAGTCCGATACCATTATATAACACACCTCAAAATTTTGTAATAAAAAAAAGACTGCATGACTTTGACTATTAATGATTTAAATAATTCTTGACAAGTAGTTTTACTCATGTGTTAAGTTAATTAGGCTTGTGTAAGTTATTAATATCATTTTGCTTAAATTACAGGTTTCACCAGCTGCGGTATCAACAAGGTCCATCTATTGCATTCAGCTACACCCGAAGGTGATGTTTTACAGTTCCTTTCTTTTGTTTTTATTAGTTTTACTAGGGCTATTTCCCTAAGGGTTGGGAAACTATACCATAGTATTGATCCTACCCTTTAATATAATAAGGTTTAAATTAAAGGTTAGAGGCCATGGGCCTTACCATAGCCTAAGTGCATGGTATAAAATGTAAGGAATTTAGTCCTAAGGCTCGAAGGTATAAGGTTTTAAAGTGTTTAAAGGATATGGTCATGACCATAGTTTACAATGTTAAACTAACATGACCCTTCGTTGGTTTGCAATGCAATGGTTTATAAGTTATAATATAAGGTTATCGAGATATTATATTTGAACATGATTTTGACATGGTCTACGCCATGGTTTATGAATATAATATCTAGTTTGTTGTGTCTCATGATATATGATTATATTTTATTGGTTTGATGGTTAAACCTAAGGTTCTATATTTGATTGATAATTTTGATTGTAATGATTGTGATCCGTGATTGTCCTGGTCGTGAGTTAATATGTTGAAAAGGGTCATACCCTGTTTGACATGGAAGATTAATGTTCTGTCCTGGCTATGAGTTGACAATGCAACCAGGCCCTACAAGCTTGTTCATGAGTAAATATCAACCTTCCATATGTATGGTGATATGGCAATGGTTTCCAAGGGTTTTTAATGCATCGTTTTGATTGTATGAATCCTTCACTTGTGTTTATTTGGTCATTTGCTCTGTAAGTTGCAAGAGCCGAAGTTATGTTTTGTCAATGGTGATTTCTTTAGGGTTTCTGGTGTAAAGGTGTTCCGCGGTGTTAATGGCATTGTGCCCATTTTATTTTCAAGGTTTTCTTGTGCTTCCATGTCTTTAATGACTGCTTGTAGCACGCTGCTTGTGCCTCAAATGTCTCCGCCAACATTTCAACTATGCACACTGCCTTTGTTAACAAGTAAGAGTTTTAAAAACTCAACTTTGTAATTTTTATTTGGTAAACTCATTTGTTTTAAGGAATTTTACTGATATTACATTATCGTGGTTACAGGAAGAGGAGGGATAAGGGAAACCCCAGAGTAGTCAACCCCTGGCCCTCTCTGCAACTCGCCTAGGGTAAATCTATGGAGGTTTTTTAGATACTTGTTTACATTTTTCTTTCAATTATTTACCTTAAAGATAAGTGTAGCTTGCTGGTGTCATTTCGATGGTGGAGGGCGTTGGACAGGAAGGCGATAAGGTCACCTCCTACCAGGCCTGCGTTTTATAATGCTTAGGTAAAACAACAAACCATAAATCCTTTTTTATATTTCCCTACAGTTGTTTAAAACTGTCTACAACCGCCATAGCTTATGATTCATATGTTTTTGCTATAGGTGTATAAAATCTAATTAAGCTTAAATATCCAAGAGGAGAGGAAGCTCCATCTATGCACAAGATAAGTGTTGTGTGATTTTTTCAACCCCCATAGGGTTTACATCTGTTTTACAAAGGGATTTCACAACCTCTTTGCTTCAAATATGATTTAAATGCATTAGGTTGAAGTCTTTAGTGGTTGCGTGATACCGTGGGTGCCATTACGGATGGTATTACCTCCACGTCGCTGGTTTTGTTATTTTAGTTTATTCATGGTTTAAAAAAAAATTCAAAGCCATCATAGATGGACTTACAACCACACCCTGTATGTGTACATTGTGTTGTTTTAACTAATTACTTGTTTAAATAAATGGGACGACCCTTAGGGTCTCTATTGTGAAAATACTCTGTTGTTATTCTTTTGTTTATAGGATTCCATCCTTCGATGGTCTTATGCCCATGCATATGTTTTGATAAAAAATGTTTTATAATTAAAACTCAGTTTTGTGAATGTGCGTAGGTAGAGATAATAATAATGGTACTATTATTACTATTGTTATTGACCCGTAAGAGGGTTTAATATGATTTCTACAACACTGGTTAGTAATTGAATTAATTCCTTTCTTTACTTGTTTGTATAACGATGGTATCCATTGAACATGGGATTACAGTCATAACCTTTAAGCTTGTTATTGTTGTAAGTTTTTCTCAGTTTCAACCACTGGTTTAAATGTTTAAAAAAACTCAGTTTAATTCCCAAGCCATAAATGCATAAGGCTGGAAATAATCATAAATTTTAGACTGAAATAAACACTACTGTAACTCAACTTTTCATGATAGAAAATGAAATAAATTCACTTTAATAAAACACACAGTACTCATAAATTTTTGGCCAATACCTTTGGAAAAACCCACAAGGGGAAAACCGGTCAAAGACAGATAGAGAGTTATTATTATTTCTTATTGGAAAAATTAGGATAGTAATTTTCAGTCAAAATACAACTTATCTCAACCAGAAAAAAATGACCCAGCAGGATTCCTCGATTTTTGTGTAAGGTTGTCTCGATTTATGTGCAACCTTCTTCTCGAAATCCATGCCAAAATTAACAGCTCATTTTAGCCCTCAAAAACTATGCCAAAACCACCTCAAAACTCATGTTTTACGGACTGTAATAAATGCAGAAGTATAGCCTTGAAATTTGTACCATAATAAATGTTTCTTCCTTGGCAAATGTGCATAGTACTCTCCTCAATATTTTCTTAGAATATTCCTCGAAACTCATGCCCACAATCACTTAGTATGGACTTCTAATCTCTCCTCGAAATATGTGCCACTCATTTAATGCTCATGGTGGTGCCTCGATTTTTGTGCCCTCTAAAAACTCTCCAAAATGGCTGTCTTGAATTGTGTGCCTCTCTCTTGCTCTCTCATCTCAAGAATAAAATGTCCAAATGCCTTTTCCCTTTCTTTTGTCTAAACCCTAGGTAGGTGAGGAGCCATCTATTCCAATGGATAATATTAGACTAGATCAATGGATGAGATTAAATGCTCTCATTTAATTCTCATACATATTAAATTCACTCACCCACTTAAATTTATCAAAAATTGACTTTAATCTCCAAAGTCATATTAAATGCTCATCTCAAGTCATTTAATGAAAGGGTCACTTTAATTTCCCCTTCTAAGTGAATAAGATTAATAAATTCACCTAGGGGAACATTTACTAGGTACAAAAATCAACACTCCCTCTTACCAAGGAAGGTGTTCTACACCACTCCCAACTTGTCCCTGAAGAAGACAAACTTTCCCCTCCCCAAATATTTCTTCAGAATATCTGCAACTTGCTCATCAGTGGAGATGTACTGTAAAGTCACTTCTCCTCTCTGAACATAATCTCAGATGAAATGGTACTTGATCTCAATATTCTTTGATCTGTCATGAAATACTGGACTCTCAAAGAGCTATATGCAACTCTGATCGTCACAGTAGATCATTGTGGGCCTCAACTCCTGACCAAATAAATTCACTAGAAACTTGTGAAACCACAACACCTCGCAATTGGCCTGACTGGATTCCATATAATCAGCCTCTGCAAAACTCAAATCAACAAACTTCTACTTTCAACTAAACCATAACATTGGTTTTGAGCCCAAACTGAAACAACAACCAGAAGTGCTCTTCTAGTCTGCCACATTGCTTGCCCAATCTGAATCTGTGAAGATAATCAACTTGATCCCATCCAACCTCCTGTAGTCTAGACCATACTCCATTATCCCTGCAAGGTAACACAACACATGTTTTGTGGCTACCTAGTGCAATTTCTTAGGATCTACCATCAATTGACTGAGAGTGTTCACCACGAAACAAAAATATGACCAAGAATTGACTAAATACATCAATGAACCAATGAGATGATGATATAATGTAGGATCCACCAAATCTCCCTTGGAAGCATGAAGCTTCTTCCAGTTGGTGATCATCGGTGTCGACATCGACTTTCAATCCTCCATCCTAAATCTTCTCAGAATATAAAGAACATACTTTCCCTATCCCAGGAAAATATGTCTAGGATCTTGCCAAACTTCCAATCCCAGAAAATAGTGCATCAACCCAATATTTGTCATCTTTTACTCTGAAGAAATATATTTCTTTCAATCTACAATGGGTCTCTCTCCCCCTATGATAAATAAGCCATCCACATATAACAGAAGAATTAGCGGATCATCTCCAACCATGAATAAATAGAGATTCAAATATGCCTCAATCTTTTGAAACCCCATCTGCTGCAAGTAAGAATCGATCCTAGAATACCAAGATCTAGGAGCTTGCTTCAACCCATACAAGGCTTTCTTCATCCTACAAACATGAGATTCTCTCTCATGAATCTCAAAGCCCTAAGGCTACTCAACAAAAATCTCATAATGAATGATTCCATTGAGAAATGTAGTCTTCACATCCATCTGATGGATCTTCCAACGCATTTCCACTGCAATGGAAATCAATACCCTGATTGAAGTATACTGAGCAACCAACGCAAAGGTCTCATCATAATCCACTCCCTCAATTTGTGAAAACCCTCGTGCTACAAACCTGGCCTTGCACTTCTCCACACTACCATTTGCAACATGCTTTAGCTTGTAAAGCCACCAAGAAGTCACCACTAAATTCCCCTCAGGTCTCAGAATTGTCTCCCATACATCGTTCTTCATGATGGAATGGTACTTATCCATCATGGAATCTCGCCAAACATGATGCTGGGAGGACTCCTCAAAATTAGAAGGCTCTGAATCATGTAAACTAGCCACTAATGCTATACCCATTATGTTTGGCATTTGAATAGCCCTCACTGGCTCTCTAGGTGTCCCAAACTCCTGAGCGGTCCTTCAAGGTCTCCCGAAACCACTTAGGATTCTTCTTCCATGAAGGTTTCTTCCACATTGGTCTTTCCCAGTCAGATGAACTAACAGAGGTAGAAGCCCCAATAAATTTTGAACCAGCAGCTGGTGTACCAACAACTAGTGAACATTATGATCCTGATCCTCTGTACGGTGAACCTGTAACCTAAGACCCAAAACCTGTCCCCAAAGACCCTGCTGGTTGAACCATTGAAACTAGTGAACCTGTGCTGATACTGTGTCGTACAGTAACTCTGGAAACTTGTGAACCTTTCTACTGCATTGACGGTACCTGTGAAGCAACCTGAGGTACAGGAACCTACTTTTCTCCCTACTCCAACTCTCTAGACTTCCTGAAGGCTCGCTCCTCCTTAAACTTCACATCCCTTCTCACAATAACTTTCCTCAATATGAGAGCTATCTTTACAGGGTCGACTAGTAACCCTTGCTTGCACACAATATGACCTAACAGTATGCCGAATGGGATGCAGAAAATGCACTTTTGGAGTTCAAAGCGATCTTATGTTGTCGACACCTTTCCAACATCAGTCGAAGGTTGGATAAATGATGTTTGATTAGGCCGTACACTGTCCAATCATCCATGTACACTTGTAGGAACTTTTGAATGAAATCCTTGAAGGAGGCAACGACGACCTGAGAGAATACTGTGGGGGAATTATTCAACCCAAAAGGCATCATTGTATATTGAAAACATCCCCATTCAGTGACGAATTTTGTTTTATGTCGGTCTTCCTTGGCGATTCTGATCTGGTGATAATCCGAAAACCCATCTATAAAAGAGTACATTTCTTGACTGCCTACTCCTTCAAGTACTTCATTAGTAAACGGTGTTGGAAATGGGTCATGCATGCAGGAATCATTTATTTTCGTGAGGTCAATGCAGATCTGAACTTCACCAGTTTTCTTATCTTGGACCACCATAGGACTGATCCATTCTGACTCTTCGACAGGTTCGATGATTCCAGTGTCCAATATACAATCAAGCTCAGCTTTGACTCTATATTTGTATCGCAGATTCAGATGATATGGTCTCTGTCGCACTAGTTTGGCATCTTGATTCAGTGGGATTTTCATTTCCCCTAGGTCACCCAATATCCCTTTCATTTCTGAGAATTTTTTCAGAAACATATCTTGAAACTCATGTAAGAGATTTGTGATCTTGGCCATGGTCTCCTCATCCCAGTAGTCCCTAACATTTGCGAACTCCAGATTCTCTTCCGTCCCAATGTTAAATTTCTTAAAATTCAACGGCTGAGTCATGGGATCGGTCGACACATCTGGTGCTACGACATATCAACTCCCTTCAGTCTCTGGAATATTAATATTTTGCAGCTCATCATCATCCTACAGCTCACTAGACATGTTATAACATTCCATCAATGATTACATGTAGCAATGCACATGTGGATCCACAGGATATGCGACTAGAACAACTTTCAATACTACATCCCGAATGATCTGAAGTGCATTGTGGATGTCAGGATTGGCGTCTGTGAAACTAAAAGTGTGGGAGAAACAAACCGTCAAATCTTCCCAGATAGTTATTTCTCTAAGCAGCTCTGTCGATACATACCAGGGCCTCAGAATTTCATCCAAGGTATGAATAAAGGCATGGACCCATTCATCCTTTGGTTGCGCTTCCCATAGTGTTTGACACTCCACCAAATGGTTGTTAGGGTCATTCTTCCCATCATACTTCCCAGTTTGGTACACCTCTGCGGTACCAAAATGAACTGTCATCATCCTACAATACTACATCCATCAAGTAATTGAATTCTTATGAGCTTCCCACTAGCAGGTGGGAGTAATTATCGGTGCTTCCTTTAGTGCTAACAATCGTTGTGGCTCTGAGACTCTCTCTTCAAATACTATTAAGAATGTAGACAGCTCTGGTAGCCCTTCATATACTAGAAATTCAACAATTTTAGTCTCAACATGATGCATAGATTGTGTAATCAGACCACACTTTCTAAAGGATACCTCATGCATGCGGTTTTGCCAATTTTTGAGCGCATCATCAGAATCAGAGGACGCAGAGCTAGCACTACACCAAACAAGTTCTCCCTCAGTATTTGGGTGGATATAGTCTCCAGAGATGTTGTAAGCATGATCCCACCCCTTGGCAACTTTATCCTTCACAGGTTCAATGCATCTTTGGCCCTCGTTTGGATCCATGGGTCTGATAACTCAAATGTCATCATTCGCTTCTTAAAATTAATCATGGTCATACTGTCATTAGCCCATCCAATACCCAACAAAGCGGGATAGGAGTATTCCACATTAACGACTTCAATCACATCAAAGTCAGCATGTGTTATCATACCTTCAACATCTACAACCAAGTTCATTACCCATCCAATTGGTTGCACCTTAACTTGGTTCGCCAATCGTAGCTACACAGGGGACCAACCCAACGTTGGGCTCCCCATTTTCTACCAGGTCTGCTTATTTAGGATTTTCACATCTGATCCTAGGTCCAGGATGACTGATTCCACCTCATAGTCACCTATCGGGGTATTTATATGCATCTCTTTACCTGTCTTTTTCTTCTGCAAAGATTTCACCGAGGAGTCCTTCAGCTCCTTACCTGAATAGTACAACAACCTCTCAAGCTCAACAAGAGCCTCAGGATATTGCACAAGTGTGAAGCATTTCTCAAATAACTGCTGCAAGGTACCATGCTTCCGCGATGGTCCTAATTCTAAGGATAAATCAAAGGCGAATGGAATTTCATAGACATGCGACTTACCAAGATTTCGTCTGATCATGTCCCGAGTTTCAAAAAATTCTCTTTTTTAGTCACGATATCAAACACTGCTTTATTCTTCCTAACTAATTGAACTTGTGGTCTTGGTCCATCATCTCCCGTTGTCGCACCTCCATGAGTGACAATGGCGACGTCGACATCCCGCGTTCTGGTCTCTACTGAATTGTCGCAATTGTTGGACCTTGAGTCTAGTTCATTGACGAAGTCTGAGCCAGTGGTGAATTTTGGTTTACTGGTGGGTTCATCAGCTGATTCCTTGTCTGGTTCTGGAGTGAAACTTTATTCTGGGCATATCTCTGTAACTAGTTCTGGGATGGTAGTTGATTCTGATTCTACAACTGGGATTGATTTTGCAACTACCGAACGTTCCCGGTTTTCCATCTTGCGATTAACTGCGGGTAGTTCTCTACTGTATGATCAATCGCTGCAAAGTACATACATAAGCACTGCAAGTGTGGGCAGTCTCTCTGATAATTCTTGAATACTCCACAATTATAACATTGGATGGATGCGCGACCTCGTCCCCCTCCTTGTCTAAAGCCTCCTCCTCTACCTCGGAATCCTCCTTGTTGTGGGTACTACGACTGAGCTACTTGCTGTGGTAGGGGATTTGGTTGTTGCTGAACAAAGTGTTCCACTTGAACGTATTGTAGCTGCTCTTGAGCCATTGACATTTGATTATATGGCTGCTGCGGTGTGAACTGCGGTTGTGGTGCAAAATGTGGCTGCGGTTGTGGTGGAAAAAAATGCATTGGTGACGGAGGTGTGTACTACAGTTGTGGTTGAGAAATTACCACCAGAGGCTGTGGATGCAGCTGCTATACTGAGATGTGGCCTTCACCCTTCACGAAATACAAATCATATGTGATGTCCTGAAGTAGATTGTATGCCCCACAGTCTCTATCCTCTTGCCCGACTGAGAAACAAAATGAACAGTATAAATTGGTAGGTTTCGACACCATCTTTTGCATATAGCTACATT
This sequence comes from Pseudotsuga menziesii, assembly GCA_001517045.1. NCBI lineage: Eukaryota > Viridiplantae > Streptophyta > Pinopsida > Pinales > Pinaceae > Pseudotsuga > Pseudotsuga menziesii. Next base: position 798,166 of record LPNX010402732.1, on the reverse strand, counting down.
CCTCATGTCAATGTCCATAGAATTGTCATATGCGACATCATGGCACACCACCGCTACTCAATGGGTTTGGTGATCCAGATAATAGATAGTTTATAAAGTCGAGGCAAGTATCTTTGGTGTGGCAATCTACGTGACACTGAGTACACCAAACATATCCACATTCCTCCTTACCTTTCTTGATATCTTGCAACTAGAGTGTGAGGTTCGCTAGCTATGCTTGAATTTGATTCATCCCAACTGCACTCTCCTCGATAGGTAAATCTTTGAGATTCATCGCAATCTCCAGGGTTTTGCTCTACGTCGTTATCTTTTGTTGCATCAATGGTTGTCGGATATGAGAAACCAATGCTGCAATAAACCATTCTTTATGTTGGACATCACTCATATAAAAACTGACTTTGGCCATCAGTGTCTTGAACCTATGATCGAAGTCCCAAATGGTCTCATTAGGAAATTGCTTGATTTACTTCAACTCCATAATGTATTGTGCTTCCGACTTCAGTTTTATGAATTCCTCGATTAGTCCTGTCTGGATCTCATCCAATTTCTTTGTCGAAGTCCCCTGAGGAACTTGGATAAACTTCATAAACCATTCGAGTGCGCGACCCCTCAGAGTAGTCGCTAACTGTCCTTTCTTTACATCATCGTTAGTGGTCTGTCTAATAGTTGACACTCCTTCACATAAAAACCACTATTTCTCAAGATCATTGGTCTTGTTTCCATGGAACAAGGGTAGCTGCATATCGTCGCCCACCATCCTGGTCCGCCTTCCTACAGATGCTGATCTAATACTAGAATGTTCCTGGCATGTCAGACAAGTCGACATGGGACCTGGAATTTTTCCTGAGTTTGGAGTAGTGCTTGGAGGCGTGGGTACGTTGCTGCTAGGGTTTGATATTACCATCATTCTGGGCATAGCCTGGGCCTGGCCATCCTTGTTGTCACTGTAGGTTCGCTTCATCCCGTGTGGTTGTCCTTCGTGGTCTTGCGTTCCGATTGCAACAAGACCTTCCCCTGTCCTCTGCCTCTTCTATAGTTAGAACCTTGCTCCTCCCCTTGTACAACCACTTCCTTCCTCGACTTCCATCGCAATATCGTCAAAACTTTCACCCATCTACACCTTATCTTCTCATTTTTCTCCCCCCTTGGTCGTGGTATCCACAGACTCCGCACACCAGGGTGCTACTACTCTAGGTGCATATTGAGTAAACCCTTTTCGCAAACCAACATTTTAATCGACAATTGAAGCGACAATAAGAACCTACCTCTGGGTCCATTGAAGATGTAATAACCCAAAAATTTGTAAAAATTTAATTTTTTTTAAAGTGACATAAAATGTCTAATGTCGCAACTAAGTAATTGCTAATGGTTAGCGAAAAATGAAATAGTTTATAAAAGAACATGGGATTGCTTCTTTTAAAAGAACTTGTAATCTAAAGGATGTAATCTTAAACACATGTGTTAGTACTATTAATGACTTAACAACTTTAGTTCTATTAGAGTTAGAAAAGGACTCACATTTCTTTTACTGCTAGATATACTGATGATCAACTTTTGTCAAGTAGGTAAGAATTCTTGTATGAGATTGGGGCTTACTTAGCGTTATGCTAACTCAATTGGAATAATATTTCCTTACAGGTTTAGCAGGTAAGCGTAAGATCCAGTAGGTGTTATTTAAAATTTACGTCGAGAACTACTTCCCTAGCATGATTAAGATGCTAGTTTTAGAAAAAGTTTAACTATGCTACTTGTCTTCAAGGAGGTAATGTAAATTCTTTTCCATTGTTATAAATCCATAGTTGTATTTATAACCAACACCATAATGACTTTCTATCAAAAACATAAACAAGGGTTTAAAATGCAAGATCAAGTACTTACCAAGTTTCTTCAATCGTATGAAGATTATTCCCTAAAAGTCTAAAGAACATGGTTTGGTTTTCTTGTGTTTACAGTAATAGTTATTTATAAATTCCCATAGAGAGAATAGAGCTCATGGTTTTGGGTTTAAATTCACTTCAAATTGTTTAGTGATCTCGCAACTATTCTCATTTCAATACTCAAAAGATGTCCTTCTCTTAAAGCATGATCAAGTTACCTATGTTTTTCAATTATAATTTTAACAATGAGTTATTAGGAAATTATCGGAATTCTCTAACATTGTTAGTCTTAAGTTTCTTGATCTCTCCTTCATCAAAACAATATAAAGGTTATGTTTTTAGAAGTTTATGGATTTTCCTTTTTACTATAGTTATAAGCTATATTATAACCATCTCATAATTCTTTACTATTTCTAAAATTACACCATCTATTCAACTTGTTTGAAAGCATGAAGATCTTCTAGGATAGCAAGAGTATCCAAGTTGTAACCTAAGGTCGAATACCAAAGTATCAACCACCATGATGAAATTAAATGATGGGTAATCATATGTTATATAGTTTTGGAATGATTGTTGGTTTTGATAATTCGAAAATGTTGATTGCAGCGCTGACTATAGGTTTTGACCCACGCTTGGAGAGATATTTGGTAGGACACGTGGATAAGTTACATCCACCCAAGGGTTGACTTAAAACCTTGAAACCCTACAAATTTTCTTTGTGTAGCGAGAGTTCCTCCTTGTGTTGGTCGAGCTGAGAGCTCGCGGCCATGAGAGGCCTGTAACCACCTTCAAATATTTGACATTGCACCTGCGACTTCTATGCCGTGACTACTGGGAGAAGTCGTTGATGTTTTTGGTATTTTTGAGTGTTGAAAGGTTACAGTGAGAGTGCGTGTTGGATTTTCATTGTGGCCCGAAGACTGTGCTTATCTCTAACCTGCAACTGTTCAGCCATAGATTTCTACCTTCGTATACTTGGGTCGATTTTTCTTGTGTTTCCTTCACAGAGGTGACTTCACATCTTCTTCCCTTTTAGCATGGTGCCAAATGCGACCTGGTGTGGCCATTTCCCCTCTGCTTCAACTACAATTTTCCACAGGTAAATATTTACCCTAAACTCAGGTTTAAATTTGTTTTCTTACGAGGGTTTTTACAATTTTTATGCAACAAAGTATTTATAATAATACCGTTTGATTCTTGCAAGTCTTTTCTCATGGCTCCAATGCTGTAGGTGAAAGTGAGCTCACTCTTCAGTTTTTACATAAGCATCCAACTGGTAAGCCCCGGTTCCAACGAGAGTTTCTTCCTGCATGACATTGTGGTTGTTGGAAGTTGGTTCTTGTGGTTGAAAAGGCATGGCCTCGGTTCTCTGTTAGCTTATGTTTAAAAGATTTTTTGTTATTACAAAAGTTTTAGAAACCCTTAAGGGGTACTTCATGCAGGGTGAAGAAGGCTATGGAAGCCGTGATAGCAAATGGTTTTTATTTGGTGTTTTCAGCATTACGGCCTGAACAATGTAATTGCTTTCATTTTAAAAAAATGATAGAGCCCAGCTCTAACTCAATGAGGCTGTCAACCTCTGTCTAGTTAAGTTTTAGTTTTTATAATAGATTTTAGTAGGTGAAGAAAGACTGTGAAACAGTCAGGATTGTAAATGAAAACAGGATTTTTCTCCTGTCAGTAAATTATGGTTACCATTTGATATAAATATACATATTTAGTATAGTTCAATTTTGTTAACAGGCCCGAGCCTCGACCTTTTAATTCTAAATGTTATAAGCCATTCCTTATTATTTGATTCTATTTTTGTAAATTGTTTATGTAATAATTTTAATTATTATCCTGTATTATAAGGATTCTAGTGCAAAGTTCATGGGATATTTTATTGTGTTTAAGAGTAATATTTTACTCTGTTTTTGGCTCAAAGGGTTAATTAATGAGTAAACCCTACAGTTTGATAGTAGCATTATTTATACTTTAATAATTCTTAACTCTGTTTATTTAATATTTTCCTTAATGATTTTTACAACTTGTTTTTAAATCTCAGTTAAAGAGGATTAGGGTTTATTGCTGCATACTTGTAAATATGATATATTTATCTTTCAAAACCTAAGTATTGTATTTAAGTTACTGTAGAGACTTCTGTATAAGATCAAAGATACATAGTGTCTGAAAATCAATGTTATAAAAATGTTTTGCAAATTCTCTTTACCTGGTTCTTAGATGTTAGACTGTTTACTATACTTATGTTTATTTATTAAACTGTAAGTTCTATGCTTTATAAAGAATACTAATACTAGAATTAGTTCTATAAATAATATGATTACTAATGTTTTTACATACCTATCTTTTAGTTTTTATTTGAAGTAAATACATTTTAATGCAAACAATATTTACTACTTCTTTACAGTAGAAATCATAAGAAAAATAAAGTAAAATGTAGTTACAATTTTCATTCAAGTGAAAATAATCATCATATTCGCCTAAAAACCCAGCTGTACTAGAGTACTGCCTGATCTAGGCATGGAAAAATACAGTATAGAAATTCTAATTCTATATGTTTCTCATTTTGCATATTTATTACTATTTCTAACATAAACTGCAATTTACCAAGTCTAACATTACATAGTTACTCCTTTCTTCATAAACCCAAATTAAATACTAACATGCATGTTTAAAAAAACTAGTAAACATTTTACTGAGGACGATAAATAAAAATAACATAAAGACAAATAGAACCTGTCAATGATAAGACAACAACAGCTTAAGGAGGCTATTCCTCCCAACCAATCTCCGGGAGAATGCTCAAACATCGGTTCCTTAGGACCCCCGAGCTTGTTCCTGGTCCTCTTGGCAGAGTACTAGGTGGAGACTATAACCTTAAGACCTTTTGTCACCTGACTGGTCCAATTACCTTAGTAATTAAAATCTACTCACAGTAGTAAGAACTTCAGCCTAATAGATGCAATAAGTTCAATATCAACAGTTAACCCCTCAAACTCACTTCAGTAATCCCCTCCATTGAATTTCTCTTGAGTAAATTCATTCACCCTGAATGATCACCTATAGAATGAGCAGCCTCAGCTGCCCTCAATGGGAAATTTTATAGAGATGCCTAGGTATTCTAGGTCAGTTTTCATTTAATGAGCCACCTGCTGTGATTCCACTTTCTTAGGGAATCATGACCACAAATATAGGGAAGTTTCCACCTGCAACAGTTGGAAGTAGTTTGAGGATGCTACCACTTATCAGTGTACTCTCCACCCAGTCTCCTCCACCAATTGACCAGTAAACACTCTTTTAACAGCTTCCCTAAGTTGTTGTCTCATCATTTATTTATTTATAAATAAAATATTCTGATTTACATTAATTATTCTTGACCACACTGGGTCATCAATTACAAACTTAGCATAAAATATAACACAAAGTTCCTCAAATAAAATTTAAATGTTTTTGCAAATTGGGGCATGTGACATACACACCCCCTTAAATTATAACATCGTCCTCAATATTATTTATTCCTCGTCCTCAGAGTTCCCCTGAAATAGAATTGGATATGCATCACGCACATGACTTTCCAATTCCTAGGTGGATTCCTCTGGACTAAGGTGCTTCCATTGCACCTTCACCTGACCAATGGTGTGGTTCTGAAGTGAGATCTCCCTCCACTCGAGGATACAATCCGTTTCCACTAGAAAATATCCTTTGGGTTGCACCTACACATCATTCCAATTAATAACATGAGTAGCATCATGTACATATTTTTTTAATACAGAAATGTGAAAAACATTGTGAACTCTTAAATTCGATGGTAGAGCTAACTGATAGGCTACCTGTTCGATCCTGGATAGTGCTTGAAAAGGACCACAATATTGAGGTGCTAGCTTGGAAGAGCTACCCAGCCTCAGAGAAATCTTTTTTGGTATCACCTTAATGAAAACATGTTCGCCTACCTGGAACTCCTTTGGAGTTCGTTTAAGGTCTGCTTGACTTTTCTGTCGATCTTGCGCAATTTTCAAATTACCTTGTACCTATTTTTACAATTAATTCCATTTCTTTCAATAATTCAGGTCCTAATACTAACCTGTCCACTAGATTGCTCCAAGAGATGGGGGTATTGCATTTCCTTCCATACAGAATTTCGAAAGGACTATACCTAGCTGAAGCTTGATAATGATTATTGTAAGAAAATTCTACCAGGTGTAAATAATCTTCCCATTTACCTGGCTGCTCCTTTACGTACATTCTGAGTAGATCCTCCAATACCTGATTTACTCTTTCATTCTGTCCATCAGTTTGAGGACCGAAAGAGGTACTAAAGTTTAACGTAGTATTTAATCCTTTAAACAAAGATCTCCAAAAATTACCTGTAAATTTAGGGTCTCGGTCTGAAATTATCACCTTCGGTATTCCATGCAACTGAAAAATTTGTTTTAAGAAAATATCAGCAATATTTGCAGCTTTATAAGTAGTTTTTACAGGTATAAAATGGGTTTCTTTATTCAATTTGTCAACCACTACCATTATTGAGTCATTTAAGTTCTGATTTTTAGGTAATCCAGTAACAAAATCAAGGCTAATTATCTCCCATTTCTAGCTAGGGATAGGCAATGGCTGAAGTAGCCCAGCTGGATGCTGATGTTCAGTTTTTAATTGTTGACATTCAAAGCATCTAGCAATATATTCTGCCAGTTCATTTTTCATGTTTGGCCAGAAATAATATTTTCTTAGCATGGTTATAGTTTTCTGATAACCTGGATGCCCTGAATAAGGAGTTTTATGATTTTCGTTTAAAACTAATAGCTTAATCTTAGGTACATTAGGTACGTATAATCTGTCTTTATACAGTAATAGTCATTTTTCATTCAAGATGTACCCTGTACTTAGAATTTCTATTAAATTCTCTCTTACTTCTGCTTGTAATTTTTGGTAATTTTTGTCTTGTTCTATTCCAACTTCAAGTTGTTCTTCCAAGTCTGTTGTATAAGTGCTGATAGCTACTGTAAAATTCAGCTTTGCATTTCTACTTAATGCATCAGCAACCTTATTCTCCTTTCCTTTGATGTGTTGAATTTCAAAATCATATTCACTTAGAAAATCTAGCCACCTAGCTTGCCTAGCATTCAAGTTAGGTTAATCTAACAGGTATTTCAATCCTTTATTATCCATCATTAAGATAAAATTCCTTCCAATTAAATGATGACGCCACATCTTTAAGGCATGTATGACAACAGCTTCTAATTCATAGGTCGAATAATTTTTTTCATGAATCATCAGTTTCCTAGACTCATAAGCAATGACATGTCCTTCCTGAGTCAACACTCCACCTAAACAGTCATTGCATGCGTCAGTGCATACTATAAAATATTTATTAGGGTCAGCAATTCTTAAAATTGGTGTAGTGGTTAATAATGTTTTTAAATTTTTAAAACTATCTTCACACTTCTGATTCCAATCAAACTTCTTCCCCTTTTTCTGCAAATAGGTTATCGGATTTGCAATTCTTGAAAACCCTTCGATGAACCTCCGGTAATAACCGGTAATCCCCATGAATGATCGGACGTCAGTTACGTCTTTTGGGACTGGCCAATATTTGATTCCCTTTATCTTTTCAAGGTCAACTGAAATTCCTTCTTTAGTCACCACATGACCTGAGTACTGGATTTTATATTTAAATAAGTTACATTTACTAAATTTCGCAAAAAGTTGATGCTCTTGTAACTCTTGCAAGACAATGTTTAAGTGTTCTTTATGTTCTTCTTCAGATTTTGAATAAATTAATATGTCGTCAATAAATATGACCAAAAAATTATCCAGATATTTGTGCATTACATTATTCATTAGACACATAAAAACAGCTGGAGCGTTAGTAAGCTCGAAAGGCATAACAACAAACTCGTAATGTCCATATCGAGTTCTAAAGGCTGTTTTAAAGATGTCTTCATCCTTAATTCGGACCTGGTGATATCCAGACCATAAATCAATCTTTGAAAACACCGTAGCTCCATGTAGTTGATCAAACAGATCATCTATGCGAGGTAATGGGTATTTATTCTTGATAGTCATTTTATTTAATTGACGATAATCTATGCATAGTCGTAGAGTTCCATCCTTCTTCTTAACAAAGATGACAGGTGACCCCTTGGGAGACAGACTGTGTCTAATTTAATTCTTATCAATAAGTTATTTTAACTGTGACTTAAATTCATTTAGTTCAAGTATATTCATCCGATAAGGGGATTTTGAGCTGGGCACTACACCGGGTACCAACTCAATAGTAAAATCTAATTCTCGTTTCGGAGGAAGTCCCGAAATTTATTCCGAAAATACATCTGAATATTAATTTAGAAGCAGTATATATTCCAACTTTAATTTATCTATGTTGTTCATGTTTTCTTCATCGATTACTGTTACTGCATAAGCCTTACATCCTTTCCTAACAACTCTCTTAAGATGCAGAGCAGAGATCTTCCTTACGACTTTTTTCCTAGGGATTCCCTTTACACTTATTAACTTTCCATCATTATTTATGCAAGTAAAGGTTTTATCGAAGCAATTCAAGACCACCCTATGCTGCTCTAACCAATTCATATCAATTAATATGTCATATGAACCTAAAGGTAATACATTGAGCTTAAAAAATGTTTCAAACTGATCCATAGTTACTGTACAATTCTTTACAAAGCTAATTACCTTTCTCTTTGCACCAATAGCTAACTGAACAAACCAAGAACTTGCAAACTTTTCAACTGGAAGTTTACACTTTTCTACCAAATTAGGAGAAATATAGCTTAAACTAGCTCTTGGATCAATTAAAATAGATATAGGTATTTGATTTATCTTACCTTCCACTTCCACCATGGAATTTTGATAGTCTGCTTGTCGATTCTCTAATGCTACATTGATCCTGGGCATTGTCCTCGCTAGATCACCAACAGTCATGTCCTCCTGTATTGTGTGGATGTTGCTAAAAGTCTTCTTTTTATTGGGGCATACTGATGCATAATGCGGACCATTGCATTCCCAACACTTTATGGGTTCTTTTCGTTCAAAGTTCTTTGTGTAGTTACTGTGGTTGTTATCAGATTCTTTATTCTTTTGATTATTCTGATTGGTCTATGAATTACTTTTATTCCCCTGGAAATTCTTATTAGGAAAATTTTTGGTGTTATTATTCTTATAATTTTGATTAGTTACAAACTCTTTCTTCTTTTGTTCAAAGTTATTATTCCTTTTGGCCTTCCAGTTGGCCATACTCTCCTTTTACGATTCTGTTCATAACAAAAATTTTCTTTTCTCATTGATTCTTCTAGAGTTTTTGGATTGTCATACTCAATCCTGTCCTTTATATGATTGTCATGTCCCCGGTTTCGACCCCGTATGCATGATGTATATAATGTAATTAATCGTGGTGAGGAGCTCAAGGTAAAAGCCCCACCATCGATTTGGTTGTGTATGTTCGGCAATGGGGATATTGCCGATGGTTTGTCGTGCTATCCGGCACCTTATAATTTGACATCATGTAAACCCGCACATCAATTAAAATAAACCACAACCAGCTACGGCAGTGCAACGTTGAATGAAAAGGGCATGGTTCCAAAGGATAAGGGGTGGGGGATGTCAAACCTTGGTTTATGGGGAAAAACCCATGTTTTATTATCTTGTGGTTTTCTACCTTTGTTATTTGTCACCTTTCTTGTCTTACCCAACCTCTTTCAACCTCTTTAATGTTCTGTTGGGTAGTTGGGAAGTTATGGCTGCTGGTGGATGGGCAGTTATTGCCTTTGGGAGTGGGGTGGCAGGACTGTCAGTCCTTTGCCCACATCCACACTCCACCCACGACCCCATGCTTGCCCTGCCTGTTCTTTTCTCCTCACGTGCCTGTTCATTGTGCCCATCGTGCATTCTCTCCATGGTTTGTTCACCTCTACCCACGAATTGTCTGTTGGCTCTTCACGCACAAGCTCTGGGTGTTTTTGGGTCTCACGCAAGTTTTCTTCCTCTCCCCCACGAGTTGCTGAGCACCCACGAATGGAAAATTGCGTCCTTCCTGTTGTGTGTGCATCCACAGACAAAAACGGAGCCGTTTTTCCTCACGCAGGGCCTCCATTGTCTGTTCCTTTCCTTGTTGGTTCGGATTGTTTAACCACGCACCGGTATTCTTCTGTTTGGCGCGCTCATGAAGAGCTGAGAGCCATTCTCTTGCATCCACGACTGACTGTGAAGGGCCATTCACGTTTTTGGCTGTCTCACAGGTTATTTGGGCCGTTTTACCCGGCTGTAAGTCGTGCACACTCATAAATTCGGGGCTGTAGTTTTCCCCATGTTGTGAATGTCTTTACTGTTACGTTTGGAGCTATTGTAAATTCGAATGGGAGTCATTTTGGCCATGATAGGGCCAAGAATGACTCAGAATTCATTTTCCCTGTTTAAGCTGTGACAGCTAAGTAATTGCCTGAGTGCAATGGTTGGTCTTCTGACTGTGCTGGCTTGGCTTGTCTGTTGAAAGCCTGTGAAACCCAGCTGTGTTGGTTTGATGTTTATGACCCCTTGGCTATGTGCAAGCCTGCAATTTGTCCCCTTAGTCCTTGAGGAATCATGCCCAGCTCGGGGGTGGCAGCGTTGCTGAGAGATTGAGGAGCAAGCTGGCCTATGGTTGGGTGGAACGTTGCAGCGACGTAGCTGGTTGCGGGTGAAATTCTTCATCAATAGATAAGTGCTGCTGTTTATTGCATCCCTGTAATTTATAATGATGTTAAATGCTGGTTTATGAATATGTTTGCTTCCGCTGTATGATCAAATATAAATGCATCTATGTATGCTTGTAATGTTTAATTCCAGCATTTGATTTTCTGTTTATGTTCATGGGGCTGTTGCCCGGCTGTGGTTGTTGTGTTGGTCGCGTCCTCTTCGCCGGTTGAGGGACGGGGACGTGACAATGATAAGGTAAACAACTGAGAAACCACTGTACCTTAGGTTTCTCATCCACAATGTATGGCACATACTTGAGCAGACTTAGAAATTTACTATTCAGTTCTTTCATAGTCATTGTACCTAGTTTTAATTCGTAGAATTCCTTAGCCCTTTCCTCATAGTATTGTTCAGATAAAAATTTCTTTTTGAAATATTTCTTGAATGTGCTCCAATTTATGTTTTTCTCTCTTATACCTTTTACTCTTTTTAAGTCCTGCCACCATATATCAGCTTTTCTTGTAAGATTATAAATAGCCATCTCGGCCTTCAGTTGATTAGAATAGTTATAAATTTGGAAGTATTTCTTCATCCCGGATAGCCAAGATTCTGCTTCTTCTGCCTTTTCAGTTTCTCCATTAAATGTTGGCAGCTTGATCTTTTTGAACTCCCCAGATATTTCTTCATAAGGTTCATATTTTCTTTTCCTAGTATGGTGATTATCTTCACTATTGTCACTAGTATAATGAGAGTTGTGTTTGTCGCTATATACCTCGAAAGATGAGCTACTTTCATTTTTAACTTGTTTAGTCTTTTTATACTTATATTGATAACCTATATCTTTAGACTTAGTTCTTTTAACCTTTCCCTCAGTATGAAATCTTTCTATTAAGATCTGATTTAGCTCCTCTTGAGCTCTCATAATCCTCTCATTTTCTTTCTTAATTGATTCCATCTCTGATTTTAATTCTTTAACTGTTTGTAGTATTTTGAAAGAATTATTGGTTATATCTTCTGGTATAGGTTCTTTTTGAATATTATCTCGTTCCGTGTAAGGAGATTCATCATCTGCATATTCTTCCAATCTATCCATACCTGTCATTAAATCAGAAACAAATTTCTCTGTGTATCATTCAAAGAAAACAACATCAGCATAATTATTTAAATTTACTGTTCCACATAAGCAAGTTGAGCTTTATTAATGCCTAGTGTTTGAACCTTATGTTCTGATACCACATGTAATAACCCAAAAATTCGTAAAAATTTAAATTTTTTTAAAGTGACATAAAATGTCAAATGTCGCAGCTAAGTAACTGCTAATGGTTAGCGGAAAATGAAACAGTTTATAAAATAACATGTAATTGATTATTTTAAAAGAACTTGTAATCTAAAGGATGTAATCTTAAACACCTGTGTTAGTACTATTAATGACTTAACAGCTTTAGTTCTATCAGAGTTAGAAAAGGACTCGCATTTCTTTTACTGCTTGATATACTGATGATTAACTTTTGTCAAGTAGGTAAGAATTCTTGTATGAGATTGGGGATTACTTAGTGTTCTGCTAACTCAAATGGACTGCTGGTTCCTTACATGTTTACCAGGTAAGCGTAAGATTCAGTAGGTGTTATTTAAAATTTACGTCAAGAACTACTTCCCTAGCATGATTAAGATGCTAGTTTTAGAAAAGGTTTAACTATGCTGCTTGTCTTCAAGGAGGTAATGTAAATTATTTTCCGTTGTTATAAATCCATAGTTGTATTTATAACCAACACCATAATGAATTTCTATCAAAAACATAAACAAGGGTTTAAAATGCAAGAGCAAGTACTTACCAAGTTTCTTCAATCGTATGAATATTATTCTCTAAAAGTCTAAAGAACATGGTTTGGTTTTCTTGTGTTTACAATACTAATTATTTATAAATTCCCATAGAGAGAATAGAGCTCATGGTTTTGGGTTTAAATTCACTTCAAACTGTTTAGTGATCTCGCAGCTATTCTCATTTCAATACTCAAAAGATGTCCTTCTCTTAAAGCATGATCAAGTTACCTATGTTTTTCAATTATAATTTTAACAATGAGTTATTAGGAAATTACCAGAATTCTCTAACATTGTTAGTCTTAGGTTTCTTGATCACTCCTTCATCAAAACAGTATAAAGGTTATGTTTTTAGAAGTTTATGGATTTTGTTTTTTACTATAGTTATAAGCTATATTATAACCATCTCATAATTCTTTACTATTTCTAAAATTACACCATCTATTCGACTTGTTTGAAAGCATGAAGATCTTCTAAGATAGCAAGAGTATCCAAGTTGTAACCTAAGGTCGAATACAAAAGTATCAACCACCATGATGAAATTAAATGATGGGTAATCATATGTTATATAGTTTTGGAATGATTGTTGGTTTTGATAATTCGAAAATGTTGATTGCAGCGCTAACTATAGGTTTTGACCCACGCTTGGAGAGATATTTGGTAGGACACATGGATAAGTTACATCCACTCGAGGGTTGAATTAAAACCTTGAAACCCTACTCATTTTCTTTGTGTAGCGAGAGTTCCTCCTTGTGTTGGTCGAGCTGAGAGCTCGCGACCATCAGAGTCCTGTAACCACCTTCAAACATTTGACATTGCACCTGCAACTTCTATGCCGTGACTATTGGGAGAAGTTGTTGATGGTTTTGGTGTTTCTGAGTGTTGAAAGGTTACAGCGACAGTGGGTGTTGGATTTTCATTGTGGCCCGAAGATTGTGCTTATCTCTAACCTGCAACCGTTCACCCATAGCTTTTTGACTTCATATACTTGAGTCGATTTTTCTTGTGTTTCCTTCGTAGAGGTGACTTCACGTCTTCTTCCATTTCGGCATGGTGCCAAATGCGACTTGGTGTGTCCATTTATCCTTTGCTTCAGCTCCAAGTTTCCACATGTAAAGATTTACCCTAAACTCAGGTTTAAATTTGTTTTCTTACGAGGGTTTTTACAATTGTTATGCAACAAAGTATTTATAATAATATAGTTTGATTCTTGCAGGTATTTGCTCATGGATCCAACCCTGTGGGTGAAAGTGATCTCTCTCTTCAGGTTTTACATGAGCATCCAACTAGTAAGCCCCATTTCAAATGAGGGTTTCTTCCTGCATGACGTTGTGGTTGTTGGAAGTTGGTTCTTGTGGTTGAAAAGGCATAGCCTCGGTTCTCTGTTAGCTTATGTTTAAAAGCTTGTTTGTTATTACAAAAGTTTTAGAAACCCTTAAGGGGTACTTCATGTAGGGTGAAGAAGGATATGGAAGCCATGATATAAAATGGTTTTTATTTGGTGTTCTCAGCCTTACGACCTGAACAATGTAATTGCTTTCATTTTAAAAAAATGATAGAGCCCAACTCTAACTCAATGAGGCTGTCGACCGCTGTCTAGTTAAGTTTTAGTTTTTATAATA
>LPNX010402732.1:620770-782932 GCA_001517045.1 Pseudotsuga menziesii | reverse complement strand
ATATATATATATATATATATATATTTTCATAGTTTGGTTTTGTTAACATGCCTGAGCCTCGACCTTTTCATTATAAAGGTTGTAAGCCATTCCTTATTATTTGATTATGTTTTTGTAAATTGTTTATGTAATAATTTTAATTATTATCCTATATGATAAGGATTCCAGTGCAAAGTTCAAGGGATATTTTACTGTGTTTAAGAGTAATATTTTACTCTGTTTTATGCTCAAAGGGTTAATTAATGAGTAAACCCTACATCTCGATAATAGCATTATTTATACTTTAGTAATTCTTAGCTCTGTTTATTTAATATTTTCCTTAATGATTTTTACAGCTTGTTTTGAAATCTCAGCTAAAGAGGATTAGGGTTTATTGCTGCATACTTGTAAATAAGATATATTTATCTTTCAAAACCTAAGTAGTGTATTTAAGTTACTGTAGAGACTTCTGTATAAGATCAAAGATACATAGTGTCTGAAAATCAATGCTATAAAAATGTTTTGCAAATTCTCTTCACTTGGTTCTTAGATGTTAGCATGTTTACTATACTTATGTTTATTTATTAAGCTGTAAGTTCTATGTTTTATAAAGAATACTAATACTAGAATTAGTTCCATAAATAATATGATTACTAATGTTTTTACATACCTATCTTTTAGTTTTTATCTAAAGTAAATACATTTTAATGCAGACAATATTTACTACTTCTTTACAGTAGAAATCATAAGCAAACTAAAGTAAAACGTAGTTACAATTTTCATTCAAGTGAAAAGAATCATCATATTCACCTAAACACCCAGCTGTACTAGAGTAATGCCTGAGCCAGGCGTGGAAAAATATAGTATGGAAATTCTAATTCTATTTGTTTCTCATTTTGCATATTTATTACTATTTCTAACATAAACTCCAATTTACCAAATCTAACATTACACAGTTACTCCTGTCTTCATAAACCCTAATTAAATACTAACATGCCTGTATTAAAAAAAACTAGTAAACATTTTACTGAGGATGGTAAATAAAAATAACATAAAGACAAATAGAACATGTCAATGATAAGACAACAACAGCTTAAGGAGGATGTTCCTCCCAACCAATCTTCTGGAGAACACTTAGATAACGCTTCCTTAGGACCCCCGAGCTTGTTCCTGGTCCTCTTGGTAGAGTACTGGGTGGAGACTATAACATTAAGACCTTTTGTCACTTGACTGGTCCAATTACCTCAGTAATTAAAATATCCTCATAACAGTAAGAACTTCAGCCTAATAGCTGCAATAAGTTCAATCTAAACAGTTAAGCCCTCAAACTCACTTCAATAATCCCCTCCATTGAATTTTTCTTGAGTAAATTCATTCACCCTGAATGATCACCTCTAGAATGAGCAGCCTCAGCTGTCTTCAATGGAAAATTTTATAGAGATGCCTAAGTCTTCTAGGTCAGTTTTCATTTAATGAGCCACCTGCTTTGATTCCACTTTCTTGGGGAATCATGACCACAAATATAGGGAAGTTTCCACCTGCAACAGTTGGAATTAGTTTGAGGATGTTGCCACTTGTTAGTGTACTCTCCACCTAGTCTCCTCCACCAATTGACTAGTAAACACTCTTTTAACAACTTCCTTAAGCTGTTGTCTCATCATTTATTTATTTATAAATAAAATATTCTGAATTACATTAATTATTCTTGACCACACTGGGTCATCAATTACAAACTTAGCATAAAATATAACACAATGTTCCTCAAATAACATTTAATTGTTTTTGCAAATTGGGGCATGTGACAAAAGAACTCCCTCTCTGCTTCACTGTAATATTTATTGGTGTCGACAGTGAACTCATTGATATATTCCTCTAGGATACTATCCAACCAGACCTCGATGGCACGTGATGCTCTATTGTTAGTTTCCTGCAGCTCTTGGATCAGTTCAAGGGTCCAAGAAGTTGGTTCTCCTCCTTGATATTTTGTCTTCTTGTATGTGAATCATGCCAGCCACTCATACAATATGATAGGAAATTCGCTGAATAAGTATTCGTGCGGACTGTTGTGGATGTACCTCACTAACCACTTGTTTTTTGTCAGCCTAGGGTTCTGATTTTTTGCTTTAGAAAATTCTCTCAGCTTCTGATCAAACCAATCTTGAAGTTTCGGTCGCGTTGGATTCCACATCTATTCTTGGGTAACCATTTTTCGGATGTTATACACCCTCCTCTCAGTCGCAACAAGGTCCTGATAATGGAACCATTTGTTGGAGCGATCCCAACCAACAAAACCCAGTCGATAGAGGTTCCACTTTGTCGACGCTCAACACGTTACGATCTCCCTAAGCATCGGCCCAGACAGGTTTTACCCTGTTCAGGAACACCCATAGAGTGGATGAGGTCTCATCCGAGATGTTTGAGGGATAGACGTCGGAACCAAGTTTTCGCAGTATAGAGGAGGATTGGGGCATTAGAGATTCATCAGCTTAATTTCCAGATATAATCTACTTGCTTTCTCAGAAACATAACCATTCATCATGTCTCATTATTCATTCATCATTATGGAAGATCTACCAGTGGGGAAAACATATCTAAAAGATGACAATATCCATAAGTAGAAAGCATCGCATTATCCATTCATATGCAGATCTGTTCATCATTCATCATCAGAATCGCAACAATGCAAGAAGGAAAAGATAAAGGGCTACAGGAGTTCAGATCAATCCACATCACATCATATTAAATCCACAGAACAAATCACAGATAAAAAATAGACAATGATCCAGTACCAGATCACACTGTCTAGTATCACATTCGGTATTCATTCTCCATGTTTTTTCTTACATGCATAATTCTTCTATTTATAGGCTTGCGCCTTTACATTCAAGGTCCACTTCTAACTAAATTCTAACAAACTTCTAACTAACTTAACCACTAAGGACCAATATTCTGAAGAAATGGTCAACAAGTACAAAAAGTGACATGAAAATATCAAAAAGTGGACTATTTTCCTCCTATCGCGCTATCTTTGCCTTGCGCGGTGTCACGCGAGTATGCACAATATCCTAGATGATGCACAACTCACTTACCCCCAATTGCTTGCCGAAAAGTTCCACATGAAAAATTGAGAATATGTAAATATAGTTTTGAGAATTGAGGTAGAGGATCATTCTTGATATCATTTTTAAGATTCTCTATATGGTACATTATATAGGGAAGAAGAGAGTAAACTAAATATTCCATACGATTTGATGCAAATTGTCATGGGGAATGGGTGCTAATGGATGTGGTCTCATTGTGAGTGAAAGCATGCCGTGCAACTAAGATTCCATGGAATCCCAATAGTGAGATTCCATGGCCATCTCATGCTGAAGCACCAGAAGGGAATTGGGATAGCCTAAGGGATTACATACAAAGAACAAGACCTCATTCTTTGTGTTGTTTAGGATGAGGGGTAAAAATATTAATTGATTGGGATAGTTATGGAGGGATATTTGGCACCAAAGAGTTGTCTAAGTCACGGGTTGGGTAGAATTCCTTAGAATATTCACACTTATGGAATGATAGAATCATATCTAGGGTGGACTATGTCATAGAAAGAATAAATGTGATAGATTTCCTAAGGCCAAGAGGGAGATCTTTCATTTGCAACCACTTGAAGGAGTATTTCTCTTATAAAGATAAGTCCTTGATTTCATTATGAAGTGTTGTGTTTATATTTATGTTCTGCATGTATTTATGTATGCAAATATGTGTTCATGGATTCAATCTCCATAATTATATATGAAATCATGGTAAGAATGCATAGTATTTTGAGACATAAATTAATTAATTTCTTGCTACAATTTTAATTCCATTGTTAAAATTCTATAGTCAAACAATGAAAATTGAATTTGATATCAAAGTAAAAGATTTATGTTAAGTTGAGTACACCATAGCTTGGATAATATCAAGAGGCTATTGAGTATGTGACAATGGCTCACCCAATGGATTCCCCTAAAAAGGAATCGGGCACAACCGCGTAAGGAAATTATCATTAATGACATATTGACCCTAAGAGATGTTTTTTAAAGAAATCCAGGGTTTTACAACTTCTAATATATTTTAAATGATTTAAACAACAAAATTACCAAAATATTTTAAATAATTTAAACAACAAAATTACCAAAATATTAATGCAAGGAGGAGTATCAATAATATGTTTTAGAAATATCCCATGTGATGCACACTTTGCAAGAAACGAACACTATGAATTTGATGGCTTAGAAGGACCAACTTCTAGGTTTCCTCGCTTGACACAAAGTGCTTGGGCTTGAACATTAGTCAAACAATACCCTGGGAACCAAAATATCTTGAACTTTGTAAAACCTTTCCCTTTATCACCTTTGGATTTATCACCTTTGGATCAAAGAAAATTCTCAAAGGATTTTTTTAAATTTGATTTTGGTAGAAGAGTCTCTACTAGATTTTGGTACAATATTAAACTTGGATAGTAGATCTAAGGGTTTAGGGATTCATTTATCCATCTTCTTTTGCACCCACTACATAATCATTTCCAAATATCCCTAGGAGACACCTAGAAAGGAAAAGGCCCTACTATTTTAATACTTAGCCCACTAAATCCACATCTAACCATTTGATTGACCTAATTCCCATATGATTGCAATTAACTTAAAAAATGTTTTATTGGTGAGTATATGGATTATTTATTGATTATCTATTGGATGGAATTTGACAAATTCATCTTTTTATTCTAACGAAAATTGTAAGGTCGACTAATACAATTTCATTAGAAAATTAAAAATTGAGACAATTTCTTGTAAAAAATGAGTTCACGGCCATAATTTGTAACTCAAGTTAGTAAAGTGTGGGTTAAAAAGGGTTACGCGACTTTATATATGAGTATGATGTATTGACTTTAATATTTTTCTTATTTTTTCATTAAACACAATTCCGATATATCATAATAAAATTATAGTTTAATATATTTATATTTTATCTTTTAATGCAATGTCATCTAGTAACATTCTCAAAGGAGTAAAATGAGTAATGAAATTAATGATGATGTTGTTTTTTTTTAAGATTTCTGAGAACCAGTGACCCAGTCTCAATTCCTATGAGGTTATTGGAACCTTAAGTTGTTGCAGAGGAAATTGTTTTTATGGGTTGGGGTTAATAAGCTATCAACATACTAGGTTTGAAAGAGAGATGCATATAGTTTTGCAAGTAAATGTAAATAAGATTTAGAGATCAGGTAGGTTCATACCTTAGTCAAACGAAGGTTGATCCAAGCATCCCTTCAATCCTCCTCATGATCCTCTTGCTCGAAGAGACCTGCAAAAAAAGCTTAACCTTCCTCCAGCAAAATAGACTATATGAAAAGAGATTATGTTCAATGAAACATGAAACCCTAAAATCATAAATTACATCCTATAATCATAATCATAAATTCAATATACAAGATACATTGATTGGAAGAGGAAGAGCATCACATATTTATTAATCATGAGATAAGTACAAATATTGCATTCTCTTCATCCTAGGCACTTCACGAAACCTTGATCTAGTTCTTCAACTTCCCTTCACCAAGGAACTCATCCTCCAAGCTCTGGACCAAAAGGAGATGACATCTAGGGAAAAGGTAGGGGGAATGAGAGTTTGAATTCCTCCAACATAACAATGCAAAGGTTCAAGTCCCACTCCATGGACCCCTCTCTCTATCTTATATAGTTTGTTGAAGAGTTAGGGGTGAGGAAAAAGTAGTTACAACCAAAGGAGTCAGTTTCATAACCATGAAAACTACCCAAAATTTGAGAAACATTCATTTTTGACATGTACAGGACAAAGTCGTGGGTTTCAGTGAAAATAGTCACAAATGCAAAGATGAAATGTTCTATTATTGCTACAATTTCTTCACAATCTCTTCTCATATTCTTCTGCTGAATTTACCATTAAGGTCCCTTTGCTTTTGATCTACTATGCTTTTTCAAGTCCCTCCGTAAATTTGTAAATCTGGAAACTTATGCTTTTTATTGGAATGAAACTATGCTAAAATGCAAAATAAAATTGTGACATCTACATGAGGCTTGGAGGGTTTCCAAAACTTTAAAAAAATAACACTTGATATGCTTCTCCCTCTCAGCCCTGTTTATTGACTTGTCCTCAAGTCATTCATACTAAAAAATTGAAATGTAATGCAAACTAAAAAAAAATTTAGAATTTGCAACGGCCAACTAAACTTGGTTTTCCAATGAAAATTCAAGTTTATGCTATGCCAGTTTCCTGGTTTTCACAACTAAAATTTGTTTTTTTTTTCTCTCTTTAAGTTTCTTTTTTTTCTCTTCTTTTTTATCAGAATTGTTAAGAAGAAAGTGAAGGAGAAACACTAGTGTGTTTTTCCTGCACCTCCATCTCTCTCTGTTGAGAAATCTATTGTAGGAAATCCTCCTTGTTGATAGGATTATTGTAAATTTTTAGCGTATGTCCATTAAATATGAATGTATTGTTGATCACCCTATATACTAATCAATTAGAACTAACACACATAATGCTCAATACGAATTTTCAACCCATGGAAGTCTTTTGGTTTCAAATAAAATTAGCACAATATATGCATAAACACTTAATTAGCTGATTGAATGAATGAAAGCTTAATTGTCCTACCTATCTACTTAGGAAAAATATTCTCATGGATAAATCTATCCTAATTTATCCATCTAAGAATTTAGAAATGCATTTACCCACCTACAATAATTACTCTAACAATTACTGACCTAGAAAGAATTAAGCTAGATGTACTCTTGAAAAAAGTAAACTATGAAAGTATCAAACTACTAGGATTCAACTAAGATATTTTTAATCATCTAGAATGCAAATTGTAAATAACAGTCTAGAATCACAGCTCTTGAAATAAGAATATGACTAGTTTAATAAATTCAAAGAAAAACAATTAACAGAAATGAACCAGATTTGAGCTTGGCTGTAACATCTATTGGCACACCTTGCATAAGGAAACTATCCTACATAGTCAACTGTCACACCACACAGTTGCAACTTAATTGGAATGCAAACAATAACCATCAAAGGAAACACAATTATCAACCATCACTGTTGCAGCTAACTGTAAATGCATCTACTGTAGTTCCACATCACACAACATAAATAATCAAAGCATCTAACTAACTCGGCAATCTCTGTGGGAAGCTGGGCCCATCCTTTGAACAGATATGCCGTGAGTAACACGAATTAAAGCATAGATATCTGAAGAATTTTTCTCCTTGTAGTAAAATGGTAAATTACAGTTACATCTCTAGACTATTACATCTTACACAATCTGATAATAATCAACCAACCCTAGGTTCAGATCGCCTCCCAATATTTATACATGAATAACATAACCCCCATACACTAATATCGGGGAGTCATGAATATATACGATTAGTACAAGAAAAATTCATGGGTTCAACTGCATAAGAGTTGCGAATACCATAGGGTAACCATGGCTCAAACCCAAGACAAGTCGTGAATACAAAAGTATAACCACTGGTACCATGAAGGAAAAGTCATGCTTAGGTAAAAAAAGATTATTTTTAGGGTACTTTTGGTCATTTTCAGGATTTGGAGTCTT
This sequence comes from Pseudotsuga menziesii, assembly GCA_001517045.1. Taxonomy (NCBI): domain Eukaryota; kingdom Viridiplantae; phylum Streptophyta; class Pinopsida; order Pinales; family Pinaceae; genus Pseudotsuga; species Pseudotsuga menziesii. The sequence continues at coordinate 775,326 of LPNX010402732.1, read as the reverse complement.
CTCCAAAGTTGTTATTTACTCGAATAACTTTCAAACGGTGTAGAGAAGAGGTTAAACGGATTTAGATAACTCCAGATATGGCTCCTCCACAGGAAGAGAATGTGTCATTTTAGGCTATAACAGATGCCCCCTAATGTACGAGGTTAGAGGGTAAGACGATAGCCGGAATAAATTATAAAAGGAAACAACTAAGTCATGGAGAGAGTAGAGAATCCAAGATCGAAAGGCTCGAAACGAGGTACCTGAAAGTGAGATAAATGCCAGACAAAACTAATCTCTAGGACATATAGGTCCATATACAAATCATCACCAGAAATATACAGGTGGATCCAACATGGTCACACCATACGTAAAAAGGCGCCATATAAATTCTAAAGGAGTCATGGCCAAAATCGAACAACATGGATCCATGCTCAATAATCGGTCATAGCCACACGAATACAATGTGGATCTAACTCTCAACAAATGTCATATGAAGTGTGACAAGGTCTTGCGCAACTTGGGAAATATCAAAATATGATGATGCTACTATCGTCCCAAGGTATTCAATCCAAACCGCCCAATGGTATGAATCCTAACCATGCGAATAAAGGAGCTGAATTCAAACATGGAGGAAACCGTTTGATTATCGGTCCTTGATGAGGACCATTAACAAATGCGAGGGAAACCACCATTAATGAAAATGGTCCCCAAGATACCTAGTACATTATAACAAGTGTGAATACAGGGTCTTGAAGTAAAACAACTGAAGAATCCATCGAGTAGGAGACATTAAGGTATTCCCACTACCCAATAGCGAGGGAAATTGCCACTGATGACTACAATCCCCAAGGTACTTTCATAAATTATAAATCTCATTCTCAGAGCAAGATCTATTGACATAGATAGGAAGAGATCCGTTGGAAGAAAGGAATTAAGGAATCCTTCATCATCCAACACGAGGTAATTCAGAGACTGAATGGATCTGGAACTGGAACAAAGTTTTGGAGCAAGGATCATTTGAGACATGAATGTAAGGAACTGATACTAGGGAATGGCCGACACAAAAGGTCAAGGAAGCTAATGAATGGCAAACAAGGGTTTATCCTTGAAAAGTGAGCACGACACAAAATTGACTTAGACAACTCTTAACACAAAGATACCAATGATGCAACTCTGCAATGTAGGAAACATTGACAGATTCCCCATATAATTGGAAAAGAGACCAACTGGAGGAGAAAAAAATCTGAGTTGGAATAAGGTAAAAATGCACAAAAAAGAGAAAAATAATCTCGAAAAAGGGTCCTTTTCTAAAATTTTAGTCCTCCAGGTCCAGAATAGAGATAAACGTATGCCTGAAGATACTCTTCTAGATTCCAAAGAAAATAGAGTATTCCTTTTTCGTAAGTAATCCACATGGTCCGAAAAAGCAATAACCTTATACCACCAATGTGGATGATTGTTCAATTTACCTTAACGAGTCTAAACAAATAAGTTAACTCGGTAATCTAGTCAATTTTAAGGAGTCATACCATGGCTTAAAGATAACTCCATATCTTTCCCTTGAAGTTTTAATGAGTCCGAAAAATTCAACATGTGACCTCCTTACTATTTTTAACGAGCTCGAAGGAGAGTAGAAAGAATGCTCTAAATGTGAGGATACGGGTGTCAGAGGCAAGGGAAACTAGTTCTAAGCGCAAGGAACAAACCTAAGCATAAGCAAGGAACATGAGCAACATAAAGACACTTGGGGAATGTCTCCTCAAGGTAAAAGGTGTCAATTTGCAAAGGAAAAATGGTATAAGTCTGAGCGATGATGAGAGCAGAGATTATGGCTTATATAACGAGCTAAGAGCAAGGAATTCAACATCAGGGTTGTAAGTGTGAGCATGGTACATGCAAATGCAGTTACAGCTTGAACAACAAGTCGAGGCCAGTAAACAGTTGTGGATCCAACTATAAATCCTGTCTTCAAGAAACAACAAAACCAGGATCATATTCAAAAGAAAAGATCCGATGTAGGTCACTTTGGTAGAAACACATGAAACTTTGTTATCTTCTACAAAATGCATAGTCAAGGCAAAATCAATTAAAGAGGACTCTATAATTCCAAGGACTAAGGATTTATAATCAATAAGATCAACCTCATAAGGAAAGAAAAAATTAAGTGGGGAGATAGATTCTGCAGCAACAAACTCAGTACTAACTTGTTGTTCAAAGGGAGAGTCCAAAGACTCAACAAGACCAACATAAGAATATCTATCAATGGAAAGATCAGACTTATAAAGCAAATCAGGATTAGGATTAGTCACAACTAAACCAACATCCATAAGAAGGTGAGACTGTATTAAAGACTCTATGTGGAAATCATCAGAAGGAAGTAGACCATCCCAGATATAACACATATCTGAACTTTCAAATGGATCAACATAGTGGAGAGCAGGCTCCACAGTCTTCATAGGAAGGATCACCTATTCAATTTCTAGGACCGAGTCCCGAGGATGAAATCTTGAACAAAGAGGCTTATTCTTAGTAGAAATTGAATACAAGGGATATGGGTCCACATAGCTCACCCGTGGCGGGGTAGTGTCTATCGAGACACTAGGAATCAATAAAGGAAAGACCTGGTCTCTGCTTGGGTTAGGAGAGAGATCAAGAAAATCTAACTGATCGATAGTGACAATGTCTCCATTATGATTAAAGTACATCACATGAAATAATGTTGACACCACCGCTTGCATGTCATAAACATAATCACAACCAAGGATAATATTAAATTGTAAGGGATCTTCTATCACCATGAAATCAACTAAGACGGTCTTCCCACCCAAAGTAGCAGGTGTTTGAGCAATAATTCCTAAAGTTGTACTAGTTCTTCTATAAAAATCCAGTAACTAACTCTTATTCAAAATAAGGCTGGGAGATCCCATTCCTCGCCAAGCAGGAGTAGATACAATACTAACTGAGGCTCCTTCATAAAAAATACAACGACCAATCATGTAATATCCAACTTTAACCTTTATCTAGAAAGATGTAACAGAAGGAAGGAGTGGCTCAAATAGGCTATCCCAATCAAAGGAAGCAATCCGAGAACTTGGTTGGGGTTCATCTAAAAACAAGGTCAGTGTCCCCCTGTCTAGAAGGTTCTGAAGTGGAAGTGAAGAAAATATGACTAAAAGAAGATTCAGTCTCCAAAGGAAGAGTGGGATTGATCAAAGATGGCATCGAATCAATCGCTTGATGGAAATCACTCTCTGAAGGGAGAGTGGGATTAACTGAATATTACATCGGTTCAATCTCTTGGTAAATGTCACTCTCTGAAGGGAGAGTGGGATCTACCAAAGATTATAATGTTTCAACCACTTGATCAACCGAAGGTTGAATACGTTGTTGAGAAAATTCAGGTTGTTCAGGAACTAGATGAACTTGGAACCATACACATCATACCTCCGCGATAGTAGGGAATTGATGAGTAAGGTGGTCTCCCTCATAAATACTACAAGGGAACTTGAGTTTGCATTTCAAATGGTTGGTTTTCTCAACGGTGTCAGCGTGACTTGAGTTAGTTGACTGCTTTCCCCTAGCATGACCTCTAGAGGCTAGGTGGTTGAGATCAACATGCTTTGCAGAGGTTGAGTGTGTGCCCCCAGCATGACCTCCAAAGGCTGGGTGCATGGATCCAACATGCCCTGCAGACGTTGGAGAAGGTTTCCTAGCATGACCTATAGAGGCTGGGTAATTGGATCCAACATGACTTGTAGAGGTTGGATGGGGAGGTTCAACTTGACCTGTAGAGGTTGAACAAGTTCCCTCAGCATGAACTACAAAGGCTGAGTGGATAGATCCAACATGACCTGTAGAGGTTGGAAGGGTTCCACCAACATGACCTGCAGAGGCTAGATGGTGAATGTCAACTTGAATTGCATAGGTTGAGTGCTTATATCCAACATGGCCTACAGAGGTTGGAAAGGTGCCCCCAACATGACCTCTAGACGATGGGTACTAAGGTTCAACTTCACCTGCAGAGGTTGAACAAGTGCCCCCTTGATTTTGAGTCTTCTTCCTATCCTTCCTTATTTTATCCCTTTTAGACGAATGATTACTAGTATTAGAAATTTCACCACAAGAGGTAGGAAGAGTTAGCAAAAACCGATCTGGAAACTTGAGTTACTGCTCAGCTATAAAAGAAAATTCATGATGACCTCCTTTTTTTCTTATCATGTGAAACTTGTCTAACTCCGACTAGACAAGTATGCTAATATTGTTGGCCTTTTAGACCCAACTCTTTTTCCTCGAAAATTTCTTACTTGTCAGTTTTACTGACAGGTTTTACTTCGACCACTTATCGGTTTGACCACTTCGACAACTTGTTGATTTTACTAGACTGTTTTACTTGGAATCACTTGCTCTAGTTTGGTTTTAGTTGGTATTTAAAAATGATATTTATTAGTCTAAAAGACTTATGAAATTACAAATGTTTTTCACCCACCAGTAATATGAAGTAAAAACTGACACAACAACAATTCTACAGAATTATAAAATCATAAAACCAAAAATTTAGGAAGACTTGTGTCGACCACTCTACCGTAAAACTTGGAACTTTTACTGGGTGAGAAATTTATGGATTCTTTGCTCTTTCACTCAATCAGTAAATGTAAACATTATTTACACAAATATTTCTACAGAAAATATCGTCTAAATAAACATGCATTTAAACCATAAAATATTTGATATATTTAACTTGTCGAGAAATAACAAAAGGTAATACAAAATTTTTTGCTCTACTTGTCGGCTCTCCAAAAGATCCTTTTATAGAGCTTTGGCTCTTCGAAAAAATCAACCACACAGAAGATTGAGCTTCAACTTCACTCTTTGCTCAGAGTTCTCTCTTTCTCTATTTTTCTCACTTAGATTTCTTATTGATTTACAAACTTCTTCTTCTATTTATAGGTAACTTGAAATTGCTTCTTCATGAATCTACAGACTTGCCATCAATGGCTGTAATAACTATCTATCTAAAAGTTAAGTTCAGAAATTTAATTCGACTAGTTTATATTGCAGAGTCATGAATTCTTCACTCTTATCAGGTTGACTGACAAAGACTGAACTACTATGGAATCTAACAAAGTCAGCTGAGGTCTGGTACGACTTCTACGAGTAATTAATTTTTCCAACACTCCCCCTTAATTATGAGTAGATGGAGATTTTTAAAACAAAATTTACAAAATGTTTCAGAGCTGAAACATGCTCTGTGCATGACAGAGTTCAATGTTCATAGCTTGGCATTCCAAGATAACTACGTAGATATTGAAATATATCCTTTTCCAATGGTCTTGTAAAGATGTCTGTAAGTTGATCTTCAGACCTGCAAAATTCCAAACAAATTTCTTTGTTGTTCACCAACTCTCTTATGAAATGAAACCTTATGTCAATGTGCTTAGTTCTCTTGTGAAACACATGATTCTTTGATAATGCAATGGCTGAATCGTTGTCATAGAAGATAGTTGTTGGTTCTTCATGGTTCTATGACAAGTATTTTAACACTCTCCGCATCCAGACAACTTGACATGCAGCGCTTATAGCTGCAACATACTCTGCTTTTGCTAAAGACAGAGTTACTATAGGCTATTTCTTTGAATCCCATGAAACAACACCTATACAAAAATGAAATGTGTACCTATATGTTCTCTTCATGTCATCTATGCTTCCTCCATTGTCACTGTCACTATATCCAGTGGGTTTAAATTTTTTTGAGGTTAAATATATAATGCCAAGGTATTTTGTGCCACTTACATACCTCAGAATTCTTTTACCTGCTTTCCAATGTGAGTCTTTTGGTGACTCCATGAATCTTGAGATCATACTTACTCCATACATGGTGTATAATCTTGTCGATGTTAAATACATAAGGCTACAAACCAGTCGTTTAAACAATGTAGGATCTACAGTTGATCCATCATCATCCTTGCTCAATTTTAAACCTATTATTACTGGTGTTGGGGTTTTCTTGCAATTAGACATGTTAAATATTTTTAAAACTTCACTTGCATACTTTGTCCGTGATATAAAAATACCACTTTTAGACTGTTGGATGTCAATGCCCAGAAAAAAATTCATAAGCCTAGATCAGTCATTTCAAATTCACTTTCCATGACTGTATTAAAATCTTATATGCCAAAGTCACCAGTAAATATTAAATCATCTATTTAAAGGAAGAAAATTAACATCTTATCTTGCTCATAAACTTTGGTGTACAAAGTCGGTTCACTTTCACTTCCGTGAAATCCATTTTCAGTGAAATAGGAATCAACTGACTGTACCAAGATCTAGGAGCTTTCTTCAAACCATAGAGTGCCTTTTTCAGCCTGTACACTTTATGCTCTTGACCTAGAACTTCATAGCCTTATGGTTTTTCCACATATACTTCCTCTTCTAGATAGCCATTCAAAAATGTCGACTTAACATCCATTTGTTAAACAGACCATTTTTTTTGTGCAGCAATGGACAAGACTGTTCTGACTGTATCCATGCGTGCAACAAGTGCAAACGTTTCATTGAAGTCTATGTTGGGCTGATGTGTGAACCCTCTTGCTACCATTCTTGCTGTGTGCTTCTGCACATTCCCATCGACATCTTTCTTGGTCTTGTAAATCCATTTGATGCTGATAAAATATTTATCTTTTGGTACATCTACCAGCTCCCATGTTTGATTCTTATCAATGCATTCTATTTCTTCATCCATGGCTTGTGCCCATACTTTTTATTCAAGAACTTATTCAAATGTTAGTGGATCATATATAGGAGAAAATAATGCTTGATGGAGTCTGTTGTCCTCTTGGTGTGCTTGTTGGTGTAGCTTGAGCTGCCACTTGTGTCGATGTTCCTTGTGATGAACCATGTCGTGGTGTCATGGGAGTCATCGATGCTACAACTGGTTGACTTACATGTGGTGTTTGAACCACTTCCTCTGTCATGTCATCATTGTCGACATTCGACACAATTTTGACATTTATGTCGACAATTCCATCCCATGATTTATTTTTGACCAATTGAACATCTTGACTGATCATCACTTTCCTTGCAACAGGATCATACTGCAACTTTTATGCTTTTGTGTCTTCAGAATAGCCAAAAAAAATACATTTATGTGCCTTTTCATCTATCTTCTTTCTTAGCTCATCTAGAACATGAGCATATGCAACACAACCAAAAACTTCTAAATGAGAAACACTATGATTCATACCTATCCATGATTCTTGAGGAACTTTCTTCTTCACACTCTTTGTTGGACATCGGTTCATAATGTATACAGCAGTTGCAACTGCTTCACCCCAATATTCATTTGGAAAATGCTTGGCTTCCAACATGATATGTGCCATATCCATGATGGTTCTGTTCTTTCTTTCAACAACACCGTTCTTCCAAGGTGTATACCGTGCAGTGAATTTATTTTGTATGCCATGGGTCTTGCAAAAATTTAGAAATTCATTTGAAACATATTCACCTCCTCTGTCAGTCCTTAAGATCTCGATGCGATGTCCACTATGGTTCTCCACGAGTGCCTTGAACTGCTAAAAATAACTAAATGCATCAGATTTATGTTTCATAAAATATACCAATGTTTTGCATGAGTATTCATCGATAAAACTTAGAAAATAATTGCATCCACCAATGGATGATGTCTGCATTGGACCACAAATATAAGAGTGCATAATTTCAAGTGGTGTGCATGCTCTATATGACTTTCCAAATGGAAAAGTCTCTCTATGTTTCTTTCAAAAAATGCAGCCTTCACAAACCCTTTATATTTTGTCGATCAATGGAAATCCTTTCACCATATTCTTTGTGTGAAGTAGCTTCAACCCACCAAAATTTAGATGTTCAAATCTGAAATGCCACAACGAGGATTCATCATGAACTTTTGTCTAAAATACATCTTGAAAATCAACATTGTAATTTTCTTTCTTGTTGAGGTACTCGGATACTTTACTTTCTTCCTTGAACACAACTCGTATATTTGTCTTTCCTTTCATGTTAGGAACTATCCTCAATGGAAACAAGCGATTGCTTGTCATTGGCACTTTTGCAATCAGCTGGTCGCTTAGACGCTTGTCTTTAATCACACAGTGATTATATTCTATGTAGACTCTATAGCCTTTCTGTATTAGCTACCCAATTCTCAACAAATTATGTTTCAAACCTTCGACATGCTAGACATCAAGGATATACTTACTCTCCCCTTGTTTTGTTAGAATACCAACAGTACCTTTTCCCAAAACAATAACTTGGAAATTATTTCCAAGTGTAACATCAATTTGAATTGAATTATCTATACTGGAAAACAAATTTAAATTATCAGTCATATGATTGTTGTAGCCTAAATCTAAGTACCATATGTCATGTGGAATTTATTGGACATCATTTCATTCAATTGGAGATGCATATGCCATTAACATTGCACTTGTCACAGTGCTGGTGTTGGTCGACTGATTTGGGATTTTTATTCCTTTGTCATATTGTTTCTTCCTACATTCATATGCATAATGAACAAATTTCTTACAACAATGACATTGAATTTTTTATTTATCAAGCCTTTGGCCACTTGGCTTACTTGGATTTTGATTCTCTCCTCTACCAGCAACATTTACAAGACTTCTACCTCATCCTCCTTTGGAAGAACTTCTTCCTCTGCCTCTGGAGTTGTTTCTCTCCCTGCCTCTACCACGACTTATGGATGACTGTGCTACGAATGCACCTTCCAATGATGTTTGTGTTCAGCTGATTCTGTGTTCATGATTGATGAGTGAAGCTTTCAACTCATCAATGGTAAACACTAACATTTTTGTGTGTTCTTCCAAGGTCACAACCAAGGATTCAAATCTTGGGGGAAGAATTTTGAGAATTTTTTCAACAACCCTTTGGTATTCTATGGATTCTCCATGAGATTTCAGTTGGTTTATCAAACCAACAAATCTAGTGTAGAATGAGTCTACTGACTCTGAATCTTTCATGGACATATATTCAAACTATATTCTTAGAATTTACAACTTGGAAGTATTTACCTTTCCCAAGCCTTGATATGAGGTCTCCAATGTATCCCATGCTTGCTTAGCGTTAATTGCTACTGCTACTCTTTGGAGTATGCTTTCATGCATGGCTTGATGTATGTCGAAAATAGATTTTCCATCTTTCTTCCTCTATTCTCTCAAGGCATCTTTCTCAGCTTGTGTGAGATTGTTATATGCTGTCATATTTGTTGGTTCTGCATAACCATGCTAGACTATCTCCCAAACATTTTCACCTATGCACAAAGCCTTCATTGTTAGAGACCAATATTCATAATTCTTTCCTGTAAAAATTAGAGTTTGCAATGAACCAGAAGTGGAAGCCATTTTTAATTTTTAATTTTCCTTAGAAAATTACCTTTCCACTTTTAATACAAGATTTATTTCCTAATCCTTGCTCTAATACTAGTTAGCAAAAACTAAGCCAACAAACTTGAGTTATTGTTCAATTATAAAAAAAAAATCACGTCGACCTCCTTTTTCTTTCTTATCGGGTGAAACTTGTCTAACTCCGACTAGACAAGTCTTCCAATATGGTCGGCCTTTCAGAACCGACTCTTTTTCCTTGACAAGTTCTTACCTTTAGGTTTTACTTTTAGGTTTTACTTCGACCACTTGTCAGCTTCGACAACTTGTCAGGAACTGACAACTTGTCAGTTTGACCACTTCGACAACTTGTCGATTTTACTCGGCCATTTTACTTGGACTCACTTGCTCTGGTTTGGTTTTAGTCGATATTTACAAATGATATTTATTAGTCTAAAAGACTTATGAAATTACAAATGTTTTTCACCCACCAATAATATGAAGTAAAAACCGGCAGAACAACAATTCTACAGAATTATAAAATCATATAACCAAACATTTAGGAAGACTTGTGTTGACCACTCTGTCATAAAACTTGGAAATTTTACTGGGTGAGAAATTTATGGATTCTTTGATCTTTCACTCAACCGATACATGTAAACACCAGTTACACAAATATTTATAGAGAAAATGTCGTCCAAGTAAACATGCATTGAAACCATAAACTATTTGATATATGTAACTTGTCGAGAAATAACAAAAGGTATTACAAACTGGTCGGCTCTTCGACAGATCCTTTTACAGAGATTCGACTCTTCGACAAAATCAACCACACATAAGCTTGAGATTCAACTTCACTCTTTTCTCAGAGCTCTCTCTTTCTCTCTTTCTCCCACTTAGAGTTCTTATTGATTTAAAAACTTCTTTTTCTATCTATAGGAAACCTACAATTGCTTCTTCATGAATCTATAGACTTGCCATTAATGGATGTAATAACTATCTACCTAAAAATTAAGTTCAGAAATTTAAATCATCTGGTTTACATTGCAGAGACGTGAACTCTTCACTCTTGTCAGGTTGACTAACAGAGACTGGACTACTATAGACTCTGGAAGAGTCGGCTAAGGTCTGGTACAAATTCTGTGAGTAATTACTTTTTCCAACAAGATGGAGGAGGAGAGGCAACTACATGTGAAGGGGAAGCAATTTTTTTATTCCCTTGATATAAGGATATTTATTAAGAAGCATCAGGAGCATTCATGACAGTTGGAGTGGAAAACAACCAAACTGGTAGCCCTAGGGTGAATCCAGGTTGATTCAAGTTGCCCATCAAAGGAACACCAACATTTCGGGTGAGAGGAAAAGTACATAGATCCCATATCATACATTAGGGGGCACATTTTATAGCCTAAAATGACACATTCTCTGCATGTGATCACTTTCCCATGTTTTCATCGCATGTAAAGAAACAACATATGGTTGTCATAGATCAGAGGCAGCGTGCATGCTTGGAGAGGGGTGCTGAGCAAGAAAAGGCAAAACAGCACCTTGAGGATCCAAGGCAGCCTATGGACCTGGACCACTTCGAAGAGAAGAGAAGTGGAAGAAGACTGCAAACCCAGCGGGGGGGAGACTTCCAGAACGAGGACAAAGGCTTGCCATCGGAGCGAAGTTCATGGCTTGCTTCTTCTCCGTCCATGAGGCTCTAGATGGAAGAAAAGGTTTGAGGAGGCTGGAAGATACAGATTTTCCTTGTGATAAAAGTTCTAACCCAGATAAAGAGGAAAGGATATCTATGGAACACTTCTCAAACACTAGAGAGCTCATAAAGAAGAAAGAGCGAAGAAAGCGACACCGTGACTATGGGCAGAAATCATAAGAAAGCCCACCGAGCTAAGTTACCGAAACTCCAGAAAGAGCGTGCCGAGGTGATGAAGACCGAAGTTGCAGAACTTTGGGATAAGTTGCAGAAAACTTCGCAGGGGGCAAAGGAGAAGCTACAACAGGAAACACCTACTGGTAGTGGCTCGGGACGAGCCACAAGTGAGTGTTAGGGGACTGTTGGAGCAGGATCCCGCAGCTACAGAAGAAGCTGCTAGTTTTGGCGGAAAGAGAGAAGTTTTGGCGGAAAAAGGACAGGGCGGAGCTATGATGCCGTAGCACGTTTTCAGCTGGAGAGCAGAGCCGGAAACTATGAATTTTTGGGATAGAAGAGTCAAGAAGGAAAAGGTACCTGAGCGGCCGAGAGAAGAAAGCTCACCCACTGCATTGAAGGCAGCGGCGGAAGACAGGAGGGCTCAGCGACCCTCATAAAGAAGAAGGAGCAACGAGGCTCAAGCATTGAAGACGAAGGACAGAAAGAGAAGCGGTGCATAGTACCCATGGTCAGTGCCGGGAAGCATGGAAGACTGCAGAGAGCTGCGGTGTGACGGGAAGCGGCTACCTCAAGGACAGAGAGGACCGACTGTCACTATTAAGGGTATGGGTTTACTGTTGGGACAGGCCCACAGTGTTGTAATGGCACGACCTTCGGGCTGCCTATAAAAGCTTGCATTTTTGTATTGTAAAGGGTTGGTTAGCTAATCAGTCAGTAGATAGTTGGTCAGTTGATAGCTTTGTAGCTTGAGGAATCAGTCAGACAGACTGCGTTGTAACGATCCAGACACATAGTTGTCTGTGAGTCATTCGAGTCTGTATGTAACCATTCACAGAGAGAGAGTAGAGAGGGAAGAGATATAGAGAGAAAGGCAACATAGAGATAAGATCAGAGATCTAGAAGAGACCTCGCGCTGCATTTGTAGTGCAACAGACTGTGCTAAATTCCCTCAAGATATATAATAGAAGCACAGTTTGGTGGACGTAGCTCCCATCCCGGGGGTGAACCACATTAAATCTACGTGTTATGTGTTGAATGGATGTGATTGTATTTGTTTATTGTTACTGGTTATTATGCATGTAATGATAGTGGCAGTAGATGAATGTATGTATTGTTTCGCTCATGATAATGCAAGAGGATAAAAGATAAGTTGAAGTATTGCAGTAGACTGTTTAAGGACTCTTTTACGTCTGTCACTAATCACCAGTTACTCATAATATACTTCTGAGAAGTAGAGTTTCTCCCATCGGCACAATCAACGTTAAGAGCGCTAAGTCGTAGTGGTAAGATATCGCAGAGAGGCGGTATCTCATCGGCAGAGGAGCTGCGGTGCGTAAGACTGCGAGCTGAGGGCTTAGCGTTGAGGAAAGGACGGGTGTTCTGCGGTGCGCAGAGATGCGGTAAGGTTGGGAATATTGTGAGTAAGTGGGAGTTGTGTGACGCGGGAGGAAATCATGCGACTTGCGCAGGGTTAAGCATCGCACGGGTAAAAGTGTTGCGAGTAGAAGGGGATGTGCGGTGCACAGAGCTAGTTGATCTAGTGGCGCGCAGGAGTAAGAGAAAAGGAGTAGGATGCGCAGAACCTGGTCCAAGACACTTGAGTCTTGGCCAACCCATTAGATTCACTTCGGGTGAGACTTCAGATCGCTTCGCGGTCTGTTGCCGAAAGGGCCAGTGAGTTTTGGGTGTTGTTGATTAATTATAGTAAACCCGGGTCTGCCCATGCAATCAACAAGATAATGGTTGAATGTGTGAGGATTGCATTGCTTTCCCCACATACTTATAAGTGGATCAAATCACATCCTCTTGTCAACCTTAAGGACAAACACTAATCATTATAGTTATGACCACGATTTTTACACCCGTGAGGAATGGGGATTTTTTCACCAATGAACAAGGTTTAGATCCCATGAGGTCATTCATCCCTTGAGTTTTCCATAGGAGAACTGAAAGGTAGTGTTCAAACATGTGAGACTTGCATTGCACTCCCTACTTACACATAAGTGAATAAAATCCCACCCTCTTACCATCATTAATACCAAATACCAACCATTATAGCTATAGCCATAGTTTATGTCTAATCAAAAGGTAACTGGTATGATGATTATATTCAATTAAAAAGACAAAAAATCTATTCACTTAGCTTGCATAATTTACTATAAACTTAATGTTAAGCATCATTAGTTATGACTTAGCTAGGGTTTTATTAGCATTCATAAGTGCACGTCTTTACTTACTATCTTATAAATGTAAAAAACAATTAATTACAAAGTATTGATATGTTTTTCCATTGACTTAAATGTGCATGTCCCACAACTTTTATACCATTTGATCATATAATAAAATTCAAAATTTGTTTTCTCAAAATAAATATTATTAATTATGAAAAATTAATAATAATAATATTTTATTAAATACAATTTGAATTAACAAATTCAAAAGAGAAGAATGTAAACGAATATTTTTAAATGTTTTCAATCTATCAATATGCTTATCTACTAAAAATATTAATTACATAAAAAAATTCGAACATACAATGAGTACCCACCATTAATACTTTTTCTACAATTATTATAAAATACATTTAAAAAATATGCTTCTATTTATTTTCCTCTATTTAATATATTTTCTAATAATTATAAAAAGATACTAATGATGGGTATGCTTCTATCAATGTGTTCATTTGCTAAAAGTATTAATTATATAAAAATAATTCTACAATTATTAGAAAATGCATTTAAAAAAATATGCCTCTGTTTAATATATTTTGTAATAATTATAAAAAGATACTAATGATGGATACTGCTTCTATTAATATGGAAATCGTTATTTATTGGACATACTTTCCCTCGGGACGGGAGCCTATCAAATAAATATCGTTGAATCTTTCATCGGACAGTGCTCATTTGACAAGCTCCCCTCCCCAGAGAAAATATATCCAGTATATAAAAGGCGCTCCCTATCAATATGTTCATTTACTAAAAATATTAATTATATAAAAATAAATCAACATAAAATAAGTACCCACCATTAGTACTTTTTCAGTAATTATTAGAAATTACATTAAAAAAACGTTTCTACTTATTTTCCTCTATTTAATGAGTACTCACCATTAGTACTTTTTCTATAATTATTGGAAAATACATTACAAAAATATGTTTCTATTTATTTTCTTCTATTTAATATATTTCAATTCGTTGTTTTTTTAATTGATTTTTTGTTATATATAAATATAAAAGTTTACACAAAAACATCTTAGGTTTTAGTATTATTATTTTTACTCGTTGTAGGAGACTATGGTTTGGTGGTTTTTGTTATTAATTTTTTATGTACCAAAATATTTTTAAAACTTGATTACAAGTTGTTTAATGGTGAATACTTTTATTTGTTTATTTGTATTTATTTAATAAAATATATTAGTAAGTGCTTAATTTTTATTGGTAAAAAGTGTTTAAAAATACTATTTTTATCATTGGCACGAATTAATAAAATAAAAATAAAAATAAAAGAAAACATCATTTTAGACTTGTAAATGTAACAACTAATTTTTTTTTCTAGGAGTCTGACATACATAAGATTATGGTTGACAGTCATTTAACTATGAGCTGATAGACATCATGGTTAACATATTTACTAGCCTAGATTCAAATCCTAGGCTATATTAAGCATCGAAAGGGATCAAATCTCCCGAGATGCAAACCTGATTTTCCTTCTCTTCTCTTTGCGGTAGATAAATTTTTATGTATTTTTTTATTACCTATTGGTGTTTATATAGTAGGTGCTTTTCAAAATACACATAGTTTTGTTTTTATTTTAATGGCCCAGAAAATATATTTACTTTTAATTAATGGCAGACAAAATCTGCATCAAAAGTAAATAGAAGTAAAAAGTAATGTTACAACATCTACATCATAACTAAAAAGTAACATTACAACATCTTACAACATCTCCTTCATAATTGACAATATTACATTTACATGAGGAACCTTACATGCATGAGGAACGTTACATAATGTTCCAACATCTCCCTCATAATGGGCACTAATATTTGTAGAGGACATTTACACAAGGAACCTTACAATATCTTCCCCATAGTGGGATCTAAAGCGCCTCTCGACGCAATAAGCTAGCAATTCATAACATTGAATCTAGATTACATGTTACCTAAATGCAAAATCATCTGTCCTCCTCCTCAAATTTCTTTTCTTTTATCATATGCTTGTCAGTTCATGGACATCGAGAAGTTTCCCAACTCATAACTCTATGGAGGACTGAGAATTATATCAAGGTTTCAAAGACGCTATTAATCGAACACCGGGAATCCATGGTCATGTGATCTTCCAAATAATACCACCCTTTCTTCTTTCGATGAGCTTTTCTGTCAACATAATGGAGAAATTTCTTCACATAGATGAGAAATTTCTTTGTTTTTCAAGCCTAGGTATGTTGAATTTCACCATTTTTTTCCCTCCTCTTTTGATTGCCACTGTTAGTTTTTTTCCATATTTATCTTCGTTTCTCTCCTAAGCCTCACAACCTCATCTCTTAAGCCATGGATCTACATGTGTTCCTATAAATTTATATCCCCAATTTGGTAGTGAACGGTTATATTTAAATCTTAGTTTGAATTCACTTATTTTCTATAATTAGTGGTTATCTTGAATTCACTTATTTTCTATAATTAGTGGTTATCCTTAATATGAATTTAGGATTCTTTAGTTTAGTTAGCTGTTATACTACATCTGGGTTTTAAATTTAGAGTTTCTATTTGCAAATTAAATCAACTTGAACCTATCTTTATGTGGTTTTTCAAAGTTGGACCAGTTCTAGGATGGCCTCCCATTTAGTCATTTAGGAAGAATCTATCTTCTCAACCCAAGCCTGAGATTGAAGACCCCACCGATGCTTCTGGTAACTCTTATGCTTCTACCAATCCTGGAGAGACCTTTAGAGATTCCATGTTTGTGAAGGTGAACATGGACGGTGTCCCCATTGGTAGGAACATAGATCTCAAGGCCTATGATAGCTAGGATAAATTTTCCTAATATCTTCAAGAAATGTTCAAATGTTTCATCAATGGTATGCCCCTTTCTCCTACTCTTGATTTTGATATCGAGCTAGCAAATCTCAGGGCTCAAGTGTAACAATTTGCTTATTATGAATTCATGGATCATACAATGGGTTGGGAGCTCCTATTAATGAGTCTCTAAAATGTAGAGAAGAAACATGGATTTAAATATTTTGTGTGTGTACAACACTCATGCAAATATTACATCCCCTAGCACATGGGCTTTGGGTTTCAAGAATTTAAATTCCCAAATAATGCATTTTCTTCCTATGTTAAGAGTATAATTCTATGAAAACCCAAGAAACGTGAGATCAACTTACTGTCAAGATTCCCTATATAAGTTTCCTCCATCACACAAATTTTTGGAATGAATTTGTATTATATGATTGATTGGTTGATATCATGAAGAGGTTGCATATCATGGAGAAGCACGGGGCCTAGGAACTAAAATTTTATGGTGTGTCTCAGTTAGAAGGCTTCTTTTACCTATATTTTGGACTCACATAGTGTAGGTCACTTATGTTACGAGGGCACTAGATATAACAACAAGATTTCATCCTATGTACAAAATATCAATCATGACTGATATTAATAGTAATATGCATTATGTTTTACATTAAAATACATATTTACTCTTACGAATGTTTATGTTTCTACATTCATATCATAACATCATAGAATTCTAGAATTTCTAGCACAATTAGGAATTTTTGCATATTCAAATATTTAAGCCATGAAAATTATAAAACAAAGTAAAATTTCCATATTTAACAAGTAGAATACCTGGTTTTCCATCATGTTGTAAATGGATCCCTTATTTTTCATGGAGTTTCTCCCTTTTTACCACTTAGCATCTCCCAAAGTGATGAACCACCCTACCCACCAGCTGTTATCATGCTGTCCCTAGGGAATCGATAAACTGCCTATCCCCCAAGCCTAAATACCAATAATCTCGTAGTAGTATTTCCTATCTTCTCCACTTCTTTCTCCACACAAAAATATCCCCCCATTACCTTCCAATTTTTGAATAAAAATAGAATGCCTTCTCCTCCCTTCACTCCCCACTATATACTTTCCTTCCCTGCAGAAGACTTTAGGCTTACTCCACCCCCATCAACTCACTCCCAACCCCCAAAACATTTATTTCCATCCAAAAATAATATTCTGTTAGGTACATATTTTCTCTATTAGTTAAATGGATTAATGCTAATTAATTTAGTTGGGTGAGTTGGCTGCACATTAATTAGTTAATTAGTAATTATTTGATATATATTCTCTTGGGATTTCCACACAACGGTGGATTAATTACTAGAACCTATCACTATTTTAGCATTAAATATGTTTGGATACAAATAACAATAATATACTTATTTGTATTGACTTTTTATGTTGGTAATGGTGACTATTAAATGTATTACCCATCCTTGTTAATTGTCTTATATGGCATTAAATTAACAAAACTTACTTTAATGCCATCCTGTCTCATCTTATAAATCTCTTTTTAATAATTTTTTTATTTTCCATTTGATTCGATTAATACTTTGATTAATTACTTTACTCAATAATCCTTATAAGAATTGAGTTGTTTTGCTATATTTTATAGTAAATGACAATTCTATCATCATTATTAATTAAATAATAATAACAATAATTATTATAATAATTAGTGTTAAATAAATGATAATAATATTGATTGGTTATGTAATAAGTACCCGAGTACCAAAACATCATCATTGTATTTGTAAACAATGCACCCATAAGCGTTTTAAACAATCATGATAACGATTAAACAATACAAATTCTACTACGCATATGGAACAATATTTTATGTTGTATTCACAATAATTTCCTTATGACTGTTTTAATTGAAGATAGTTAATCAATTTATTATTACAATGTTCACATATACTCAACAACTTAATGATTAATATCTTTATTGGATCATTGCACAATTAACTTAGTTATTCATAACAACTTATTGTAGAAGGAGCAAGTCGACGAAGTTGACTTGAACGAAGACCGACAGATGGCTCAGTTCGCAGGAGCCTTACGGAAAAGGGCCCTGACCTGGTACATGACCTTTTCAGAAAGGCAACCCAGAGCAACGAAAGCTGAGATTAAAGCACAGTTCTTATCCTTTTTCAAAACCCCAGATGCTAAGCACCTGGCCGCCAAAAAGCTCAAGACAACGCAGCAAAAGCCAGGGGAGACAGTCCGCGACTACGACAAACGCTGGAAGGACCTATTGAGTCAATTAGATTATGTTATTGATAAGCAACTACTAATTCAATGGTTCCTTGCAGGCTTATCACAAAAAGTACGCCGACACATCAGTCTCGAAACATTCAAGACATATGAAGATGCGCTGACCAAAGCTCTGCAGGTGGAAATGGATGAAGACATACCTTCCTATCCAACGGACCACAGGATAGAAGAATAGCTCGAGCATGTACAAAAGTCCTTGAAATAACTGACCCTCAAAAATCAAGAAATATGGTGTAGTAAATGTTCGAAGGCCGAACACTCGAAAGATACTTGTCGACATGAATACATCCAACAAGACGTCTGCTTTGTGCAAACTAAAGTATTTTGCGACATTTTCCAGGAGACCGGAGATCATTCTACGAAAGAATGTCCATTTAACATGAAGAACGCAAAAGCTTCCTGGTGCACCATCTGTGAGACAAAAAGTCACAATACGGCCGACTGTCAATTAAACCTGAAAAACAGATAGAACTATCAGGTGGTCTACCAGACGAATGCAGTGGCGCAAAGCAATGAGCAAAATAATACCAATGAACAGAACGGGCAACGATACGAAGGCCGATGATATGAGCGCCGGTACAACAATCGACGACAAGGGTTTGGAGGAAGAGGTCGATTCGTCGGGAATCGCGACATACGACCGCGTCGATCTACCCAGTGCTTCATCTGCTATAAAGAAGGGCACCGATGCGTAGACTATCCGTACAAGGACAGAACTGACCTTAAATTCTGTACACATTGTGGACTAGGCGATCACTCTCTAGAGGATTGTCCTACCATGTTAGAAAAAATCAATAATAAGAAAAATTTTAATGTCTTGTCTTGTGTATAAAAGCATGATGTATTAACTACTAAAAATCTACATATTGTCACTCACCAAGGCACAAAAACAGGACCTGATAACCCCCAAATTAGTAAAATTAAAAACACAAATGGTTATCCGGATCCTCTAAAGGAAAAACAAACCTATCAAGAAGCCACCCACATATTTCAAGACATTGCACAGCAAGAAGACATTATTACCAGTAGACTTAGCACGACACAACAATTAACTCATCTCATCCAAACAGACAAATCCATAGCCCAGTTCATTGATTTATTACATGAAATAAAAATCACTAACTTTGGAAAACAAACTAAGAACATTTTCAGCCTCAATAAAAAAGACAAAAATGATGTCAACCCTCTTGTCGACCTGGAAATCGAAGGTTATCACGTCCGACAAGTGGTGCTCGATTTCAGGTCCCAGGTAAATATCATGACCAGGGATACATGGGAAAAGTTGGTCCGACCTCGACTCTATGAGTCAGGAATTTACCTAAAACTCACCGACCAAGGCCTCATTGAACCCATTGGGGTTTGGAAAGATGTCAACACGACCATCAAAGGAATTTCGACTAAGGTTGATTTCGAAATTATTGACCCAAAAGAAGGATCTAGCTCCTTCCCAGCGCTAGTTGGTCGACCTTGGGGACAAAATATGAAAGCCTTCATATCCTTAGACAAAGAATGAATTAATTTAAAAGGAAATGGTCAAAAAGTCATTGTACCCATTAATCCTTTCCAAGGAGCACCTTGGACCGAACCGATTGATGAGGAAGTCGATGTCAGACAACTTTACCGGATCCATAACAATACGGACTATACCGAGCCAAACATATATGGGGAGCTTCACTTAGGTAACCAAGACTCAATTGGATATAATTCAGATGTTGAATTATATGACTGGGAAATGGAAAATTATGAAACACAAGCAAGAGGGTGCTGGACTATACAAAAAGTACAGAAAAAACCCACCCGACAGTGCTTCATTGTATCAATTCTCCTCAAAGTCTTTGAAAACAAAATAAGGGAACGACCTACATTACAGCCAACCAACTTACATAATACCCAACTGCCAGGTATAAGGAAAGAGAATCCCCAATCATGCATCTTGAACAAGTATCTAAAAATATTGGAGAACATGGTAGACTTCAAAGCTTAGTGGAAACATTTACAGGTCAAGCAGCTAGATGGTGGAACACCCATCAGACAAAACTGCAAACTTGGACAACTTCTTCAACTTTCTTTGTCGAACGATTTGGTGGAAAAAAATTAACCCAGGAAGCTCAAATCCCTATCTTTGTCCAAGGCCAAGACCCAGAAGAACACATCAAGCTTTGTGAAAAAGAGTGGAGACTGCTTGGACACAAAGATGAGCGATCCTGGCCACATTTGTTTCCTTCAACCCTAGCCGACTTTCCTAATAAATGGTATAAGATGGAGGAAGCTAGAGGAGAAACCTTCTTTTGGCATGAACTTAAAGAAAATTTTATTAAGGACTTCCAGTTCATTCCTCAAAACGGAAAATTGGCTGGGACAACACACCAAATCAAACGGTTTCTTCAACCGACAGAAAAACAACCCATCCAAGACCATCGACAAATCAAGGACTATAACAAGATACAAGCTAAGTCACAATCACAGTCGACACGTTTACACCTAGAAAATGAACACACAGAAGGTAAGAGCTTTCGATGGAAGACCGACCACATTGAAACAACCAAACCGATCTACTCAATCCTGAAAGTCGAGACCACCGACAAAGCAGACCTTGACAGAATGACTACAGCCAACTTTCCGGCTACATTCTCACAGTTCAAAGAAGGAAGTCAGCCGATCAATGAAGCTAAAGCACCAGAGTGGCTGGATGCCAAAGTGAAAACTAAGGAGGTCGACATTTCAAACGACGACCGTCCAAAAATAGCTAAGATTGGGGACTATTGGAACGAACACCAAACCACCAAAATCATAAACTTACTTAGAGAATTCCAAGATGTATTTGCAAGGGACTATAAAGACTTAAAAGGGTTAGTACAAGAAATGGGAGAAATGAAAATAGATACTAAACCTGATGTCTGACCTATCAAGAAACGACCTTACAAACTAGCTCATAAGTATAAGGAGATAGTTAAGAAGGAAATAGACAACATGTTAGCAGTAGGGATCATTTACCCTATCGACCAGTTGGAATGGGCAAGTCCCATGGTCGTACATCCCAAGAAACATGACCCGACCAGGTTAAGAATTTGTGTCGACTTTAGGGAGCTCAACAAAGTCACACTCACAGATCCATTCCCCACTCCCTATGCTGATGAAATCCTGAATGAAGTTGTAGGCCATGAATGTTATTCATTTACCGATGGATTTTTAGGATATAATCAAGTCCCCATAGCAAAAGAGGATCAAAATAAAACAACATTTGTATGTGAATTTGGGTCCTTTGCCTACAGAGTTATGCCTTTTGGGTTGAAGAATGCACCTGCAGTATTCTCTCGAATTGTTGTCAAAACATTCCAAGAGTATATCTACAAGACCATGGCAGTATAATTCAACGACTGGACCATATATTCCGCCCTAAAGGATCACTGCACATGGCTTCGACTTATGCTGGAGCGATGTCGACAGATACAACTCTCCCTAAATATTAAGAAATGTACTTTTATGACTCCCATAGGCATCCTCTTAGGGAATATTGTCTGCAAAGACGGTATAAAGGTCGACTTTGCCAAAATAAAAATCATCCTCGACCTAAAACCCCCAATAAACCCTAAACAGGTCCGGGTGTTATTGGGCCATACAAGATACTATAGGAAATTCATCAGACACTATTCAGATATGACTTACCCTATGGAATAACTGCTAAAAGAAGATCAGGAGTTTACATGGACAGAAGAATGCCAAATATCCTTCGACAAATTGAAAAGAAAACTGGTCGAAGCTCCCATACTTAAATTTCCAAACTGGTCGACCAAATTTCATGTGCATATTGATGCATCAGGCATCGCAATTGGAGCCATCCTTACTCAACCAGGGGATGATGGGATGGATTACCCTATAGTATACAGCAGTCAAAAATTAAATAAAGCTGAAAGGAACTACTCGACCACTGAACAAGAAGCCCTAGGTATGGTCTTTGCCCTCCAGAAGTATCGACATTACCTATTGGCCAACCCTTTCATATTTTATACCGACCATCAAGCTTTGAAGTACCTTGTTAATAAACCCCTTCATCATGGAAGAATTTTTCGATGGTTACTTCTTTTTCAAGAATTTGAGTTTGAAGTAGTGGTCCAACTAGGAAAGCTAAATGTAGGCCCCGACCACCTCTCACGTATAGACACAGGGGAGGAACCGACCGGAATCGATGACGACTTGTCGGATGCACATCTATTTCGCATAGAAGTAGTACCCGAAGAACTAGAAGAAATAGCTCAGTTATTAGAGACAGGTCAGGCACCCGAAGGTCTGAACAACAAGAAAAAACAAATCTTAGCTATAAGGATGCACCCTACAGCCTCATCAATGGATTTTTGTACAAAATGGGGTTAGACGACATTCTCAGATGTTGTGTACTTGACCATGAGAGAGAACAAATCATGCATGAAGCACACTATGGACCTGCAGGAGAACATTTTCAAGCGGATACAACTGCCAGAAAAATCCAACAGTCGGGCTTATGGTGGCCGACAATCCACAAAGATTGCAAAAACTTTGTTAGTCGATGCGATAGATGTCAACGACTTGGTCAACCTCTGCCGAGCATAGAAATGTCCTTGATATCTGTAAACCCTAGTCTCACATTCGAACTTTGGGCTATAGACTTCATAGGACCTTTCCCTATCCCAGCCAAACGATCAGGTGCAAGATATATTATCATGGCAGTGGAATATGTCACCAAATGGGCAAAAGCTGAACCTGTCGAAACATGTTCAAGTGAGGTAGCTGCTAAGTTCATCTATGAAAACATTATCACTAGATTTGGATGCCCACTCACATTGATTAGTGACCAAGGATCACACTTTATCAACAAAACCATCAAAAGTTTGACCGACCAGTTTCACATCGACCACCGACGAAGCACTGCATATCATCCTCAATCGAATGGCGCGATTGAATCTTTTAACAAAACACTAACAAAAGGGTTAACCAAAATATGCAGTACCGACAAAGATGACTGGGATGAGAAAATACCTGCGGTTCTCTGGGCATATAAGACAGCATACAAGTGGTCGACCGATCAAACCCCCTTTGGACTAGTCTATGGGCAGGAAGCAGTCGTCCCCCTACACTTCCGACAGCAAACACCTATTATTGCACAGATACCACATGTCGATGTCAAACAGGCAAGAAAGGATTGACTATTTCAACTCAGTAAGCTAGAAGAACATAGAATCATGGCTATCCAGCATCAAAAAATTCACAAACAACAACAGAAAGCCTGGCACGACCGTAACATAAAAAACAAAAACCTCTCGGTCGGCGACCTTCATTTACTTTATAATAGTCGAGTCAAAGGAAAACCCAAGAAATTACACACAAAATGGATGGGACCTTACGTTGTCGAAGAAATACATCCCAATGGTTCAGTCCGACTGAAGGCCTTACAGGGCCTAGTATTTCGGAAGCTTGTGAATGGAGCCCGACTCAAACGTTACAGAAAATAAAAAAAAATTAAAAAATCAAATAACGACCTTAACCGTCAATAAAAACCCATAAAACGATCGAAAAATTCCAAAACAAAATAATACATCTGACACAACAAGCCATGACAACAACTCACTACTTCGACAACCGACATCACCACCATCGACCATCTCTATCGACCAGTCAGGCCGACCATTTTCACCAACGACACCAACCATCGACTTCGAAAGTCCCATCACGCATTGATGGCCTCGAGTGCCGAAACAGATCCTCCATTTAAATCGCACTTAAGTATTACAGTTGGACTGTCAAGTCCGCCATTAATACACCCATTTCGACACTCAACCCCACCCACGCCTATAAATAATGGATAGTCAAAGGTTCATTCACCACACCAATTACCCTCAGCGCACCTGCAATCTCAGTCGACCACAGACCAAGAACCCTGTCAAAACCCCGACTAGTCCGACGCAATGGCACCCAAACTAACCAGATCCATGACCAAGGCAAAGGAGCTGCAAGTGGAGGACACCCCCTTGCTCAACCACTTAAAGAACATCAAAAACGCAAAGGTACAGGAGGGCCCATTCCAGAAACTCTGGATAGAGATGCAAGAGTGGGCCTATGTCGACAACAGAATGACCCAGGCCGCTGAGAAAATTCGGAAGATCTCCATCTTCAACTACCCTAATGCACCACTGATGGCAAGCTTCGGTGGGACGAAAGAAGCAGCTGTTAAATTCATTATTAATCGTTACCACAATGGCTGATTCTACTTCGACCAGCCGATTGATATCACCGGGGATGTTATCTCTATGCTTACGGGTCTATCCAACCAAGGCAGCCCTGTACCTATTGGGATCAAAGACAGGTTAGTCCAAGAACTTATGGGCTCACCGTCGGGAAAGAACTCCAAAGGATTGATGATCAGATAGATTGCGACAAGGACGCCACAAATCGTGGCTAAAATCATAGCAATCACCCTTACATTGGCAGGTCGGGGAAGCGACCTTAAATTGGAGATGTTGGAAGCGGACGACACAATCATGACCGACGGTCGGATCTACCGATGGGACATTATGTTGCCGACATGATGAAAACCATCTGCGAACGCTGTCAGGAGACGGGAGGTATGATCAAGTTCCCCTCTCTGATTCTCTGGATTGTTATGTACCATATTTGTCCGGAAGGTAGTCCAGTCTTCCGGGAGTCGACCAAGTTCCAAATGCACTGCTTTAAACCCTTTTCACAAAAAGGAACCCTGCATGAGCTGGCACAGGGGAAAATCTTCTTGGAAAACTGGTTCCAGCAGCTGAAGGTTTGCACGACGAGGTGGAGGGTGCCCCAGAACATCCAATGAAACCTCCCTGCTGAGTCTCATATCCAGTTAGAACTTGATCATACATCAGTATGGTACATGCGAGGTCAGGAACCCAAAGCACAGGACCTCGACTACTATCCAACGGTCGAGCAGATTTTTTGAGAGTTGACCCGACAAGCACAGATAAAGATACCAATTCCAGAGGCTGCCAAATAGGTCGAATTCTCCATCATAGAGCCACTCACCTACCAGGAAAAAGAAGAAGACTACGAACTCAACTTATACATCAGCACATTTGTGTCAGAGAATACCCCGGCCGTGCCCACTTGTCGGGTACACATAATTGTCAAAGCTCCGACTGCAAAGGTAGTTGACCCCCAGCCGACAGAACAACAACAACCAACAGTACAACCACAGCAACAGACAACTCCTTCGGCTCCAGCAACCGTCGACCCCACTCAAGAACCGACAGGTGAAGTCGAAGGCGACGACCCGGAATATGCTTTATCCAAAAGCATCATTAAGAAGCTGGCTAAGGAGATAGCTGTCGCCAGAAAAAAAATCAAGGCCCAAAAACTGCAACAAGGTAGGGGTAAGCACAAGCTTATTCTGGCTGACTCGTCCGACGACAAGGAGGAACTAGCAGCCGCGGTTTTCGACATAGTCGAGGATGCTCGTGTAAATAAAGTGTCAGTTGAAGTTCAGTTTCAATGGTATCTGGACGCAGGAGGTCCGAAGGGTCGGCTAAAGAAAACAAAAATGGCACTGACACCTGAAAAATGTGGTCGACCTTGTGTCGACCCCTGCCCCCCCATCCCCGAAAACCATAGTCAAGGAGCAAGCACCAGAACAACAGGTAGACAGTCCCCATGAGGAATATCAACACGCCATCCCGGAGGCACTCAGAGCCAGGGTCGCCCAGGACATTGAGCTTAAAGCTTTCTTCATGACACTTCCTGCACTCTTTCAGTTGGCCCAGAAAATACAAACAAAAGCTCCTCTCTATGCAAGCAAAAATCCCAATGCAACTGTTACGACGACATTCACCCAAGACCAGCAAGGTGACGTAATAGGAACATCAAAGTCTATCACAGAGCCAATCAACACCGACGACCAGGACGACCTATCGACTACATCACCAGAAGATGATATTTCTTTCGACCAAAGCTCACAACACATTCCTGCCAACCCTTCAACCCCTGTCCATACCCCCACTCCGTCCCCAACACCGCCATCATCACAACCTCCTTCACCACCACCACCACCGTCAAAATCCCCACCACCAGAATTACAGCCAAACCCATCACAGCCACCGTTATCTTCACAACCGGAAGTGGTCATACCACCTCCTCAAACAGAAAAACCCTCGACCTTCATACCACCTCCTTAAAAAGAAACACCCTCGACCTCCATTCCATCAACCGCAGACCCAACCTCAACTACTGCAAATACCCAAGAGCAACAGATAGACAAATAGAAGAAAAAGAAAGAGAAGCATTGAACATCTGGTCTCCGGATTAACCTAAGGGATGCAAGTTCCTTGGACGACACAGAGGTCGGCCAACTCATTAAAACTGTGGCCAAAGAGTCAAAGAAGAGGACAGATCGAAAAAATAAAGAGCTTGTAGCCAAAAATGCAGAAGAAGTCGAGTTTCTCGGCAGATGCAGAGATCTAGTCCAGACCGTGATACCAGACCCTATTGAAGTCGACACAGATCGACCACTTGAAAGAGCATATCAGCTCTTCACGATAATGGTATTGACCGTCCAGACCCAGATGCAAGAGACTAAGGAAGGACAAAAGGAGGAGACTGTTCGACTGCTCTTGGCCCAACACACTGCATTCTCGGAGGCATACAAGGTTCTACAGGATCATATGGAAGAATCAGTTGTCACTGAGGAAGTATTACAATACTGGCCTAATCACTATGGGCAGGTCTATCAGCAGACAAGGAAGGCGCGACAGGGCATTCAGGCTTTGTAGGGTCGGAAGTTGACAGAGGCAGAACTGAGGCAGACCATTGAAGAACAAATTGTGATGGAGACCAACAAACTGCAGAAGCTAGAACAAGAGGCACATCAGTGGGTTCAGCATGCCCTTCCCAACTTAGAGAAAGTCGACATCATCTGTCCACAGATGAAACGACTCATCAATGCTGCAGAAGAGAAAAACCAATTGTTGGGTCCCAACATGGAGAATATAGTAGAAATGCCCATGTCCAAAAATATGTCGATCCTATCAAGCCTCACTACATTAACAATCGATATCCAGAAGGCATTGCAGAGTTGGACCGACTTTCAGCATCATCTTGCCATCACAGCTCCAGCTATCGTCGAAGTCTGCGTCCAGCAGAGACCGACCATCCGTCTGCACAGTCCACAACAAGAGCAAGTCTGAATGGTTCGACAAGAGTTCGTTTTTTGTACCTCCTTGTTTCTTCGGGACGAAGAAACGTTTTGTTCGTGGGCGAGATGTAGAAGGAGCAAGTTGATGAAGTCGACTTGAACGAAGACCGACTTAGTCGATCAACCGACTAAGTCGATGGGCCGAGTTAGTCGATCAGCCGACTAAGTCGGTCGGCTGACTAACTAGAAAGATTAGTCGGCTAACTAATAGTCGTGTCGGTTCACTGAACTAACAGGTAGTTATTTTGTAACTATTTGTAACTTGTATATATTAGGCTGTTGAGCCAAGCAAGAACTCAGTTCAGTTCAGTTATGTGCCTTGTATGAACTCATTACATTAATATAATCTATTTTCCTAGCTGTTCTTGTCTCTTGTATCTGATTTATAGTTATGTTTTAGTATGTATTATTGGTAACCTTATGTGATCTATGAGATTACAACACTTATACAATTTTTAACATGTCTAGTATTCATATATCGATACTAGAGTACATGTGCAAAGTGTGAATGCGTGTCTAGTGTATGCATAGGTCGGATATGTACTATAACCAAACCCCATCCCACCTAAGCTTACCTGCTAACTAATAATAGTGTTTCCTCCAATGTAGAAAGAGAAATCATATATATACAATGTAATTACTTTAACATTCTCACTTATTTAACAGTTAACCTTTTAAGATTACATATCATTATATTTATGTTTACATTAGTTTCATCAATCAAGTACAAGGAAGGGTACCTACTACTACTCTCTAATATCAAGCAATACCCAACCCTCAACAATAATAACTAACATATCCTCCCATCCTAACCTCTGTCTACATCCTCCCTATCCTTCCTCTGCCTGTACAAAAGTGGATGTCGACTTCACTGACCTGAACACATAATAACATGAGAGCGAGAACATTGGTTGAACAATGAACCTAACCTCTTGTTAACCCAAAAAATCCCTTAGTAAGCTCTACATGACCTACACCACCCAAAGACATCTACGTACGACCCTCATTTGACCCCCACACCCTTAAAAAGGCTCAAAAATATAACAAAGGGCTTAAAAACCCCTAAAAGGAGTCAAAATAGCTCTCATAGGGGCTAAAACGTCCAAAAAGGGGCTAAAACCCCTCAAAGGAGCTTAAGACCCCCAAAGGAGCTAAAGATTGGGAAAAAGGGGCTAAATCCCCAACCAGGGGCTTAATGTAGAAATTCTAAAGCCTTGATGGCATAAGGAATTTCATAAACAAACTAAGGATCTAGGCACACAATTAACCTCACAGAGAAATGTAGAGAATTAGCATAAGGAGAGAATAAGAAGAATTAATGAACACACATTAATGAATGATCAATAAATGATAATTGATATTATTACATAGGTAATACATCCTTATAAAGGAAAAAGGAGTTGCATGAAGACAACTCAAGCTAGCTCATAAAGCAGGCTTACTAATTATGATAAACCCCATAGTTGACTAAAGCACTTTCCCAATCTACCAAGCACCTCACGAATTAGCAATAGCATGTGTGAGTGATGATGAGTGAAGGAAAGACTTGCTAATCCTAGAATATGGAGAGAAAATAATGGAGGATGGGTTGGCAACAAAAGCTGCCAGTTTCCTAGTTGACTAGCTTTACCTTCTCCATAGAAAAGCAGGATAAAGCAGAAAAAAAGCATAATAAAGTATATTCTACTGTAAAGCGTAGCTACCAATTCTAGATGGCCATAAAGTGGTCAAGATCAACCCAGAATAAAAAATAAATCATTCCTAGGATATAGATGGCAAGTGTTGACTCTAAGGTGCAAGTGGATGCCAACTATCTAAGCTAGTGGGTAGGAAATTAATCAAATAATGATTAATTATTTTATGAGTGGTTTTATTATATTCCAACACCCCCCTTTAAGCAGGGATAATTTTAGGGGCGAATTTTAGTCCAGTGGGCTATTTTTCCATGTTTTTCTCCCAAAAAAGATTCGCCATTTTGCATTTTTTGAAGCCCTCTTTCGACCAATTTTGATGGGGTAAATTTTTTTCAACCTAAAAATCGCCAAATTATTATATAAACGATATAAAATCCTTGTAAATTAAAATACTTTTTGAAAAATATCGCCAATCATTTTATAGTTGGGGTTTTAAGAATTAGTAATATTCGCCAACATTTATACACTTTTAAATAAGTATGGTTCCTTAAAATCATCCCTGCCTTTAAGTCTGAATTTATGATGATATCCCTGAACTAATCAGAAATATATATGCCTATAGGGCCTAGCAATAAAGCTATGGTAACCCTTTTACAATTTATCTTGTCCAAAGAAATGAGGAAAGAGGCAAAACCTCAAGGGGAAAATCCTCCCTCAAAAAAGGACATGAAAATCAATACCAAAAATGCTGAACTGCTGGTGTTGCTACTGCTCCAAACTAAATGCTGATGTCTAGAGGAATCTTCTTGTTGGGAAGAAGATAAATCTGCTCACCTAGATCAAGGACAACTGCATGATGGAAACTAGGACCATGTAGAACAACTGAGATCCAATGATGTGAAGGAAATATTGAAGGATCTTGAGACTTGTAATCAGCTCCAAGATGATGAGATGAATTGAACTTCAAACCAGTAGAGATGAAATGAGCTCCAGATAAGTGAAATAACTATCCAAGTGAGTGTATCATGTCTCCATCTTCATTTTCAGAGAGAGGATGTGTGCAGGTGATCTTGTAGGAGCATAGAGAAGGTATAGGATCAAAGAGTGCGAATGCTGGGCTCCATGGGTTAATCTAGCTTCAAAAGAATCCAAGAGATCACATATAAGCACAATAGTAGACTCATGGGAATATAGTGGTAAAGAATCCTCTATGGTAGAATAATGTAAGGAGGAAAGGTAATGATGTTCAAAATCTTCAAGGAGGCTCTGAGAATGAGTGCCAAGAACAAAGGAGGAGTTGCAGAAGCACATGGGATTAAGTATGGTAAGTGGCAAAACATTAGAAGGACTTGATTTGGCTAAGAAAACATGCTGGAAATCACTTGTTTGCGCACCATCAATAAGAGAGGCATGCACAAGGTGTGAGAGGTCTGGCATATGAATCTCAAAATCCATGATAGAAGACATAGAGAACACTGAATGTGTGAGTGAATCATCAATAGAAATAGCATCTCTATTAGTCACTTCTTTTTCATCAACAACATCATAAGAAGATGAATCAAGATCTTCTACTTTAAGAGACACAGAAAAAGATTTCTCTTCAATATTTGCTTCTTGATTGAAAGAGGAAGCATTCGAATCAAAGAGAGTAGTAGCAACAGGAACTATATGAGAAAATTCTTCTTCATAATCAACTTCATCAGAGACTGTAGAGGCTGAGACATATTGAGAGAGAGAAATCATTGAGGAGCTAAAGGAACTCTCCACATATCTAGAAGGATCCTTATTGTCCTTTCCCAAAACTCTATCCAATGTTGTCTAGAGATCCTTTGGGTAATAAACACAATCAATAAGGTAGTGCATGCATGGAGAGATAGCTAGACAAATAGCTCCAGTTGCTCTATCACAGTCATTGAACCAATCACTTGGCTCTTCATAAGACTCTTAACTAGCTCCAATAGATATCTCATAGAGACCTTGTCTCTTTAGATATAAAATCATCTTTAGTTTCCACTCTAAATAGCTTGTGAATGGCGAAAGAAGAGGAACTGATGCTCTTGAATCCATTCGAAGTTGAACCTACAAATCTGAAAAAGGAGGATTAATTATTGAACTCTCAAATATCTGATATCATGTAGAGATTTGATATCCTCAGCTCTAATACCATGTAGAACTTGAAATTTGAGAACCTTAGCTCTGATACCATGTAGAAATTCTAAAGCCTTGATGGCATAAGGAATTTCATAAACATGCTGAGGATCTAGGCACACAATTAAACTCACAGATAAATGTAGAGAATTAGCATAAGGAGAGAAGAACAAGAATTAATGAACACACATCAATGAATGATCAATAAATGATAATTGATATTACTACATAGGTAATACATCCTTATAAAGGAAAAAGGAGTTGCATGAAGACAACTCAAGCTAGCTCATAAAGAAGGCTTACTAATTATGATAAACCCCATAGTTGACTAAAGCACTTTCCCAATCTACCAAGCACCTCACAAATTAGCAATAACATGTGTGAGTGATGATGAGTGAAGGAAAGACTTGCTAATCCTAGAATATGGAGAGAAAATAATGGAGGATGGGTTGGCAACAAAAGCTGCCAGTTTCCTAGTTGAATAGCTTTACCTTATGAATAGAAAAGCAGGATAACGCAGAAAAAGCAGAATAAAGCAGATTTTGCTGTAAAGCATAGTTACCAATTCTAGATGGCCATAAAGTGGTCAAGATCAACCCAGAATAAGAAATCAATCATTCCTAGGATATAGATGGCAAGTGTTGACTCTAAGGTGCAAGTGGATGCCAACTATCTAAGCTAGTGGGTAGGAAATTAATCAAATAATGATTAATTATTTTATGAGTGGGTTTATTATATTCCAACACTTAAAACCCTAAAAATATCAAGAAAAAGTATAAATAGAGGGGTGTGGGTCACTCTTAAATTACTCCTTCTCTCCCTATTGTTATGCTACCCATGTGAGTGCCTTGAGACCATTTTCCTCTCAAGCCATTCATGCCCCCTGTCCTCCATTTCTCCATTGAGCCAAATCTCCCCATCCATTGAGAGGTGCTTCTCCAAGCTAGGGCATGGTGGTCCATTCAACCCAGAGAAGGTATACTTGTCTATTTTCTGTTTTTGCTTTGTTTTCTGACATTATTTGTTTGTAGGTTTGTGGTTTAACATTAAGTCATAGGTATCCATTGATTGCTTACAGGTAGCTCTTTGTTTTCTAACAAGTTTGATGCAGGGTTGTGGATCTTAGTCCTAACCTTGTGTGCAGGGGTTTCATTTTCATTTTTATTTTCTATTTCTTTCTGTTCTTCCATTCTCACAGGAACCGTACCCTTCCGTCCTATAGATGGAAGGGATCCGTTCCTACTCTGTAGCTAGGATGAAAGCCCTACTATAGATTTGGCGACCATACTGGGTTGATTTGACTGGATCCCTGGGTTTTGTTTTTTATATTTTTCTTACTTAGTTTGATACATATTTGCTTATTTAGGTTTATAGATCTGTTTATTTCATTTTTGTTATTGTTTCGGCCACAGTACCAGTTACTGTTGGTCGTTCTTTGATTGTAAATCGTTCAATTGTGCAAAAACGACCGAAGCGAATTTCTGAAAATTCACCTGTGTTCAGGCTCATTTAATGCCCAAAAATTTGATCCATTTATGAATATGCCTCCAATTAGGGGTAAAAGGGCCAATTTCCGAAGTGGGTTTTCAACCGTTTGAGGTAATTCCTCACAGTTTGATCACAATCCACTTCGCAAAATAGGTCCTTTACAGGTGTGTGACCCATTTTTGGACTTCACTGTTTGCTTCTATTGGGACTATCAATGTGGCTCAGCTGCCTCTGTCCATAAATATGTGTTTATTTCATTTCAGTATCTATTTATTTCATTGCAGCCTATGTAAATCACTGCTAAATTTAATGGTTAATGGTTTAAAAAATATGATTGAAAGCTTAAACAAAATAACTATAGGTTTCAATTCTTAATTTGAAATTAAATCTTGCCTAGCCCTTCCTCCTCTACCCAGTCATCACTCTTCGGGGTGTTCTGGGATAAGATGAAGGGTGTAGCTCGTATAGTAATAAGCACTTCATATATAATTTTTCGAGACCACTAAAAATGGGTGACTTGGAAGGTAGAGGGGGTGGAGACCGATGGGGGTTTCATGGTGTTCACGTCCTCCCTATTGACCAACCTTGCATCCGGAGGGTGTCCTGAGGATCCAAGAATGGGATTAATCCCATAGTGTTGAGATCCCAACACTCTTTCCTGGTCAAAGAGGAATACAGGTGTAAGGTAGTTACCTAGTCAGGATACCATAGTTCAGATTCAAGTATGGCATGTAGTTAAGTTTCTGTTTACAATTTACTGCTTTCATTACCCATGTTTATGAAATAAACCAAAAAATATCTATGGACTATTCATAAACCATACAAGTAGCCATTAAGTGTAACAAAAATATAAAAGACATACACACAAACCATAGCACATAAAACAACCAAACTCAGTTCATGACGCTGAGCTAGCCATTAAAATTTATAATTTACATTAAGTCAAACACTAGCAGTCCTTGAGGACATAAGTGCCTGACTGCCTCAACCATGGGAAGTACTTGGGCTCACCCTATAAAATCATTGTTAGGAGTACCACAGGAACCCCAAAGTAGCTGGCTGTTGAGAGGAATTGCCAAGCGAAACAAGAAACGACCCCCACCGATTGACTAGCACTCCCGTGAGGAAAAATCCAAGTGCTGTCTCCTGGCAGTCTTGGTGGTCAAGTGACCACTTGAAAGCCAATAGGAATCCATTAAAACTGGGGTCCAAAAGTCATTACCATATTTCACCACTTGACATACAAATCAGACACAATTGATCCCCCACGTTCTTCCTCATGCTTGTGAGGCGATCCACCATAGTTTGGGTCCTTGAGCCAACACTGTCGAGACCATTCTCGATGAACCTCTACACCATTAGAAGGCCACACAGCCTCTGATTCAGACTCAGAATCATACCAATCTGAGCCAAATCTACACACTGCACCATCCAGCCCCATGGTTGGTGCAAACCCAGATCCATTTTTTGGCTTAGTAATTGGCAGTGGACCCCTGTCCACACCCCACACCACCACCAACGCCCTTGTTGGTGGCCCCAACATAGTCATGCAAACCATCATAAGCCATATACCACCACCCATATTGACCAGTCAAACTGTCCCACCTATCACAACTGGGGGCAGTGTCCCTTACACCCACACTGTCCCACTTGGCATGCCTGTGGGAAGTGGCCCTTCCACCTACGCTGCCCCTTCGATCACACATGGGGGAAATGGCCCTTCCACTTTCACTATGCCACTCACCATACTTGGGGGAATTGGCCTGTCCACAACGGTGCCACAAGTACCCCCAATTATGCAGGTGCATAATGTCCCTACAAACCCCACCACCATTGCTTCCCCATCTCACATCAACCTTCCTAACTTGGCTAGGTTAACAAATGACCCTATATGCCATCAAACCTTTTGGCCCTCCATGCCAACCAAACTCCCCTCAGACATTCCCAAGTTTGAAGGGAAGGCAGGGGAGTGCCCCCAAAACCACATCATGACATTTCACGTATGGTGCTCATCAAATAGCATCATAGATGATTCGATTAGACTTAGGCTATTCCAATGCACCTTCACAGGTGTTGCAGCAAAGTGGTACATTGAGCTACCACAATCCAAATACCCAGGATTTAATTCCTTGGATTTCATGTTCCTGTAGTATTTCCAACTCCCTGTTAGATACAATGAAGGGGTGGAGATCTTGCTATCTTGCTACCAGAATACTGTGACCCACATAACCGAAAACATCCATGAGTGGTGGTGACGCCGTAGTTTGTGCAAGATTCAACTTGATGACAGGATCTTCCTGGATTGGTTCTTAAAAACTATGCTACCACCTATAGCAAAGGACGTTGCATTCGAACATCCCTAATCTGAAGAAGAGGCCATCTTGAAAGCCCAGCAGTTTGATCTGATCTACGCACAGTCTGGATACCTTTACACTATAATTCCAGACGCTCCCTATGCAGGCACCTCATACCAGGATACACCAGGGGTATCTCATGCTACAGATTCCATCATAGGTTCTGTCTCCCACCAACCACAGCACCGCCCGATACCACCTACAGTACCACCACAACCAAGCAACACCCCCAGTGTTTCCTATCCAAACCAAACTCTGGATTATGCAAGAATGATGTCGCAGTCCGGAACTACCACTTCTTATACACAACCTGCACCACCGCAGTAGGCCCACGGATTAGCGTGGCCGACACAACAATATGCGGGACAAATGCCCACATTTGTGGCACCTCCACCCCCCCAAAGTCTACTATGCACCAACTATGCAAGCCGCTCAAGCCCCCGCCCCCATTCCACTAGCACCTTTGGGACAGGTGTTTTCACAGCAAAACTATCCTAACCATCCAGCCCTCAATAACCAATAAGGGAAAGCCAGAAATAACCAGTCCTGGAACCAAGGAAACAATCAATCGCAGGGAGGCGGTCAACAACCAAACCCTCCCAACAATGTTGGGGAAAACCGCCCATCCCAAAATCCTCAACAACCAAATGCAACTAGGAGCAATGCTTCGCTGCACACAAATCAACCATGCAAATTGTGTGAGGTCTACGGGCACTATACACATGAGTGCCCCTTCATGGGTCACACTAAGCAGGCCATCCACAACGAGGTTCAACATGCTACCAATACAGAAGCCCCAGCTCAACCCAACCAAGCACCACCAGGGCCTCCACCCATGGTGCTCCAAAATATATTTCCCATCCAAGGACTGGTAGCAACTTAACCCGCTCCCCAACCCAATTCCAATGCCCCGGGGACACCTCTGATGGAAGAAATAGGTGTTCACCACCTTCTAGCCATAACAACTGAAGAGGTCAATTTATAGACCAAATGAAACCAGTACAGAACCAACACCGAACCCGCTGACCCATCAGTGGCATCCATGTCCAAAACAACCAACACACCTCTTCTTTTACCCCCCTTTCCTCTGCACCCCCCCATACGCTGGGTTGCCAACAATGTCAGTACTAGAGCGGTTGTAAGCTACAACATCGTTAATGACTTGGCCCAAACACCTACGGCCATGTCCACTCTTGAGGTACTCAAAACTTTCCCAATGCAACAAAAAGCCTTACTATCCGCCCTCGGTGCTATAGACCCTCTGACTCAAAGTTGATCACAT
This sequence comes from Pseudotsuga menziesii, assembly GCA_001517045.1. Classification (NCBI taxonomy): domain Eukaryota; kingdom Viridiplantae; phylum Streptophyta; class Pinopsida; order Pinales; family Pinaceae; genus Pseudotsuga; species Pseudotsuga menziesii. Next base: position 738,668 of record LPNX010402732.1, on the reverse strand, counting down.
TTGACATGGAGAATGGAGAACCATGGATTCCATCAACCATTTCCTTCCAAATCCTAGTATCCATTCGGAATTTGGTCATACATTGGTGCATAGTGGATGAGGGGGCATCCACGTGCGTTATGTCTACCTTAGTATGGCAGAAGCTTGGATCCCTAATTTTGCAACCATCCTCTACTACTCTGTGGGATTATGATAGCTATCCCACTAAATCCCAAGGAATCCTCCCACATGTTCCCATCACATAAGCCGGGAAAACAATACTGATTGACATAGAGGTTGTTAATGCTCAATTAGACTATAACCTTCTCCTCGGAAGAAGTTATATGTACGCCATGAGAGCCGTAGCATCAACTTTTTTTCATCTCATGATGTTCCCTCATGAAGAGAAAATCATGATGGTTGACCAATTGACTTATCACGGTCTGCAAGGGTTAACTGTAGCAGCCAATGTTGTCCCGACGATTAACACCATTGATTCGCAAGGGCTAACCACATCTGCCAATGTCATCCTTGTGGTCAACACCATGGTTGACAACATACCAGCCTCCCCATTGTTGAATGTGGGCCCTGGGTTGTTTGTCGATACCACAAGGATGACTTCCTTTCCCTTAGTATCACCACCACTGACACTGAATGAGGCTACTGATTTTTACATGCTCTCATCCAACACTGCTGCACCCAAACATCAACTGTAGTTGCAGCCCCAACTGCAACCACAACAACATCCACAGCCGCAACAGCATCTGCAACAACAACATCGTCCGCAACCACAGTATTATGTGTAGCCACAACCTCATCCCTATATGCAACCATTAGGGAGTTATCTGGGCTCCTCTCTAGTACACATAATTCCCTTCCTCTTTCCCCCACCTGGTGTCATGAGTAAGCCAGTAGTGGCTACCTTACACTTACCCAATTTCACACTGGGGATTCCCATGTGGTACCTTGATCCACCCGCACAATCGCTAATGCCCCAGGTGGTATTAACCCTGGTGCAACCCATTGCGGTCAAATCCCATCCTCCAACTGGTCCGCAAAAACTAGCCACCACACTTGTATCCACACCACGCCACCCCAAAAGGGCCAGGGGAAAAAATGCGAAAGCTACCGCTGAACCATGACTGATCCTGCCTTGCATTGTCTGTGAAGAATAGGGCCATCCAAATCAAATATGCCCTAAAATTCCTATAATTTGTGAGCACCTGGATGCCATGGATACAACGAAAAACCTCCTCATGGTTGAACTCCTAAGCGGACCAATAGTGCGAAATAAGTCATTGAGAAAAAACCATGCTTGCGCCCTTTGCGGATTGTATGGGAACTATTCTCACCACTTCCACGACTTGTCCAAGTTTTGAACGGCTCTAGCAAACCTTCGACAGCATACCCTCAAATCGGAGATCACCCTGATCAAAGATGTCCATCCCCCAACTCCTTCTTCAGACACCATGTCCATTGACATAATGTTCAGTTCTACAGACCCTCTTGTCTCCACTATTACCGACAGTCCATTAGACCTGTCTCTTCATTGATTTTGCAACGATGAGGAGACACTTGAAGCCTTAACCACCCTAGAATATCCATGGGACAACATGCACCATCTGTCGTTCTTCCTCCCCGAAGAGCTTGTGTTGTAGTCTGACCAGTTTTTCGTGGAAACCAAAGATTTCATTCATGGGAAAGTCGACTGGTTCAAAAATACCATTCTGGCACTAGACGCCTTTGAAGAAGGGAACATGGCCAACATCTCACTAACCATCAAAATTAACATCTCAACCAATCCTGAGGTTGTTGAAGAAATCATGCTGGGGGCATCTTGCTCCCTGGAAGAAGTTGTTGCCTACAAAGCCCTCTTCCAAGAATTTCATGACATTTTTCCTGGTCTTACACTGAAATGCCTGGGTTGGATCCATTCATCATGGAGCACCACATCAACACATGACCCATTGTGGCCCCCATGCACCAAAAGAAATGGCCCATCCATCCTTCCAAATCTGCCGCGATCAAAGAAGAAATAGAGTAGCAGCGTACAACTGGCTTCATTTACCCCATTGCGTACACCACATGGGTTTCAAATACTGTTCTTGTGAATAAAAAATAAGGTACCATCCAGGTTTGCACATAATTCTGCAATCTAAATTGGATGTGTCCCAAAGACAACCTCCCAGCACCCTTCATCGATCAAATTATAGATGCATGTGTTGGACATGAGGTCTTTTCCTTCATGGATGGGTTTTCCGGATATAACCAAATCCATATTTGGAAAGAATATCGTTACAAGACTGCATTCATAACCTTGTGGGGCAGATTCGCCTATTGAGTAATGCCCTTTGGTCTGAAGAATTCTAGATCCACCTTCCAGTGTGCCAAGACACACTACTTCCGCAACCTCATCCACATCATGTTGGTCTATCTTGACAACCTCATTGTGCAGTCACAAAAGCAAGCACAACACATAGATGAATTACAACAAGCCCTCCTACGGTGTCATAAGTATAGGATCTGCTTGAACTCTTCCAAGTGTGTTTTCTATGTCCCAATGGGCCGTCTCCTAGGGTTCATTGTGTCATACAAAGGAATGACCGCTGATCCCCTGGAAGTCAAAACCACTTTCCCTCTAATGTCACCTCTTTAAGTGACGTGCAGTTCATCTTGTAATATAGTCTTGTCCCTTTTTGTTTTACAACATTTTTACACAAATCAGAAACCCCCCATTTAGGGGCAGCACCATTAGCTATTGGTTCAGAGTCACCTAGAACCTATTCGAGACACCCCTCACACCTTCGGGCTCAAATTTCTATCTTCTAATGAGACCATAGTCTCATGTTTAACAAGTAATTTTTGGGACCACTTCCCAGAAGTTACCTCAGTTTATGAGCCACATCATTGTGATGTAAGTGTCTTTGGACCTGTACTTGCATTACACTTGACTACAACAACTCATGTGAGACTTCAGGCTACCGCCTGGAAGGCACCTCATTTTATCTTAGTATATATCTGTATAATCCATCCACCACACCTTATGCGGGATCCCGGACAACTCCCTGGAGGATGGCCCATTTCTTTTATAAATTGCCTTCAGACTTGCACTCACATCACATGTAGTCAAGTCCGTCCACCACAACTCACACACACAAATCTATTGACCTCTGTTCGAGAGCCACATTGGTTTGTGTGCCATTGTTGCACTGATTCACGTGCCTTTGTCATGATCTATATTGTGTATGTCCAAGAGCCACCTGCTCCATCCATACTGCATGAATGACCTGTGGACCACTGTCCATTGTCCTGACATGGGGGAAGCATCAGTGCCCCCTCAATCGGTTGACCATAATGGAGTTTCTTTTAAGATATTTTCTGACTCCTAAAAGAATGGAAAGATTGTCGAGTGCAGCTGCTTCTTGTCCCGCTCATTAAAGTATTGGAAAGGGCATCTGCATCATCTCGTTTATCTTCTTTTGCGGACTATGTAGACCATCAAATGAAAAGGACCACCTTGGCACATTCAAGCCAAGACTGTTCCCCTCTACATCCTTTTGTGCTTTCTTGGGAAGAGGGGCCGAACTCTATGAAAAAGCTCACCATGGGGTGTCGTTAAGATCTTTTCTAGCCTTCTCATCAAGAAAATATTGCCGAGCAAACTTGGTTTTGTTCATGCTCGTAAAAGTATCTGAATGTCTGTCCAGTCAGTATAGGTTTAACCTTTTTCGACCTGATTGGACTACCAACGGTAAAGAAGTCTAAGAGCTCTCCTATGTATACTTTTAACCTTTTTCGGGAACATGATACTATCAACAAAAAATATACCCCACTGGAATCTTCTTCATGCTTTTAGACTCTCTAAAACTAAAAACACCATCGAGCATTTACTTTCTCAGGCTCACTAAAAATCCACGAGATCGTACCACAACGGTGTCTTTAGACACCATCCCACATAAAACAGTTTGGCAGCATTCCCACTTTGGGTCACCTTTGTTCAGAGTACTCTGTGTTGTGTCTTCCTTGGATTCTCATCAATATCAAAAGTGTCTACCTCCCCTAGGGATTTCCCATTTGCAGTTACATTCCCGGTATTACAGCTATGATCCCTTTCCCTTGAGTTAGTTTCATTTGCTGCCTGGTTTGCCCTGCTGTCATACTCAGAGAAAAGGAATTTTGAGTCCACCATGATTCCCTGCCCTTGTTCAACCGCTCCCCCTTCCCCCCCCATTTAGTGGGCTAATCCTTAGATTGTCTCACATCCTTTGGTTATCTCCCTCACACTTCTGGTTAAGGAAACACCATTTCCTTAGCCAGTTGCAGGTCTCCCTCTGTCGAAGACAACACATCTATTCCAGAGGATAGACCTAGAGGTCCTTGTATCCTGGTTTCATTAACCTCATTGATTATTCCTTTGGACCACTTGAGAGGAGTCCTTAGTTCCTCTTAGGCTAGTTGTGTCTCACGTGCTTGACTTCAACTACATCATCGCACCATTGAGATTCATATAGGGTATTGGTCCATGTAGTATTTGGTCAAAGACCTCGGTTGTCACCTGACTCTAGTAATTTGGTGAGTCTATTATGGGAACCATACAGGTTTATGTCCCTTGTGATTTTTGGGTTGCGTTGGAGATAGTGTTTAGAATCCCCAGCAGTGCTTCTATATAGATTCGTGATTGATGCAGCATAGTGTACCACAGAGACTCTGGCTCTCCGTCAATAAGTCCCCATAGTTATGTACCATCCCAGATTCAACAGGTCATTAGTTATGAAGATAGAACATTCCATGAGAATGCCATGGGTCCAATGTATCAGTTCTTCAGATCAGTATTGTACTCAGCCTCTAATCAAGGCAACCATTATGTAACACAAGTTATATATGATCAGCTCTTCTATTCTAGAGCTTTGATCGCATGATTCTTTTTGACATTGTTATGAGCATGGGGATGCCCGAATTTCCCATATACATGTCATACATTATTTGTATCTCACCCATTGATGGGACCACATTAATACAAAAACCAAAAGACACCATGTCCTAGCCCAGGAAGCACCACCTCTCCCCAGAAAATCCTATGATGTCCATCGGCCATACGATGAGCTCCTGCCCTCACACATCAGGGGGCAATATATTAACCCAAAAAATCCCTCAGTAACCTCTACATGACCTACACCACTTGAAGACATCTACATACAACCCTTATTTGACCCCCACACCCTAAAAAAGGCTCAAAAATATAAAAAAGAGCTTAAAAACCCCTAAAAAGAGCCAAAATAGCTCTCATAGGGGCTAAAACCTCCAAAAAGGGGATAAAACCCCTCAAAGGAGCTTAAAACCCCCAAAGGAGCTAAATATTGGGAGAAAGGGGCTAAAAGCCCAAAAAAGGGGCTAAAGCCCCAACTAAGGGCTTAAAACCCTAAAAATCTCAAGAAAAAGTATAAATAGAGGGGCGGGGGTCACTCTCAAATTACTCCTTCTCTCCCTATTGTTATGCTACCTATGTGAGTGCCTTGAGACCATTTGCCTCTCAAGCCATTCACCCTCCCTCTCCTCCATCTTCCTATTGAGCCAAAGCTCCCCATCCATTGAGAGGTGCTTCTCCAAGCTAGGGCATGGTGGCCCATTCCAACTAGAGAAGGTATACTTGTATATTTTTTGTTTTTGCTTTGTTTTTTGACACTATTTGTTTGTAGGTTTGTGGTTTAACATTAAGTTGCAGGTATCCATTGATTGCTTGCAGGTAGCTCTTTGTTTTCTAACAAGTTTGATGCAGGGTTGTGGAGCTTAGTCCTAACCTTGTGTGCAGGGGTTTCATTTTTATTTCCATTTTCTATTTCTTTCTATTCCTCCATTCTCACAAGAACCCTACCCTTCCGTCCTATAGATGGAAGGGAGCCGTTCCTGCTCTATAGCTAGGGTGAAATCCCTACTACACCTCTCCTAGCAATCTTCCGACCATCATCATCACAACAACATGGAGAGTGTGTCTCAGCAGAAATATCCCATGATCTCGGGTATCGTAGAAGCATAGGGTGGGAAACACATCCATCCTGCTCAACATACTGGGTCTACACCCTTATGAACTCATACTCTACTCCTCTCAACATAAGGTTGACTGCATAGCAAGTTCTTATTCTACATATCATATCAAGTGCCCATTTATCTCATATTCCTTGTGTCCTGTGGGTTAGTATTTCGCAAAATACACATTTATAACTGGCATTTCCACTCGATTATCAATTGATCCACATCATTATCACCATTTCTTTTCATGTAGCAACTTTAGTTCATCATAGGTACACATGAAATATAATACTTCAATCAATCACATCATAATATGTTATCCACATACCACACCATATATTTCGCATATCAATAATGAAAACATATAAACGTAAACTGAAATCGTAAACAAAGGAATCCTATGATAATCTCGACATCGTAACCACATAAACATAGTAACATCATGATCATAGTGACATCATAAAACATAGTAACATCACAATCATAGTGACATCATAAAACATAGTAACATCATATACTCGTGTCCATTATTTCATAATAAAGTTTACTCACTCGAGTCGAGTTCAACAGATAATAAGCAAATAAAGTGGAGTGTGTCTAACTGATAATATACCAAACAAATAAATAAGGGGCGCCACATACACCCACCCTTCAGAAAACTTCGTCCTGAAGTCATGGTAAAAATAGTGAGGGAAAATATTTATGCATGGTCTTTGAGTCCTCCTAGGTAGCAGACCTCAGGCTATATTTTTCCCACTGGACCTTAGCTTCATCTATATGGATACAATGTAGTTGTCTAACCCTACGATCAAGTATACGTAATGGTTTGACCTTGAAGGTTCCCTTATCAGAGACTGACAATTCCTCCCAATGAAGTTTGTGAGTCTCATCATCTATGTATGTTGTAATACATAAACATGAAATACATTATTAGTTTTATGCAAGTGGGGTGGTAGCATAAGTCGATAAGAAACTGGTTCGATTTCCTCAAGAATATCAAATGGCCCTATGAAGCGAGGTGACAAATTAGTCGTCCCCTTTCCAAACTGAATGGGATTTTTATTTGGTCTAATGAGAATAAATACATGATCCTGTATGTCATAACTTCTATCTGATCTATGTGCATCAGCATAACTCTTTTTCCTATCATGTGTGTCCTTTAACCCCTGCCTAATTTTTACTACATGTTCCTCCATTTCCCGAATCAACTTAGGCCTAATTAGAACCCAATTCTCTAACCTGTCCCAACAAAGAGTTGTCCTACATGTATCCCATAAAATGCTTGATATGCAGGCATTCTAATGGATCTATGATAACTATTTTTATATGCAAACTCCACTATAGGAAGATATTTCTCCCATTGGGTTTGTTGATCCATCACATACATCCTAAGCATGTCCTCCATTACTTAATTTAACCTCTCAATTTGTCCATCTGTCTCAGGGTGGTATGGTGAGATTAGGTTCAACTGTGTCCCTAATGATGACTTCATGCTTGTCCAAAATATTGAGGTGAACTTAGAGTCTCTATAAAAAATTATCTTCTTTGGAACTTCATGAAGATGTACAATCTCATTTATAAATACCCTTTCCACATCCTTCACATCATAAGTGTATCTAACTAGAATGAAGTGGGAACGTTTGGTCAAATTGTCGACCACTACTGAAATAGCATTATGTCTCATATATGTGAGTGGTAAACCTACAACTGAGTCCATGGATATGATTTCCCACATAGTCATAGGAATATCATGAGGATGTAAGAGACCGACTGGGTGATGATGATATTCCTTTACCTATTGACACTCAAAACACTTTGAAACATAATCCACTGCATCACCCTTCATACCTGGCCAAAAGAAGAGCTGCTTCATGTTAGCATACATCTTCACTCCTGAATGTGCACAATAATGTACTCTATGGGCCTCTCTAAGGATTGTTTCCCAAAAATCCATATTTTTGAATATGGGACCCATCATACTTTGACTTTGGTTTCCTCCTTCTATGAACAACTGAGGTTATCTTTAGATACCAAATATCCCCCAAAACTTGTCCTAGTACTCTTTCCTTTAAGTCAGCCTTCAAGGGACTTAAGGAGAAAGTCCTCGGCCTTTGGCTTAAAGCATTTCCCACTCCATTCTCCTTTCCTTTGATATATGAGTGTTAGTTTTCCTAGATCTTATTAGCTTAATGAGGATCTTTTTTCTGAAATAATAACGAGCAAAGCTAGATGCATAAGATATAACACATACACAAGACACACAGATTTTCACCGGGGAAACCATAAAGGAGTAAACCTCGCAAACTTCCTCAGAATAGTATAGTCACAAAGACAGAGTCATAATATTATTAAACCCAGTAATAAGAAGTATTCAATAACTATCTATCTCTCCTCCCTTCTCTCTCTCTCTCTCGTGCAAACTTGAGTGAGTGTAAGGTGTGTATAAATGAGGGAGGGATCCTACCTATTTATACTAAAGTGACTGACCTTTTACATGACTAGATCTACCTATTTCACTAACATGGCCGACTTCTCTTAGAGAGACTCCAAGTGCACATTACATGATGTCACATTGGGGACTATTTCCCTCACTTACAATGGAGGTTGTACCTCAAAGTCTAGACACAATAAAGACATCCCTCAAGAAGGAAAACACGTCTTTAATGGGGGTACAACAACATACAATGATAATATACATCAAAATATATTCCAAAGTTACAAATACATAAACACTCCCTCTTTACTAGGAACGTATTCTCTCTCTTCTACAATCATCAACACATATGGTCATGTCTTCATCATGGATTCATCATCGCGGAGTCATAGAGTCATCATCATAGCTGCTACTATCATCATATTATTATCGATCATCAAATGGTACTATCTGTCATCGAAAGTTTCTATAGAGAAATCCCTTTTTCATGCTGGGTGTAATCCTATTCCTCATCTAGGTATTCATCAAATCTTCAAGCAAGCCATCTCATAGGGATTGTTTAGAACCTTATTTACATTTCCACAACAATAACCTGCATCTTATACCTTTATCTTTTTGTATCCAGATCATCTCTTTTTTCCTACACAATAAAAAACAAAGCACACAGAGCATCGATGGTAAACTTGTGTTCTACCAATAAAGGAGAACCACCTAGGTGCACCTCACGTGCTTCATGACCTAATCGTCTCAACATGGTAACAAACACATATATAGATATATATGTAAGGACTGATTACAGCCAAACAACTTGCTACATTGGGACTTTTACATTCTAGGTCAACCTCAAGGACTTGTTACATCTGAACAACCTACATCCAAGATATTTTTTGTCCAGATAGCCTTCAGGGCGTATTACATTTGAGTAACCTGTGTACTACACCAGGACTCCTTTTACACTCAGACAACCCATAAGACTTTATACATTCAAGTAACATGAGTACCACTCTAGGGCTCATATTTACACTCGAATAACCTATATTAGGAATGATTACATCCAAGGATAACCTGTGAGATTCACCAAAACTAATTACATCCGAGGACAACCTTTAGGATTGATTACATTCGAGCATCCTGATTCATCGATATTTTTCCCGCTCGAAAACCTGTCTCATTTCCCATGTGAGATATTATGCATCCGCTATTTCTAACAAAGAATCATATAAGGACTGATTACATCCAAGGACAACCTGCAATCTTCACCAAGAGTTATAAATCCAAGGACAACCTATAGGACTGATTACTGCTAAGAATCGAACGATCTTCACTAGGATTTTATGCTCAAACATCCCGTTTCTCTAGCTATTATATAACACATCACTCCCTCTTTTGAGGGGTCTTGATCTGGATCACATCGAGTCTTTCTCTAAAGTACTCAAGCTTCACTCTTGATAAATGCTTGGTCAACACATTTACTATCTCCTCGTTCATTGCCACATATTGGAGCTTCGTTTCTCTTCTCTGCACCATATCCCTGATATAGTGGAACTTGATATTGATGTGCTTCGACTTGTCATGGAGCATGGGGTTTTTTGACAACTTCATGTAACTATGATTGTCATAGAAGATATAAGCCACGTCCAGCTGGATATCAAACAAGTCAAACAATATATTTTGTAGCTACACTGCCTCCTAACTAGCTGAGAAAGCAGCAACATACTCTACCTCAGCTGTACTTAGCACCATGCATGATTGTTTCTTGCTAAACTAGGAGATCATGCCGGATCCCAAATTGAAGAAATAACCTAAGGTGCTCTTCCTATCAATGGAACTACCTGCCAGATATGAATCAACATAACCATGTAGGTTAATATTCTTATTGCATCATATTTGATCCCATAATCTATTGCACCTTTTAGGTACCTTAGTACATGCTTTGCATCTATCAGGTGGACATGTCTTGGATACATCAAAAACTGGCTCAAGGAATTCACCGCAAAGAGTATGCCTAGCCTTGTATTTGTCAGGTACATCAATGAGCTAATCATCTGATGATACATCATGGAATCAACCATCTCGGATGAATCATCACTTATAAGCTTCAAGCTAGGCTATTTCCTTGCAGTCCAACATTTAGAATCTGTTTAGAATCTCCACTACATACTTTCCTTAACCAAGGAATATCCCATTTGCACTATGACACACCTTCATTCCTAAGAAGTAGTGTATCATAGCTAGGTATTTCGTCTCGGACTTTGTAGCAAGTCTCTTCCTTGCATCTTTAATGATTTCCTATTCGCTTGTGAGCAACAAGTCATCGACATATAGCAGGAGCATCACTGGTATTTTGTTTTCAACCTTGAAGTAAAGGTTGGAATCCTCTTTACTCTTGGCAAAGCCTAGAATCATCAAGAAGCTATCCATCCTGTCATACCATGTCTTCGGTTCTTGTTTTAATATATATAAAGCCTTCTTCAAATTGCATACATGGGTCTTCTTGTCATGTGTTGTGAATCCCAGTGGTTGTTCCACATACACTTCCTCCTCGACTACACCATTCAAAAATGTTTTCCTGACATCCATCTGGTGTAATTTTCGTTTCATAATTGCTGCCAATGCAAGTATGGTCCTAATGGAAGTGTACCTCACCATAGGTTCAAATGTTGTTAAATTATTGTAACTTCAGAATATATTCTATTGTGCTTTTGTTGTATTCTCCTTCAGAGATGTTATTCCTCCATTCAGAGATGTCCTTGATGTAATTGGTCATGTAAAATTCATGAGGTAAACCCTACATTGTAATTCAGGGAAATAGTACCCACAAAAGTAATATGTAAAATTTATTTTGAGTCTCCCAAGGTAGGTTGGCCTTAATTAGGGAACCTCGCTGACTTATTTTGTTAGTTGAGGCACTCACCTAATGAATATAAATAGGCGAGGCACCTCTCTCATTCACACACATCTTACACTCAAGTGTTGTGCTACAAAAAAAGAGAGAGAAAGAGTTTACTGTGTAATATGAAGAAATTATTCTTGTTTCTAGGGTTTTACACTATACTTGGTCTAATTCTATACTGAGGGATTTTTGTGGGGTTTTCTCCCTTGTGGTTTTCCCGAGGAAAATCTTTGTGTCCTCGTGTGTTGTTGTACGTGTATTTCTGTCAGTGATCATTTTTATTATGGTTATGATTTTATGATGCTAAATGTCTTAGATCTTGTATAACCATTAAAAATATAACATGGTATCAGATCCACCCTGAAATAAGTCTTTGTGTAGATGAAACACTGCTACAGCTACAACTTCTAAAGATTAGGTTTTCATGCTTGAAAACCCTAGAAGACAAAAACTATTCATGTTGGGATTTTCGTTATAAATTGATATTAAAAAAGTATTAGGAGATGAAACTTTGACAGGATGAATATAAAGTATTATTCTACCCTATGTAAAATTTTCATCCTCACATTCTTTATATTATAGGATATATGATTCCTCCAGCTCAGGGTTCTAGCCTATCCCAGAATTCATCCTTAAGTAGGTGACATAGGGAGATTCTCTATATCGCGGGATAGGAATTTCCAAATGAAATATATCAATATTTTTCATATAGGGCATATAATGTAGTTTCTGTGGTAAACATTTCATTCCCCAAAGGTGAAATAGTGACATGTGGCAGTCCGTACAAGTTCTTTATGCTGAATAGTCCTGAAATAATTCATATTGGGAAACTTCGCATAAGTCCCGCGTGATGAATCCAATTATTATATAACCTATGGGGTTGGTAATAAGACATAACATGATACCTTAGGACGATGTTTGAGACCTTGAGGAGTGGAAAATTCGGAGCTATAGCAGAAACAAGATTAGTCAATTCTATAGAAGTAACCAGAGAAAAACTAGGGCTTCCTCTTCCGGACACTTCCCTTCACCAATCAATTGAAGAAGTAGGACCATCAAGTTCACCCTAGGAGGGTGCATATCTATATGTATGAAGTTTATTATTTTTTGGAATTAAAATTTTTGAGCTAACATTGCTGCTGGAAAAAACTAGGGCGTAAGATACTTTGTAGTTCTATCCACAGTTTTAGGAAAATAAGTATGCTTCTTAGCTCAACTTGAGAAGGTGCATATGTAATGTCCCCTATCCTCCGACTGGTGAAGAGGAAGCTACCATACCATTATATACCCTGGAAATAAGGCCCATGAACATACACATAAAAATTGAAATGATTTGAACTACAACATGCATACATTATCACCATACAGTGGAAGAAAAACCATACAATCAAGCATTCGACATGTTCATTGTAATTCATTAAATAGTGAATACGATTGCAGAGATGAAATAGACAAGAATACTTATCTTTTAATGAAGCTCCCCACAACCAGCTATGTCGCTGCAACATTCCACCCAACCATAGGCCAGTGTGCTCCTTAATCTCTCAGCAACACTACCACCCCGAGATGGGCATGATTCCCTAAGGAATAAGGAAGCTAAGCCAGCTCACACATAGCCAAAGATACAAAACTCAGCCAATCAAACACATTTTGGTTTATCAGGCCATCAGGGAGCTGGGAAAAGCTGACTGCTAAGCTGCTGGGATCACTGAAGAGCTAAGGACACCTACACCAGAACTAGCCTGACTTCTAGAACACCCACACACACCCAACATAAGGAATCGGTCCCTTCTCTACTACATAGTCCCTTAGGCCCTAACTTCCCTTCCAATGCTATTCAAGGGGTGTGGAGAAGAAATCTAGCTCTCTAGCTCTGTCCATGAGGCTCCCGAACACACTAGGTTTATCAAGCATATCAAGCCTTCATTCCCACTCCAATACAGTTCAAAGACCAACCACTGCATACACACAGCCAAATCGAGAAATTCATAGCTTTGGGAAGAAAAGAAAACACCACCGAGCAAAAATGAGGTGACAATTTGGGTAATACACAACTCTGACTAGGAAATTCAATTCCTGATTCATTATTGACCCTATCGTGGCCAAAATGACTGAACAGGAATCCATAGCAACCCAAATTTTGTGGGGAAACTAGCAACAATTTCTCAGTGGCGCAAGGAAAGAAAAACAACCCATGTGGAGGTAAATTCACATACCCAGACCAACAACATGAAGAGAAATACACACAACAAAATTGTGAGGGTAAGGCCACTCTTCCAGTTCTCTGTGTGAGGAGAAAATGCCAAATCCTGCGTGTGAGGAGAAGAACAACTGTCTCTGCGTGAGAATGGGAAAAATGGAAGAATTCCCACATGAGGAGGAACAGATCCCTGGTGGAGTGTGCATGTGGGAAAGGATTGACAGTCCTGCCACCCACCATTTCCCATGCAAAATGTTTTCCAGGCCATAACTACCCCCAACTAACTCCAGAGAATTTAATTTGGTAGTTGTCTGATTGATGGGTTCTCCTATTGACATGTGGATTTTTGCTATTAGCCCTAAAGGTTAGATAATTCCCCCTCCTTATCTTTAGGAAAATCATGCCCTTTTCATTATGGTTGCATTGACATAGCCGGTTGGGGTTTATTTAATTAAAATGCATGTTTACATGATGCCAAATTTAATATATGCCAGATAGCACGATATACCATTGGCAACGATTTTAATCGCTGGAACATAAAACGTTAAATCGATGGTGGGGATTTTTCCTTTATCTCCACACCACGATTAATTACAATATATACATCATATACATTTAATGCAAATGGGGTCAAAACTGGGGTGTTACATTCCCCTCCCCCTTCAATAGCACTGTCCTCAGTGCTTTACAAAATTGAACAAAATGCTACACTGGTATCGCCTCAATGTTCCACAGAATTGAACAAAAATGGATGTCGCAATCACAAGGCATCCTCCCGCTCCCACGTAGCCTCTTCACATACATAGTGCTTCCATTGCACCTTTACCTGCCCTATGGCTCGGTTCCGGAGCATTGTGACCTTCCTCTCAAGGATGCGCATTGACTTGATTCGGAACTCTCCATTGGTTTCCACCTAAATCACATCCCAATTTATCACATTGTTAGGATCATGTACATATTTCTTAAGTAAAGAAACATGAAAAACATATTGAGCTCTAGTTCTAGCAGGTAATGCAAGTCTATATGCAACTGGACCTATTCTTTCAAGCACTTGAAATGACCCACAATATCTAGGTGACAACTTGGCACAACTTCCAAGCTTCAAGGAACTATTCTTTTCCCTCACTCCGAGTTAAACATGATCCCCTACACTGAACTCTCTATTCACCCTATGCTTATCTGCATAGATTTTCTGTCTATCCTGAGCTACTTTCAGATTCTGCCTAGTGATTACAACATCTTGCTCCATTTCCTTGAGCAATTTTGGACCAAGCACAACCCTGTTCATTGGATTATCCCAAGTCACTGGTGTCCAACACCTTCTACCATACAAATATTCGTATGGGCTCATCCCTGTTAGCACTCAGAATGTACCCAGGTTGTAAGAGGTAAATCCCAAGGTAACATCAAAAACCACTTTTAGAAAGAAACTGGCTTTTCTTTCCAGAGAGGGATCTTTCGGATACAGATTTTACAAGGCCATAAATATATATCAACACTCAAAGATCATAAAGGTGGTTGAAACAATACACATAACCATTGGGCATGGGGTCACATATAAATAAATAACATAAAAATCATATGCGTAGAAGTTCATCAGAGGCAAGGTAACCATTCGGTCACAGTCATTCATTTAATCCATTTGGAGCAGAAGAAATAGAGCACAGTCCATCAATACAGAGCATCAAGATATGAATTCAATATTGACTTTAGCAGAAAGGTTTATAAAATATTTGAAACAATGACTATAGCATAATGAATATGAATTCCAATCATTTAACACTTGGTTCCAAATATGAAGAAAACATAATGGAGTGAACACAGGAAAAACAATCACAAAGAAAGAAGCATAGACTATAATACAAATGGCGCAGGAATCTCTAATAATCTCTTCGCATTCAATTTCTTGCTCAAAAATATATGTCTTTCAAAAACACTTAACAACAGGACGGGTTCCAACCCCCATCTCATAAAATATATGCAAATATATACATAAAATAATTTGATCTTCCAAGAAGATTCATAACTGAATGATAGGCTTAATTTAAAGTCTTGTAACTAAATCCCTAACTTCTAGGAATAAATTACAGCTTCAATCCTAACTGATCATTAAATTAAATCAACTTGGTACAAGGCCTATCCCAGCAGCTCTTCAGCACACGACAACTGTTCTTATGAATGAACGATGTATTTTGTCTTCCCGAACCTTTCCACGACTTTCCATTGCTCCATGCTTGGGGTGTCACATTCCATCATCTCTCAAATTGACACTTCAAGCTCCATGTAAGCTTCATATGACACCTTGGGAATTCCTTTCCTGACCATTAGGAACTTTTGAAAAATTTCGAAATCCTCTATCAATTTGTCCACAATAGCTTTTCTTGTTAGGCCTTTTTCCAAATCATCGAATTTAGAGTGGTCCATGCGGCTCTGAACTAAAAAGCTGTGATAATGTTCCTGAGAAAACAACTGTCCCTCGTCGTCCCAAAAGGAAGGCAGGTCGTCCTCAAACAGCTCTTTGAAAACCTGCTTGAAGTTATTAACTTGAGAAAGCATTTCGTCGGCTCTGTCTTGGACGATCTTCATTAAATGATGCTTGTGGATGAACTTCTTAGCCCATAGCACTATTGATATCCTGTCTTTTATTCCCATATCATGTAATTTCTGATATTTCAATGAATTTAAAAAATTCAATGTATTTTGAGCTATGGAAAGAGGTCTTCTCTCCATGTGTTCATTCACTAACTTTAATCTTTGGTGGGCCAAATTGATCAAAATACTCTGATCATCAATAAAGTTCAAATAGTGCCTAAATTTCGTAATCTCCACAGATAAGGTGTCCCAAATGATATTCTTTTCCCCCTAAAGAGGACCTTTCCCAATATTTCTTTCTTTTAGTTCATTGAATTTCTTTTGCAGCTGATTCTTGTCTTGCAGTATTTTGTTTTTACTCTCACTTACTTTGGCCAATTCAGACTTGATCTTTTCATTTTCTGCCTTTAACTCTTTTATTTCTTCATCTTTTAAGCTTACCTGAGACATAGGTACTAATAAATCATCTGCAGAAAAATCATTCAATGGCTTCTCAATATTCACAATTGACAGGTCCTCATCAGTAGGAGTCTGACTCGTGAATTCTTCCATGATTTCCTTTTCATCATTCTGGTCCTTTTTTAGCATGGCGATTTGAGATATCAGCTCACTCCGTTCAGTTTCCCACCTATCCTTTTATTCTTGTAATTCAACAGCCTTCCCTTTATGTTCCATCATCTCTTGATGGATTTTGTCTTTCTCTTCCTGCAGAGCCAATAACTCTGAAGATTGGACATGCTCAGCGCCAGGGATCTTCAAATTTTTCTTTAAAACTTGGAGGGCATTGTCCTTTTCCTCCAGCATTCTTCTGACTGCCTGACTGTTATCTCTCTCATTGCCTGAACTGACAATATCTGCTTGTAGTTTCTTAATTTGAATGGCATTGGCCTTATTCTCAATTTTTCCATGTTTCAATTGAATCTCTAATTTATCCAACCAAAATTTGTAATTTATTGATTCTTACCATAGCTTGTAACAGGTGTGAATAGATGATGTCACTCGTTTGCTTGTGAAGTTGTATCTTATCTGGTACACTGATTTTATCCAACTGGATTTCCATCTTTGACATCTTTTTGTCATTCACCATGGCCAACTTGAAAGTATTTCTTTCGGCATCTCTGGCAGAGACCAAAGAAGTTTTTGGATTGTTTAAATTTCTTACTCGCGGGAGCAAATTTCTTGTCTCTTCCAGAGACTATTTTCTTTTCTCCATATAACTAGCCTTGAGCTGCTCTTTTCACTTGAACGTTGGACTTGACTCTGAACCATCTACAATTTTAAATGAAAACTGATTCATTTGTACAACTTTTGTTGGGACTATGGCAACTTTTTTGAAATCATCAGAAATTTCTTCACTTGAAACTCCACCCCCTTGAAACAACTTGGCTTTTTAATGTGATCCGTATTCATCCAATTCCATGCTCTCCACCTCAGAAAGACTTCTTTTAATTACAATACTAGTGCCCTCTGTTATTTGGGACACTGTAACTGGTACAATACGTGTATCTTCGTTAGACCTGGGAGTCTCCATAAACTGCAACAAATTGGCTGTTTCAGCCAAACCTTCAATAGACTGGTGATCAAACGGTTTGTTATTGTTGGCCTATTTCCTTAGGGAGATTACATGGTGAGGATCATAATTTATCCTTGGATCCTTCTGAAATTCCATGTTCTCCAATGATTTTTCAATAAACACTAAGGCACCTTTATTCTTGAAAATAAAGGAGCCAACCTTAAGAGGAAATTTGACATTTGAGGATTTTTTAAAAGCTCGAAA
The DNA here is from genome assembly GCA_001517045.1 of Pseudotsuga menziesii. NCBI lineage: Eukaryota > Viridiplantae > Streptophyta > Pinopsida > Pinales > Pinaceae > Pseudotsuga > Pseudotsuga menziesii. The sequence continues at coordinate 720,766 of LPNX010402732.1, read as the reverse complement.
ATGCTCTTCTTCTGAATGCAGCCTCTGCCTCATGAACTCCAGTGCAAAAATTCTCAGAGTGAGGAAAGATGGTAACCTATAAGGTTGTCCAGTGAATCCGTATATTCTTAAAACTATGGAATCTTTATTTAGGAACCAGTCTCCAACTCGGTCCTCGGGTGAGGACTGCATCAGACATTTCATTTCTTCTAGCACACAGGGCAATTCTTCATTGAACAACATTTTATATATCTTAGACATGATTGAGTTGGAAAATTCAAACATACTGATTTGCTTTGGCAAATCAGAGGAGAAAATAGTACTTAAAAATTGTAGTTCAGTGACATTTGAACATAGCAGCATGTTCAATAGGTAAGTCTGAAATTTAAAGAACCTGACTTTTGGGAATTCACTTAGCTGAAGATGAATTGCTTCTGCTAAGTACTCATCTAGACTAAACACAGGAACCGATTGGGATTCAGAACCCAAGGAACTTATTTTCAATAAAAAACCAAGGATGACTTCACTCACACGACAATCATTGTCAAGACCAAATATTTGACAGACTAGAGATATCACTAATTGAATTTCATTTTTAAAAACATGCACAGGGTAAGGTAAGAAAAGACCATCTAAAGATTGACCTTCTTTCAAAATATTGGACAGGAATTGGCAACGGACTTCAGTTTCACACTTCTTGAACAACTCAACAAGGATTAACTCATTCACAAGTTCACGTTGGTCAGGGTAACTGTCAGGCAAATTTAGATTTTCGCGGATGACTGTGGCACTGATTTTACATAGGATTCGAGATGTAGAGTGGCTAACAATGATTCTCTGAGAAGGGGAATAATTCACAGCACACCATTCCGTGAATTCTGGAAAATGTAAAGTTTGTTCGAGCGCGAAATAATACAAAAAGGACTTACAGACATTAAAGAAATCATTTCCCTGTGAATTATAGTGCCATAACCTTTCTTTACTGGTTGACATGTTTCCTATAGACAGAAACGGGTCACACACACCTCTATCCCTATCAACTAAGTAATCTTCCCTGTCATCTACAATACGACCAGACCCTTGCAATTCCTTCCCCTGGTCCATAATTCAGTTGATAAATGGCAATTAGACAGACGAATTATGGGGGTTTAAGCCTTACCTGTTAACTGTAGCGGTGTGCATTCGAAGCTGACAGTCGAAGGTTGACGAATCCACAAGTCTTTTTCACCCCCCCGACGACAATAGAATAATCACGGAACAAGTCAACTTCCCTTTTATAGGACCCCACTCCGGAGCATCCTTTTGGTGGTTTCCAATAAACCACTTTCATCTCTGGATTGCACAACGATTAGCCACGTGGACAGCGGTTTATATTCTGCAACCACCCTTTACCTTTATCTACCGCGCATCTTCCTGCTCCGGATCGTTTCGTGACCATTGATCTATTTCACCTTTCATTTTCAACCCTCGGATCAAGCGCCACGTACCTCATTCCACCGGGCGTCTTGGTCGTATCCATCGTGCAATTTTCCGCTCCGGAGTCATCCACAACTGTCGATGTGATCTACCTTTATTTCTCTGCCGTTAGATTAGGTTGCATGTATCCAATTCCACGGAGGGTCGTGGTTTTATCTATCGCGCAGGTTCACAAAGCGGAGCTTATACAAACCGTGGATCTCATCCGGATGGATCAACGACCATTGATCCATATGTCACATTAACTGCCAACATATTCTTATTTTCCTTGCATCTTTGAAGAGGGGATATAATATAGGCTGTTGATCTTCTCCTTTCCGCTTCGCGCCGTAGGATCTTTTGATAACTCCTCGTTTTTTCGCCTTTCATCACACTTTCATACTATAAAATTTTTAACCAAAGTATTTGCAAGCACTATTACCTTCTTTCCACCATGGTCTCTTTGCTCCCCTGGTAAATAATGCTGTTAACAGCTGACTCCATCTAGGGATGATATCCTCCCTGCGAGCTATCAAAGAACTCGTAGACCAGGTGCCTGTTTTTTTTTATTTTTCACAATAACTTTGCAGAAAACTCATCTTTTGTTTTTGTAGATATATTTTTTTTTTTTTTTGAGAAAGGAACAGCATGCCTCCTATACCTTAGGGCCTTCACTGTGGGCTTCAAATACATTAGGCTTACCATTCATGTTAACTTTGTAAAGAGAAATAAGTATTTACAGGCTATAATACAAATTTTACCTTCATCCTTAGGACAGGTAATGTTTCAGGTACCTTCCATTGACGGGATTACTATCTAGAAGAACCCCGTTCGGATATTCCAGTAGAAATGCATTTTTCCCTCTGTAACCAGCAACAACTTAAGGTCCTACCCACATATGGTCAAATTTCCCATGTTTGTCTTCATTCAGAGCATCCCATTTCAGGACCAAATCATCAATCTGAAACTGCTCCTCTTTGATTCTCCTGTCAAAAGTACTCTTCATTTTTTCTTGATGTGACTGCACCTTGTCATAAGCCTTATTCCTTCACTCATCCAGCTCAATAATATGATTTATCCTCCTTTGCATATGATTTGGTTCTTCTTGCTGATAAAATATCTCATAACTGGAACACCCAATGATGCTAGAAAAACAACTTCAGTCCCATACACCAGTTGAAACAGAGGCATGCCAATCGCTCTTTTGGTACTAATCGTATCAGCCCAAAGAGCATACTTGAGTTTGGTGTGCCAGGACCTTTTGTTATCTTCTAACAGCTTCTTGATGATCCTTACTAGGCTTTTATTAGAAGATTCTGCTAACCCATTTCCCTGCGGGTAATAGGCAGTTGAATGATTGAGAATTATATGGTACTTATGATAGAAATCAATCATTTTCTTGGATTTGAACGCAACTGCATTGTGTGTCACTATTATTCTTGGGAACCCAAATCTAGCCAATATATTTTCCTCAAGAAAATCCATAATTACATTCTTCGTGGTTGTTCTAGTGGGGATGGCTTCAATCCATTTTGTAAAATAGTCTGTAGCTGTCAAAATCCATTTGTGTTGTCCTGATGAATTGGGATTTATTTCTCCAATAAAATCCAAACCCCATTGCTAGAAAGGAGCTTCTACTGTTATGGGATTCAAAGGGAGAGGAAGTACCTTTCTCTTTCCGTAAAAAATATGGCATTGATGACACTTGCTAGTTTCTTTATACACATCTGAAAATAATGTAGGCCAATAATAGCCTGCTCTTAGAATTTTGCTTGCCGTCACTTTTTAAGAGTGATGTCCCCCACAATCTCCCTTATGAAATTCTTTGACTGTATGCTGAGCTTCATTTTCCAAAAGACAATTCAGCAACACTCCTCCGGGGTCTTTCCAATAGAGATATTGATTTAGAATACAAAATTTAGCAGCTTTTAATTTTATGGACCGGGCTCTTGACTTACTCAGTCCTTCTGGCGCTTGCAAATTTCGAAGGACATATACAATATCAGAATACCATGGGGACGCCACAAAATCAACCATTACTTCCACCTCCGTATCCAACTGATTAGCTTGATGAGAAATGAAATTAATTTGCAAAGCTTCACAATTGGAATTAGCCATCATTTTAGCTAATCCTTGTCCTTTAATAAATTTGGTGGGTTTTATTTCGATATCATATTCCAATAATGTAGCAATCCATTTTTCTCTTCTACCTTCTGGATCTGGTTGTGTCAGGATTCCCTTTACAGCAGCAGATGGAACATTCGCAATTATATGTGAGTGCAGAATATACACTCTGAAATCCTTCAATGCTTTGACTAAGGCATAAGCTTGTTTTTCCATAATGTCATATTTCAATTCTCCATTCCTTAACATTTTGCTAAAAAACGCTATGGGCTGTTCGAAATTCTCATCATTTTTCTGTAACAGAACTGCAACTATAGTATATTCTGAAGTGTATGAAAATACTGAGAAGTATTTAGTAAAATCTGGGCTCACCAGCACAGGAGCCTCTGATATTGCTTTTTTGATTTCCCAAAAGGACTTTCTAGCCTCAGCATTCCACTTTATCTCGTGACCTTTCTTCAACATATTTGTGATATTCATTAAGATCTCAGCAAAACTTTGCACAAACCTTCTCAAGAAATTTACCTTCCCCAAGAATGACTGTATCTCTTTTTTTCTCCTGGGTTCACCCACTTTCAAAATTGCACTCACCCTTTCAGGATAAATTTTTATTCCATCTTTTGATATTATATGGCCCAACAATTTTCCTTCTTTTAGTGCAAAGTTGGATTTCTTTGGATTCAATGATATACCGAACTTTCTACATTTCATGAACACTTTCTCCAGATGACACAGATGCTCTCTGTCAGACTTTGAGTAGACCATGATATCATCCATATAGATCACTACAAAATTCCCAATTTCCCCTGCAAAAGCGATGTCCATAGCTCGCTGGAAAGTGGCCCCTGCATTCATCAAACCGAAAGGCTTCTTTGCATACATAAAAGTGCCCCAAGGCGTAGTAAAGGAAGTTTTTTCTTGATCTTCAGGTAACACCTTGATCTGATTATACCCGAAAAAACCGTCCAGCATTGAAATTATTTCAGCTCCCACCATTTGCTGCAGTATATGATCCATATTGGGTAGAGGATAGTTATCCTTCATGGAAACTTTATTCAAATTACAGAAATCTATGCACAATCTTATTTCTCCGTTCTTTATCCTGACAGGAACCAAGTTTGCAACCCATTTTGAAAATCTTAGCGTTATAATGATCTTGGCATCAAATAGCTTCTTGATCTCTTTCTCAATAATAGGCAGTAGCTTAGGATTTATCCTTCTGAGTTTCTGTTTAAAAGGTCTTTCCCTAGGATTTATAGGAATAGTATGTTGTATGATAAAGGTATCATACTCTTTGAGATCCTCATAACTGCAAGCAAAGACATCTACATATTTTTTCATTAATTTCACATATTCTTCTTTTTCTTTTTCAGGTAATTTCTTGGACAACTTCACAATCTTAGGATTTTCTTCTGTACCAATATTCTTGTCTTCGATAGCATCATCAACAGGCTTCACTTTTAAATTTTTAGCTACATCATTCTGATCAAAAATCTTTTCTAAAGGGATTAGTCCTCTTGGTATGAAATTGTTTTTTAACTGGATGATATCCTTACCTCCTAAGGTTCCCTTCAATTTTTCAGTGCTATTCTCTTCCTCCTCAAGTTCTTCATCATCTTGAATATTCTTGGTGTCAATAGGAGTATTCACAAATTCTCCTAAGAGTTTTAGGAATCTTCTAATCTGCATATCATCTTCGAACACCTGCCAATATTTAGAGTTATCAGGAATATATGGTCTATTCACAATTTCCACCCGGTATTCCCTTTGACCAGCAGCAGAGGTTTCAAATTTTCCAACGGCCACAGCTAAAGAATCAGCCACCAAATTTTCATGTCTGGGAACTACTTGAATTGCATGCTCTATAAAGAAGTTTCCCAACATATCGCACACTTCATTTCTATAAGCCCTCATCCGAGGATGCCTGATTTGATAGCTTTCATTTACTTGATTTATCACCAACTCTGAGTCACCCAAGATTATTATTTTTTGAGCTCCCAAATCTTTCAAAGCATGCAATCCCAATAACAAATCTTCATATTCTGCCACGTTATTTGTACATTCAAATGCCAACTTGTATGATAAGGCCTTGAAATCCCGAATAGGCGAAATTATGTACACACCGGATCCAACACTTATTTTGGCAGCAGACCCATCAAAGTACATAATCCACTGGCCTTCTCTTTTTTGTTTCGCTTCCAAAGCATCCTGTTCTATCACTTCCTTTTCCTTATTCTCTTCAGACTTCTTCTGCAAAGCCTCCTCTACATCATGTGGAACATCATCATTGAAAAAAATGGAGGATCTCAAATCAGTATCAACATCATCAATGTGATGAATTTCAGGTTTGTCTTGACTACTTACTACATAAGGAGTTCTCTTTTCACTATATAACCTTTTTCTCCCACCTCGAACAGGAATTGTAGCATAAGACATATCCATCTGTAAACTACCTTTCAACTTTGAAGTCCAAGATATTGACAACAGCACCCCGAACTTAGGTGGAATATCTGCCACGACCACATCCATGACTATAGTTTTAGATGGCAATTTATTTAGGGTTATCACCATATCTTTAATTAATCCAAGGCATTTTACTCTTTTAGAATCAAAAGAGTACAGATCTTTGTAAGGTCTTGTTACCTCCAATCCCAGACTTTCTACCACTCCCTTAGGCATTAGATTATGCGACGCCCCTGAATCTAGCATAGCATTGTGGACCACCTTATCATGCACATTTAAACTTAAATAGAAAGGGGGAACTTCTTCACTTTCTAGATTTTCAACCTTTGACCCAAACGAAATAGCAGGGTTATCATTGTTTAATTCTAAAATGTTAGATTGCCATTCTCCTTGATTTTTGACCATTTTTGTGATAGTGTTTCTGTATTCAGTGTTTCTCAATAACTCATTGAATGGAACAGATATTTTTAGCTTTGAAAGTTCATTTTGTAAGTTGAAATGCAAAGCGTGCTAAGTTGGTGGGTACAAAAGCCCATCTTCAACATGATAATATCTTATGCTAACTCTGATTGTGCATTATCCTTGAGATGTTGTTTCCAAAGTTTCCACCATATGATATAGTTATTTATTTAGTGAGGTAAAGTTGCCACCAAACAATAGAGATTTAGCTCCCCATGTTTCACCAGAATATATTGAGCCAAGCAGCACATCGAACCAACGCCCACCTATTTGAATTGCGCCATTTAACCTTCCTGTCAATTTATCCAAGCTCAATCTTTTTTGCTTTTCCTAATTTCTTGGATCCCTATATATATCCCCTTTATAAGTGTTCAAGGAGCGGTTTAACCTCCCTCGATGAAATGGTCCAGTAGTATCCATTCAATCCGGGTAGGCTCCAATTTTTTCCACATCAACCGGAGCCACCTGCTTTATTGCTTTATCTCTTTGTACATCATTTTCAATCTCTTTATTTACAAGAGATTATTTTTGCAGTTCTTTTCCCTTTTCTACATTCAAAGAACTAGTGGAAGGCTGATTTGGGTATGCCTTCCCTTTATTTACGAGGACATCCCTGTTCCTCAATCTAATTTTCCTCTGCACATCATCCATAGCATGTAAATATCCTCTTTGATACAGCTCATTTTTCATTTCAAATTCTTCATTTCCACCTTCCTGTTCGAACATATTATGCTCTTCCTCAGTAAGATATATCTCTGAGTCCTGTTCCCCAAAAAGATGAATCTCATTTTCAGTGGGATCATCTTCATTAGCAACATAATTTTCTAGGAATGGTGGACGAATCTGCTGTTCCTCTTGATTTCTTGGATTTCTTATGTCTCTTTGTCTGTTTTGGGGAGGAACTGGAGGATTCGGTCTTCTGAAATTAGGATTCCTTATCTGAGGCTGAGCTTGTTCTCTATTGAATCCTCTATTATCCATAGTTAATCTATCCATCAAATTTTCCATGGTTTTCAACATCATTTCAAATTTGACATCATTAGTAGAAGAAGATGTGGAAGGCAAATTATCTTCTTTTTTCCTTCTATCAATATCTCTATGTTTCATCTTTCCACTTGCCATCATATTTGCTTCTACTTCTAGAGCATCTGTAAACATAGCAGCAAGAGTTGCTGATTTTCTTTCTCTTAATGAAAATGCAAAGTTGTTATCAAAAGCTCCAACATAATGTAATTTAGCTGCGGCTGCAGAAGGTTTTATGTCTTCCGGAATGGAATTGTAAACCCTCATGAACCTGCTAGAAAACTCATGGACAGATTCAAAACCTCCCTTTTTAAGACTGTTATACTGAGATAGGAGCTGCAAAGGATTCTATTTATCATCCCACCTATCTAGGAAAGCATTTTGGAAAGCCTGAAAATTCACTATAGACCCATTTGGCAAATCTTTAGACCATTTCTTTGCCTCACCTGACAAACTTTGGGCAAACAAACGCATTTTAAAATCCGGATAATCAACTTCTTCTAAGTCGATGAAATCTTCAAACTTGGAAACATGCTGTTTTGCGGTTATGTCACCCTCTCCATCAAACAAAGAAATTCTTTAGGAATAGTTCTGAGGAAGTTCATGTAGTAAAGGAGGCAAACACAAGGGAGCAAATCTGGCTGCCATTGGTCTAGGTGGATTCACAGGAACTGAAGAGCTTTTGAGAATTTTGAGAGGTAAATGTTTCAACTTTAGTGGTTTGTTGCAAATCTCTATAGAGGGAATCCAACAAATAAGACTCTAACCTACGGGGATTGAATTCAGTATTCTTAAGGTCAGACTCAGATTTGGTCCTTAACAGATTTTTCCCAACGTTAACTTCCCATTCTGGATCAATATGAGAATCTAGAGATGATGATGCACCAAACAAAGGAAAACTTAACTTTTCTTTATTTTTTCTCTTAAATAACTTTTCTGGGTCTTCAAAACTTTTCAAAATTTTGGTATCATAGTTACCTCGTGTGTGTCTTCTCGAAGCCAGAATGACTTCTTGAGTTCTGAAGAAGTTTTTACAATGGATTCGCCAGGACAAATACACAACCTTTTTACTGTAAAAAATTCCTAATTGCCCACAGAAATATTTTTAAAACACTGTCGTTCTCCTAGGGCAGATATGCACCTTCGTTCCCTGGCAACGACGCCAGTTTGTTAGCACTCAGAATGTACCCAAGTTGTAAGAGGTAAATCCCAAGGTAACAACAAAAACCACTTTTAGAAAGAAACTGGCTTTTCTTTCCAGAGAGGGATCTCTCGGATACATATTTTACAAGGCCAGAAATATATATCAACACTCAAAGATCATAAAGGTGGTTGAAACAATACACATAACCATTGGGCATGTGGTCACATATAAATAAATAACATAAAAATCATATATGCAGAAGTTCATCAGAGGCAAGGTAACCATTCAGTCACAGTCATTCATTTAATCCATTTGGAGCAGAAGAAATAGAGTACAGTCCATCAATACAAAGCATCAAGATATGAATTCAATATTGACTTTAGCAGAAAGGTTTATAAAATATTTGAAACAATGACTAGAGCATAATGAATATGAATTCCAATCATTTAACACTTGGTTCCAAATACGAAGAAAACATAATGGAGTGAACACAGGAAAAACAATCACAAATAAAGAAGCACAGACTGTAATACAAATGGCGCAGGAATCTCTGATAATCTCTTCGCATTCAATTTCTTGCTAAAAAATATATGTCTTTCAAAAACACTTTACAACAGGACGGGTTCCAACCCCCATCTCAGAAAAATATATGCAAATATATACATAAAATAATTTCATCTTCCAAGAAGATTCATAACTGAATGATCGGCTTAATTTAAAGTCTTGTAACTAAATCCCTAACTTCTAGGAATAAATTACAGCTTCAATCCTAACTAATCATTAAATTAAATCAACTTGGTACAAGGCCTATCTCGGCAACTCTTCAGCACGCGACAGCTGTTCTTATGAATGAATGATGTATTTTTTCTTGCCGAACCTTTCCACGGCTTTCCATTGCTCCACGTTTGGGGTGTCACATTCCATCATCTCTCGAATTGACACTTCAAGCTCCATGTAAGCTTCATACAACAACTTGGGCAGTCCTTTCCTGACCATCAGGAACTTTTGAAAAATTTCAAAATCCTCTGTCAATTTGTCCACAATAGCTTTTCATGTTAGGCCTTTTTCCAAATCATCGAATTTAGAGTCGTCCATGCGGCTCTGAACTAACAAGCTGTGATAATGTTCCTGAGAAAACAACCGTCCCTCCTCGTCCCAAAAGGAAGGCAGGCGGTCCTCAAATAGCTCTTTGAAAACCTGCTTGAAGTTATTAACTTGAGAAAGCATTTCATCGGCTCTGTCTTGGATGATCTTCATTAAATGATGCTTGTGTATGAACTTCTTAGCCCATAGCACTATCGATATCCTGTCTTTTATTCCCATATCATGTAATTTCTGATATGTCAATGAATTTAAAAAATTCAATGTATTTTGGGCTGTGGAAAGAGGTCTTCTCTCCATGTTCATTCACTAACTTTAATCTTTGGTGGGACAAATTGATCAAAATACTCTGATCATCAATAAAGTTTAGATAGTGCCTAAATTTCGTAATCTCCACAGATAAGGTGTCCCAAATGATATGCTTTTTCCCCTGGAGAGGACCTTTCCCAATATTTCTTTCTTTTAGTTCATTGAATTTCTTTTGCAGTTGATTCTTGTCTTGCAGTATTTTGTTTTTACTCTCACTTACTTTGGCCAATTCAGACTTGATCTTTTCATTTTCTGCCTTTAACTCTTTTATTTCTTCATCTTTTAAGCTTAACTGAGACATCGGTACTAATAAATCATCTGCAAAAAAATCATTCAATGGCTTCTCAATATTCACAATTGACAGGTCCTCATCAGTAGGAATCTGACTCATCAATTCTTCCATGATTTCCTTTTCATCATTCTGGTCCTTTTTTAGCATGGCGATTTGAGATATCAGCTCACTCCATTTAGTTTCCCACCTATCCTTTTCTTCTTGTAATTCAACAGCCTTCCCTTTATGTTCCATCATCTCTTGATGGATTTTGTCTTTCTCTTCCCGCAGAGCCAATAACTCTGAAGATTGGACATGCTCAGTGCCAGGGATCTTCAGATTTTTCTTTAGAACTTGGAGGGCATTGTCCTTTTCCTCCAGCATTCTTCTGACTGCCTGATTGTTATCTCTCTCATTGCCTAAACTGACAATATTTGCTTGTAGTTTCTTAATCTGAATGGCATTGGCCTTATTCTCAATTTTTTCATGTTTCAATTGAATCTCTAATTTATCCAACCAAAATTTGTAATTTATTGATTCTTACCATAGCTTGTAACAGGTGTGAATAGATGTTGTCACTCGTTTTCTTGTGAAGTTGTATCTTATCCGGTACATTGATTTTATCCAACCGAATTTCCATCTCTGACATCTTTTTGTCATTCACCATGGAAAACTTGAAAGTATTTCTTTCGGCATCTCTGGCAGAGACCAAAGAAGTTTTTGGATTGTTTAAATTTCTTACTCGTGGGAGCAAATTTCTTGTCTCTTCCAGAGATTGTTTTCTTTTCTCCATATAACTAGCCTTGAGCTCCTCTTTTGACTTGAATGTTGGACTTGAATCTGAACCATCTACACTTTTAAATGAAAACTGATTCATTTGTACAGCTTTTGTTGGGACTATGGAAACTTTTTTGAAATCATCAGAAATTTCTTCACTTAAAACTCCACCCCCTTGAAACAACTTGGCTTTTTTATGTGATCTGTCTTCATCCAATTCCTTGCTCTCCACCTCAGAAAGACTTCTTTTAATTACAATACTAGTGCCCTCTTTTATTTGGGACACTGTAACTGGTACAATACGTTTATCTTCGTCAGACCGAAAGTCTTCATAAACTGCAACAGATTGGTTGTTTCAGCCAAACCTTCAATAGACTGGTGATCAAACGGTTTGTTCTTGTTAGCTTGTTTCCTCAGGGAGATTACATGGTGAGGATCATAGTTTATCCTTGGATCCTTCTGAAATTCCATGTTCTCCAATTATTTTTCAATAAACACTAAGGCACCTTTATTCTTGAAAATAAAGGAGCCAACCTTAAGAGGAAATTTGACATTTGAGGATTTTTTAAAAGCTCCAAAATGCTCTTCTTCTGAATGCGGCCTCTTCCTCATGAACTCCAATGAAAAAAGTCTCGGAGTGAGGAAAGCTGGTAACCTATAAGGTTGTCTAGTGAATCCGTATATTCTTAAAACTGTGGAATCTTTATTTAGGAACCAGTCTCCAACTCGGTCCTCGGGTGAGGACTGCATCAGACATTTCATTTCTTCTAGCACACGGGGAAATTCTTCATTGAACAACATTTTATATATCTCAGACATAATTGAGTTGGAAAATTCAAACATACTGATTTGCTTGGGCAAATCAGAGGAGAAAATAGTACTTAAAAATTGTAGTTCAGTGACATTTGAACATAGCAGCATGTTCAACGGGTAAGTCTGAAATTTAAAGAACCTGACTTTTGGGAATTCACTTAGCTGAAGATGAATTTCTTCTGCTAAGTACTCATCTAGACTAAACACAGGAACCGATTGGGATTCAGAACCCAAGGAACTTATTTTCAATAAAAAACCAAGGATGACTTCACTCACGTGACAATCATCGTCAAGACCAAATATTTGATAGACTAGAGATATCACTAATTGAACTTCATTTTTAAAAACATGCACATGGTAAGGTAAGAAAATACCATCTAAAGATTGACCTTCTTTCAAAATATTGGACAGGAATTGGCAACGAACTTCAGTTTCACACTTCTTGAACAACTCAGCAAGGATTAACTCATTCACAGGTTCACGTTGGTCAGGGTAACTGTTAAGAAAATTTAGATTTTCGTGGATGACTGTGGCGCTGATTTTACAGAGGATTCGAGACATAGAGTGGCTAATAATGATTCTCTGAGAAGGGGAATAATTCACAGCACACCATTCCATGAATTCTGGAAAATGTAAGGTTTGTTCGAGCATGAAATAATAAAAAAAGGACTTACAGACATTAAAGACATCATTTCCCTATGAATTATAGTGCCATAACCTTTCTTTACTGGCTGACACACTTCCTATAGACAGAAACGGGTCGCACACACCTCTGTCCCTATCAACTAAGTAATCTTCCCTGTCATCTACAATACGACCAGACCCTTGCAATTTCTTCCCCTGGTCCATAATTCAGTTGATAAATGGTAATTAGACGGATGAATTATGGGTGTTTAAGCCTTACCTGTTAACTGTAGCGGTGTGCATTCGAAACTGACAGTCGAAGGTTGAGGAATCCGCAAGTCTTTTTCACCCGCCCGACGCCAATAGAATAATCACGGAACAAGTCAACTTCCCTTTTATAGGACCCCACACCGGAGCGTCCTTTTGGTGGTTTCCAATAAACCACTTTCGTCTCCAGATTGCACAATGATTAGCCATGTGGACAGCGGTTTATATTCCGCAACCACCCTTTACCTTTATCTGCCACGTATCTTCCTTCTTCGGATCCATTCATGACCATTGATCTATTTCACCTTTAATTTTCAACCCTCGGATCAAGCGCCACGTACCTCATTCCGATAGGCGTCTTGGTCATATCCATCGTGCAAGTTTCCGCTCTGGAGTCATCCACAACCGTCGATGTGATCTACCTTTATTTCTCTGCCGTTAGTTCAGGTTGCACGTATCCAATTCTGTGGATCATCGTGGTTTTATCTATCGCACAGGTTCACAAAGCGGAGCTTATAAAAATCATGGATCTCATCCGGATGGATCAACGACCGGTGATCTATATGTCACATTAACCGCCAGCATATGCTTATTTTCCTCGCATCTTTGAAGAGGGGATATAATATAGGCCGTTGATATTCTCCTTTCCGCTTCGTGCCGTAGGATCTTTTGATAACTCCTCGTTTTTTCGCCTTTCATCACACTTTCATACTATAAAAATTTTAACCAAAGTATTGGCAAGCGCTATTACCTTCTTTCCACCATGGTCTCTTTGCTCCCCTACTAAATAATGGTGTTAACAATCCCCAAGGATGCTTGCTATCCATTGTTATAAGAAAAATATACCAAGTGTAAGTAATATTCCCACTTGGTTGGTTTGCCTATCAGTCTGAGGATGGTAGGTAGTGCTGAAGTTCATATTTGTACCCAAATCTGCAAACAACCCCTTCCAAAAATCGGAAGTGAGCTTGACATATCTGTCAGAGACTTTTGCCTTAGGAAATCCATGCAATTTGAAAATCTCCTTCATGAAGATCTTTGCAATGTCATCAGTTTTATGAATGGACTTAACCGGTATAAAATGTGCTTCCTTTGTCAACTTGTCCACCACAACCATGATGGAATCATGCTGTCTCCAATTCATCGGCAATCCTGTAATAAAATCCATGTAAATAACTTCCCATTTCCATTCGAAAACTGGAAATGGTTGCAACAAACCTGCAAGGTGTTGATGCTCCACCTTTAACTACTGACATTTCATGCACCTTGAAATATACTCAGCCATGTCCTTTTTCATTTTTGGCCAAAATTACTGCTTTCTGGCTGTAGAAATTGTCTTCTAATATTGTGGGTGACCAGAATATGGATCTTGATGGATCTCATCCATGCCAACTCTCCTCAATTCTACTACATTTGGAATATAAATTCTACCTTTATAAGTAAGAAGTCCATATTCTTCCAACTTATATCCCTCATACCTCTTCTCAAGACTTTGCTACTACAATTTGTCTTTTACATGCGCATACAATTCAACTCCACTAGTGTGATTAACAATTTGCTGCCTCAAATCTGATTGGTAGATACTAAGAGATGCCACATGCATTTCTTGCACCGTCCTACTGAGTGCATCAACTACCTTATTCTCTTTTCCCTTTATGTGCTTGATTTCAAAATCAAACTCACACAAAAACTCTAGCCATCTCGCTTTCCTAGCATTCAGAGTAGGTTGACCAAACAAATACTTCAAACCACAATGGTCTATCCTTAGCTCAAATACTCTACCCATTAAGTAATGCCTCCACATCTTGAGAGCATGTACTATGGTTGCAAGATCTAGATCATGAGTGGCATAGTTTTTCTCATGTTCCTTCAACTTTATTGACTTGTAACATATTACATGGTTGTCTTGCAAAAGGAATCCTCCAATCCCTTGTCCACATGCATCGGTACACAACACAAAATATTTCTCTGGCTTTGCAACTTTCAATACTGGTGCACTGGTGAGAAGATTCTTCAACTGTTGGAATCTTTATTGACACCTCGATGTCCATTCAAACTTTATCCCCTTCTTTTGCAAAGAAGTAATGGCATGTGCAACTTTGGAGAATCCTTTAATGAATCTCCAATAGTATCTTGCAAGTCCCATAAAGATCTTACATCTGTGACATTTCTTGGAGTAGGCCAATTCTTAATGGCTTCAATATTTTTCAGGGTCCACTGATATGCCCTCTTCTTAGATAGTGTGACCCAAATACTGAATTCTATCTCTATAGAAGTCACACTTGCTCATCTTTGCATACAGTTGATGCTCCCTAAGCAATTGCAATGTCAATCTCAAATGCTCTTCATGCTCTTCCTCATTCTTAGAATAAATAAGAATGCCATCAAGGAAAACAAGAACAAACTTGTCTAAATACCTACTGAAGATACTATTCATAATGCACATAAATGTAGCTGGTGCATTTGTGAGACCAAATGGTACCACTACAAACTCATAATGTCCACACCTTGTTCTGAAGGCTATCTTATGAATGTATTCATCCTTGATTCTTACCTGATGGTAACTAGACCTCAAGTCAATCTTGGAAAATACCTTCTCTCCTCTCATTTGATCAAAGAGGTCATCAATCCTAGGCAAAGGATATTTGTTCTTCACATTGACCTTGTTTAATCGTCTGTAATCAATACACAACCTGAGTGTACCATCTTTCTTCTTTACAAATAGAACTGGTGCTCCCCAAGGAGACACATTCGACTTGATATACTTCTTCTCCAACAACTCTTGCAGTGGCATCTTTATTTCTAGCATCTCTGGTGTACTCATTCTCTATAGTGTCTTGGGCACTGGTGCTGCTCCTGGCACAAGTTCAATTGTGAAATAAATGTCCCTCTTCAGAGGAAGCCTTGGAATCTCATCAGGAAACACATCCTTGAATTCCCACAACACATGTAATTCCTCCAACCTATGAGTTTCATTCTCTGTTGCCTCCAAAATATGAGCTACATACTGTTGAAATATTGTAACTTCGAAGATTATTCTATATGTATCTTTTTGTGGTCCTCGATGGTCCTACCGGGAGAACCACTTGTACTACATTGTACCCCAATGCTCCTAATCGGAAGAACTAATAAGAGTCACGAGGTAGTCCCCTCTAATTGTAAAGGTGGGTCATTAGCACCCCAGTGTGGTTACTTGAGCCTACATGTGTAACTCGAGCCTACATGTCAAATGAGTTAACTTAAGTGAACGGATGAATATAAATAGAGGTGTAGTTCTCCTCATTTGAGACACACACACACACACTTGTATAGCGCATTAGTGGAGAAGAGAAGAGTAGCAGGAGAAGGAGGAGGATCATGCTTTGATCTCCTTGCTGGTTTTATCTTTTACCTTTTTGGGGCATCTATATTGAGGAATATTTTGCTAGGTTTTTCCAATTAAGGTTTTCCCAGGATAAATCTGTGTTGTTCTTGTGATACTGTTTCTTTCAATGATCCTGTTTATATGCTTTTGTTATGAAAAATGAAATGATATACTAATGCCTTAGCTAAGCATATTAAAATTTAACATGGTATCAAAGCTAACCTGAATAGGACAACTTTCACAAGATACAGAAGCTAGGGATTCTTACTTTTTGGTTCCCTCCCCACAATCAATCAGTAAAAGAAGGCTAGGCTGACTCTCCATTGAAGGGTGCATCTTTCTGTCGAAGCAGAATTCGATTCCAAGCATTTTCAGTTTTTGGTGCAGGAAATTAGGGATTCTTGCTGAAGAGGAATTTTTGAGTGAGCCTGGAATAGGATTTCTCTCCTCATCAAAATCAAAGTTTAGAGACCTGGATCAAGATTTTTGGTTGGGTGAAACTCTGAGAAAGTCAAACCCTAGTTTGACCCTAAGGTAGAAAAACCATAAATACTAAAACTGCTAAGTTTTGGTACATTAGATATATCCCAATATTGGAGAAGGATCAAGAGCTGAAAATTGCAGAGGCCGAAGATAAAATCTTGTTGTTCGCTTTGTCCAAAATTCTGCCTCAGATTCGCTATATTCTGGGAGATATGATCCCTCCAAGTTAGGGTTCCAACCTCTTCCAGAATTCATCCCTAACAGGACACCTAGGGAAAATTGCTATAGATTGGGCTATAAAGGTCCAAATCGAATTCTTGAAGATGTTACAGAAATATCACGGACTTTAATTTCTGTGGTCCAAATTTTAGAACCAGAATATGAAACAGTGACACGTGGTAGTTCGTACAACTTCAGTATCCTGAACAGTCCTGTAACAGGTCACCGTGGGAAAAGGATCATAAATCCCAATTGGTGAAACAAATTCTGATGAAACATACGGTGTTGGATCAGGGACATGCGAGGTTACCCCAATGAGAAATTTCAGACACATAGGAGCAGTAATTTTGGAGATATCACAGAAACAGTGACAGGCATTTCTGCAGAAGAAATTGGAAAACTAGGGCTTCCTGTTCCGAGAGCTTTCCTCCACTGTTTTCAGAAAAGGGGTACATTAGACAGCTCCATTTGAAGAGATATATCTTTCTATCCAATCAGATCTTAAATATTCCAAGTTTTGAAAATTAGGGTTTCTATGACAAACCCTATATCAGCTAGCTCTGGAAGTAGGACGGACACCTCAAATCTGTAAGATCTAATCTTTTGCTATTTGCATTTGAGGTTCTCATTTCAAAGTGATCTATCACATCAGCTTGATGATAAGCTTGGTAAAGTTGACAACTTCCAAGCATGGAATTATTTGATCTCTCTGAAGAAAATGAATTGGAAACCTACATGAGTAGAGAGGTTTCGGTTCCATACGGAGATGAGGCTCAAAGCCTTACACAAGAAGAACTTGATCAAGTCCAAGAAGATCATTGTTGATTCAATCACAGATCAACTTGTACCACAAGTTTCTTCCCTAAAGACACCGAAGATGTTTGATTCCTTGATCAAGCTATTTGAAGATAAGAACTTAAATAAGAAGATGGCTTTGAGAAAATAGTTGAAGAATGTGAAGATCTAGAATGCAAAACAACTTGAAGTGGTAGAAGAAGAAGTGGAGAATGAAAAAGTGGTGATAGCCACTTTGAATGGCCTCCCAGGATCATGAGATTCATTCATGCAATGAATGTAGAGTAGAAGGAAGTAATTTATTTCAGCTTGAATCATAAGAAGAGAAGAAGAAGATGGGAGAAATTGAAGATCAAGCTCTCACCATTCAAAGAAGATCCCTCAAGCAATGAGGAATATGAAGAACTCAATTCTTGAAGAACCTCTTAGTCATCTTATCACTTGGATAAGAAATGATTATTTCATGAATGAAGAAGATGATAAAGCAGAATGATCAAGATGGAGTCTACCCATGAAACAAATAAAAGATAAGTATTCAATTGCCATTTCATGATATTGTTTTGTTATACATTTGATTATATTCAGTTGATGTTTTATGCATGATAGATTGTTTGCATTAATGAATGTATACTACGAATATGCATGTGATGGGTAAGTAGCTCATGGTGCTACACAACTCTCCATTGCTACTTATCAAACCTCTTTGCTGACATATTGGATTAGTGCACAATCTCAATGATGTCATGGTAGAGATGGATGACATCTAGAAAGTTTATGTGAGATATGGATGAATGTTGTATTGAATAAATAGTTGCATGATGCATAAGAATTTGTCGTTATGCATATGTTTTATGAAATAGTTCTAACCATGCAACTGGTGCATTTGAATTGAAGGAAAGGTCCTATACAACCTCCTACAAGAAAAGAAGGATGAGACTTGTTCCGAAGAACAAGTGATGACAATTCACGATTCACTCCAATAAACATGAATCTGAAGCTCCCAGGGTCAGAGACACCATGACGAAATAAAGAGCTTCAGAGAGGGGTAGATCCACCTTGAAGGATGAATACCACCATGGGTACAAGAGATAACTCAAGATGAAGAAAAGAATGCTATGAAAGAAGCTATGATCAAAGAATAACAGTTGATCATGGGGAATGATGTATACGATACGATTTCGAGACATAAAGGGAAGTACATAGTATCTTCCATATGGATATACAAGAACAAGTGTACAAAGCAAGGTTTGTGATTTTCCTCAGAAAGAATAGTCTATGACATGACATACTCTATTGACCAGTATATATCAAGCATAGAACCACCTGTACAGAATGAAGAGGGAAGATGATACTCCATTTCAGGGGGAGTGACTACAGAAAATTATATCTGAGTTCGACATGGTATGACATGATGGATATCTTCATGATGGATCAAGACTTCACCAAGAGTAAAGTGGGTTCCAACCTTCAAGGTTGAATGCAGAAGACTAGGATATGTTGATGACCTGAGAAGAAAAACTCATAGCAGATGTTATGATACTAGAATGATGTTTGGGATATAGTACTCAAACCAGAAAGCGAGAATGTGGTATCTTCCAAATGTATTTGCAAGACAAGATATGTTGCTGATAGAAGTAAGTTAAGACTTGTGGCTAGAGGTTTCTATCATAAAGAGGGAATTAATTCTGAAGAGACACTTACTCCAGTAAGCAAGGTACACTTCCTTCAAAAACTATCATGGTAGTTTCTTCCATGATGAAGTAAAGACAAGATTTCCTTAATGGTGTGATTGAGGAAGAGTTTTACATCAAATAGTCATGAGGATTTGAAGTTGAAGATAGATGGAATCAAGTATGCAAGTTGAAGAAGGCCCTCTATGGCCTGAATCAAGCTCCCAGAGCTTGGTATGGAAGAATAGATAGTTTCCTGATGAGCATGGACTTTTCCAAGAGTAAAGTTGATCCTAACCTTTAATACAAAGTTGTAGAAGATGAACCTATCATTCAATTACTATATGTGGATGAAT
Organism: Pseudotsuga menziesii; assembly: GCA_001517045.1. NCBI lineage: Eukaryota > Viridiplantae > Streptophyta > Pinopsida > Pinales > Pinaceae > Pseudotsuga > Pseudotsuga menziesii. The sequence continues at coordinate 701,070 of LPNX010402732.1, read as the reverse complement.
TATTCTTGACAGGGAATGAGAAACAGATCATGGAAAGCAAGAAGAAACTAGAAGAAGAATTTGAGATGAAAGACCTTGGGTTAATGCATTATTTCCTAGGTCTGGAGGTATGGCAAAGTTCAGAAGGAATCTTTCTCAACCAGGGAAAGCATGCTATAGAGATATTGAAGAGATTCAATATGTTGGAATACAAAGTCATGGCCACACCCATGGACTCCAACCTAAAGCTGTTAGCTGATGACTCATTAGAGTTAGTGGACGTGATTAATACAGACAGATCATTGGGTCATTGATGTACTTAAAAAATACCATACCAGACATTTTTTTTGCTGTGAACACCTTAAGTCAATATCTTGTTCAACCAAGACGGGTTCACCTAGTAGCTACAAAACATGTGATGAGATATCTGAAAGGGACTATAGACTTTGGTCTATACTATGATGGTAGCCATGAGTATAGATTGTATGGTTACACAAATGTAGATTGGGCTGGAAGTATCTCAGACAGGAAAATCACATCAGGTAGATGCCTTTGTTTGAGGTCTGCTATGAGTTCATGGTTTATCAGGAAATAGTCTAGTGTTTCTCTTAGCACGGTTGAAGCAGAATACATAGCGGATTGAGTCTACTAAGTTGTGAAGCCATATGGATTCAGAAGCTGATATCAGGTCTCTTTGACCTGAAGATGGACACTAGAATGATTCTATGTGATAACCATAGTTGTGATGACAAAGAACCCTGTGTTCCGACGTAATACGTAGAAATCCGGTATTTCTACATACAAGATAAGATGCAGATGATGATACTGTAGATGTAGATGATGGTGATTCAGTATTTCTATACTGAATATAGAGATGATGATGTTTCAGTATTCCCATACTGAAGATATAGATGATGATAATTTCAGTATTCCCATACTGAAGATATAGATGATGATGATTTCAGTATTCCCATACTGAATATATAGATGATATCTCAGTATTTACATACTGTAGATACATATGATGGTGATTTCATATTTCTATACTGAATATAGAGATGATGATTCTTTCAATATTTCTATACTAAAGATATAGATGATGATGCTTTCAGTATTCACATACTGGATATACAGATGGTGATAGTTCAGTATTCACATACTGAAGATGTAGATGATGATGGTTTGGATGATGATGTACTGACGAAGCCTTTGTCTCGAGTAGAGTTCAAACACTTTTGAGACAAGCTTGGTGTTGTTCGGAAAGACCTTCCTTGAAAGGGGGAGTAGTGATGTTGCAGTGGGATTGTATCATCCCTGGGAATTTTCCCTAAAGTGATCCGAAGACCTCGGTCCTCGAGAATGAATAGGGATTGTATCATCCTGGGACATCTGTCCACAATAGATCTGGTGACCTCGGTCCTCGAGAATGTGGTGGGATTGTATCATCCCTGGGCACTTACCCTAAAGTGATCCAGAGACCTCGGTCTTTGAGAATGAAGAGGGATTGTATCATCCCGGGACATCTATCCATAATAGATCCAGTGACTTTGGTCCTCGAGAATGTGGTAGGATTGCATCATTCTTGGACATAGTCCTAAAGTGATAGGGACTGATTCTCCCATAATCAATCCGGTGTCTTCGGTCCTCGAGAATGTGGTAGGATTGCATCATCCTTGGACATAGTCCTAAAGTGATAGGGACTAATTCTCTCGTAATCAATCCGGTGGCTTCGGTCCTCGAGAATGTGGTACGATTGCATCATCCTTGGACATAGTCCTAAAGTGATAGGGACTGAGTCTCCCATAATCAATCCGATGGCTTCGGTCCTTGAGAATGTGGTAGGATTGCATCATCCTTGGACTTAGTCCTAAAGTGATAGGGACTGATTCTCCTGTAATCAATCCGGTAACTTCGGTTGTCAAGAATGTGGTGGGATTGTATAATCCCTGGAATGTAAGTCCAAAGGTGATCCAAAGACTTTTTGTCTTTGATTTGTGGATTGCAGGTTGTTGATGATGATGATGATGCCGTACTGATTGAAAGATCAGAGTATGATGATGATGACGTACTGATCGAAAGATCAGAGTATGATGACGTACTGATCGAAAGATCAGAATATGATGATGATGACGTACTAATCAAAAGATCAGAGTATGATGACGTAGTGATCGAAATATTAGAGTATGATGATGACGTACTGATCAAAAGATCAGAGTATGATGATGATGACATACTGATCGAAATATCAGAGTATGATGATGACGACGTACTGATTTGAAGATCAGAGTATGATGATGACGCACTATGATTATGATGTTTCTGATCGAAATATCAGAGTATGATGATGATGTTTCTGATCGAAAGATCAAAGTATGTTGATGATGTTTCTGATCGAAAGATTAGAGTATGATGATGATGTTTCTATGTTGATGATGTTTCTGATTGAAAGATCAGAGTATGATGATGATGTTTCTGATCGAAAGATCAGAATGTGATGATGATTATGATTGACAAATCAGAATATGATGACGATGATGTTGCTGCTGATCGAAAGGGAAAAGTGTTGATGATGATATTGCTGATTGCGAGGTCAAAGTGCTGAAGATGTTGCTGATTGAAAGGTCAAAATGCTGAAGATGTTGTTGCTGATTGAAAAGTCAAAGTGCTGAAGATGTTGCTAATCGAAAGGTCAAAATGCTGAAGATGTTGTTGCTGATCAAATAGTCAAAGTGCTGAAGATGTTGTTGATCGAAAGGTCCAAGTGCTGAATATGTCGTTGCTAATTGAAAGATCAAAATGCTGAAGATGTTGCTGATCAAAGACTGAAGATGTTGCTAATGATGAAGACTGAAGATTGAAGATGAAGACTACATGATGTTGAAAAGCTTCCAATGATTTATAGATGTGTTACCCTTCTGATGTTGATGATGTCCCCTATCTCTACTCTTGTTGTTGTTGATGTTGCTGTAGAATACCCTTCTCGTTAAGGGGGAGTGTTGAAATATTGTAACTTCGAAGATTATTCTATATGTATCTTTTTGTGGTCCCCGATGGTCCTACTGGGAGAACCACTTGTATTACATTGTTGTTGGGGTTCGGAACTTGAAGGTCCTTAATTTTGGAAACTCTGTGGTTTTGGTGCGAAGCTTGTAAGAGGAGTTGCGGTCCAAAATAGTCTCAGGGGCTTCGGGGTTGGGTCGAAGCCCCTCCTTTTGTAAATGTCCCATGGTTTAAGCCCATGGTATTGTAATAGTGCACTTGTATAAATAGGCACTTATGTAAATGAGAGAAAAGAGAAGCTTTTGTGTTATGATGATGATGTGATGCGAAGAAGCTAAGGTCTATTTTTGGGTTTAAAGTTAAGTCCCAGCTGAGTGCGTGGACGACCTCTGCAGCTAAGTGCACATAGGGTTTAAGAAGAAAGGTTTTGCAGCTAAAGTGCACAGTTTTGGGTTGTTAAGAAGATTTGTAGCTGAGTGCGCAGATCAAAACTGTGTTGTTTGTAAATTGTTGAATATAAACGCAGTTCTGTGGACGTAGCCCCTACCCTGGGGGTGAACCACGTATATCTTGTGTTGTGGTGGTTATTTTTATTTTTTTTCTGTTATGTTTTTATGTATTTGATAAGTGGATGATAAAGTAAGATAAATTGCTAAGTATTAACTTCACTGTGAATTCCCAGTTAAGGGTTAAGCAAGAACCTGTCTTTTTATCAAAACCGCGAAGCTAATTAAGTGAATGTCGAAGCTCTGTATTGCATGATTATTCTTTGTTAAGGCTAAAGGTACAGCAATATCCCTCTTTCGCCTTCAGAAACCTGATTCTGTGGCACCCCATAGCTGTTTCGGGTGAGACTGCAACCTGTTCGTAGGTTGTTGCCGAAAGGGCCAACACTGTGGGTTTGTTTGTTAGTGTGAACAGAAAAGCATAAGAACCCGAGTCTGCCCCAGCGCCCAACAAATTGGTTTCATTTCTGGTTGAACCGGTATCTGCTTCAAGAGGGATCTACATTGTACCTGGAGGGATATGTTTTGGAGGCCCTCCGCAAAAGAAATCAGTGACTGGATTGAAGATACTTATCTAAAATTTGCTGAACAAGAGAATAAGGACCCTCTTCATAGCTTAGACGACTTCTTGCAAAGGTACGTTTTTACTGATATTTATGACATTTTCTTTGGTAGTATCCACATAGAATTGCACCAGTGGTTATCCAGGTTGAAAGAAAGAAATACAAACTTCAAAGAAAACCAATCTCCTGACTGGACCCTAGAAAAACTTAAGTTGTTGAAAAGTGTGAACAACGCGGTATCAAGAGCTGTTGACTTTTAGATAACGTGAACCCTTGAAGCATTTGTGACGGAGTTCACCATCGACACACATACTTCTTTCAGCTAAGTACAAAGACAAATTTTCAAAGGACCAAGGGGTAAGTACCTGAATTCATTAAGTCTGAAAATTAAAATGCTCTTGGTTGAGAAAGGCATATTGCTTATCCAATCAGATTGCTAGATTTATTGCTACTAACCTATGTTTGGAAGTGAAAGTGACTTCGACGAGCAAAATGGTTTTCTTCACAATGGTAAAATATTCAAGGGAACTCCTGGATCCTATATCCTAGTCCAAAACACCGATTATACCTCATTAAGTCTAGAAGACTCTGGATCTGAAGAAACCCCTTTTGTTGGAAACCCTCCTATAACTCCGCAGTGAATATCTATTATCCCTGAGAACCCTTCGCAGTCTAAAAGCAACCTTAGCCCAAGTAGTCCTGTCGCATGTTAGTCTACCTTAGTAAGTTCCCTTCCTCCCCCTCCCCCTCCCCCTCGATTCACTATGGCCCATGTGAGTGATGATATCAAGCTCTCAATCTTTAAAGGAACTAGATCAGAGGATCGAGAATAGTTTTGGTTCTTATGTGAAGCTCTTTGGACTGCCAAGAATATTATGGATCAAAATATGAGAAGAGCGCAGCTGGTCACCTCTTTCAGAGACCGAGATTTGACCTGGTTTATGAAGTTTTCCAGTACTTAGAACTATACCTTGGATTATATTAAAAAAGCAATGATCAAAGAATTCAAGAAGCCTAAATTGGAGTCACAGTGTATAACTGAACTAAAAGAAATTCAGTAGAAGCGAGGTGAATCAGTTTGGGACTTTGATCAGAGGTTCAAGGTTCTGTTGGATCAAGTTAATTTCAATATTGGACTAGAACATCATAAAGAATGGTTCATTGCAGCACTATTGCCTCATATCAGGACTCCACTTATGCAACAGAAGGTTGCTGATCAGCAGGAGGCATTGGAAATTGCTATGAAACTTGAAACAAATTTTGTTGGAGATAATTCTGGAATATCCCAAATACAGACACAGTTAGTAGAAATGGATTTGGAGCTTTGCGACATGAAAAAAGGGAAATATATTGAAGAAGAGGTTTGGTGTACACGATGTAAGACAGAAGGGCATGACAAAGAATAGTGTCCTACCTTGAGAAATTATTTGAATACCAGTGCACCGAACCCGTTTAACCCTAATGTCCTATATTGTGAGATTTGTAGAACAACTGGTCAGCATCGACCTAAAGATTCCTATCTGCTGCAAAGATATGTTCAAGTACCTAAGATTCCCTATGCAATTTATGTAAGTTAGTTGGACACAATGAAGACGAATGTCGTAGTTTTGACCTCATGAGAGAGCAAACCTATGATGCTTATAGGGTACAAACCGATGCACAAGGAAATGATGGATATGGTTACCAAAGTGGTGCACCAGGTCAAGGTAATTTCAAAGGTCGTGGTCATGGTGGTATGCCTGGAAGAGGACGGGGCCAGATTATTTGCTATAACTGTAATCAAGCAGGACATGTAGCTAGAGACTGTCATAACCCAACTACAACATGTCGATATTGCAGAGCAGTAGATCATGTGATTGAGCAATGCCTACAGTTGATAGCCAAGATACAAGAAAGAAATGGCACTCCTACTCAGGATGTTCAGATGATTGCTGTAGAGAAAAGACCTGTCCCAGCCATTAACATTGTTACAAGGAGTGGAACTACGACGCAGGTGCAGAATAAGGGGAAACAGCCTGACGAGGCTTGGGTCCATCAGACCCCAGAGAAAATTCTAGCCTTCGATGTTGGAAGAGAAAAAGGAACATTTATGGAAGCTAAAAAAGACTTTGCTGATCTGAGAACATCAGTAGCAACTACGCAACAACATCAGCAACAGTTACAGTTTCAAGAAGCTTCACCGGCTCAAGTAAGTACATTGACATCATTTTTACAGAGTTGTATGAAGCTATTAAGAAATCATAATGCTTTGAATGAGTTACAGAAATTTATTGAGTCTTGTGAACCTCAACGACGCTCTGATAGAGGAAAAATTGTTAATAGAGTTAGAAGGACTAGAAGAGAGATGAGATTGCATGCTCAGATAGGAGATTATGACATGACTGATATCATTTTAGACCTAGGATCAGAAGTGAATGTCCTAACTAAGTAGATATGGGAACAAATGGGAAAACCTACACTTGAATGGTCCCCTATACAGTTTAGATTAGCCAATCAGTAGAAGATTGTGCCCTTGGGAAGATTCCCTAGTGTACCAGTGGATATTGATGGAGTTAGTACCTTAGTAGATTTTGAAGTCATTGAAATAATTGATGATAGCAACCCCTATCTAGCATTGCTAGGAATTGAATGGGCACTAGACAATCATGCAGTAATCAACCTTAAGAATAGATAGATGACTTTTGAAGGAAAAGGCTTGAGATTCATAGTACTGTTGGACCCTTCTCAAGGAGAAAGGTATATAGAGCCAGTCAGAGATGAAGATCAGGATGTTTTGGATCATATTTACAACATCACAGCTAAAGAAGAAGACTATGTTAACCCTACTGCTGAAGGTATAATGGATTGGCAGTGTGACAGTTCTTGTATGACTGATTCAGATGAAGGCCTAGAGAATTCGCAGAATCGACTTTATGAGCTACATGGACATCGATGTGCAAGAATTACTAAGTCTATCAGATGGGTTGGCTCACAGACAAGAATATTACCTACTTTTGATGGCTTAACAGACCCTGAATATTTTATTGTACAATTCTCAGAGCAAGTACCAGATTCACAGAAAATGGAGACTCTAGATTCAGTATTCAGAGCCACAGCTGCCAGATGGTGGAATTGTCATAAAAAGTATATTCATAGTTGGAGAGCTTGTCAAAATTTTCTTCGCCTGAGATTCACGGATCAACCTCAGGAGGTACGAAGCAGATTTAATGGTAAGACTAGCCCTCAGGAACATTTGGAGCAGTGTTATGAAGCATGGAAGCATGTACCTTGTGAAGAATGGGTACATAGGTTTGTACACACTCTGGAACTTGTAGCAAAGAACTGGTATGCGGAGGTGGAGCTTCGCCATGATATTGTAAGTTGGGTTAGCCTTGCTGATATTTTTGTGCTCACATTTTCTCTTAATGAGGTTTTCCCTGCTTTGGATGCAGCTATTAGGTTGATCCATACTAAGGTGTTTGATGATAAAGAAATAACTGAGTACCAACTTGATTGGAAGGAACAAGAAGCTAATGCAGTAGAATGCTATAACCTTTCCATTGATGAAGACGATGACCCTTGCAAAATTAATATTCCTGAGTCAGAAGGACATTGCGAAGTACATGGACTAGCAGTCGAATCACCTGAAGTAACTCAGCCCTTGAAAACAAGGAAAGTAAACATTGGATCAGAAGAAATGCCTAAGTACGCTACCATTGGAGATTATTGGGATGAAGAAATGCTGAGCAAAGTGACTGAACTCCTCCATGAGTATCAGGACTTATTTTCAACGAAGTTCTCAGAAATGAAAGGTATCCTTGGTGATATAGGAGTGATCAAAATACCTTTGAAAGCTGATGCGAAGCTTGTGAAGCAGTGCCCTTATCGGTTGAACCCTAAGTATAAAGAAAAAGTCAGGATGGAGCTAGATAAGATGCTCGCTGCAAGAATCACGAGCCTGTCGAAGAGTCTGAATGGGTCAGCCCTATGGTGGTACAAGAAAAGAAGACCAAGGGAGAAATTAGAATCTGTGTTGATCTGAGGAAGTTGAATGATGCCTGTTTACATGATCCTTTTCCTACTCCCTTTACAGATGAAGTTTTAGACAACGTCGAAGGTCAAGAAGTGTATTCTTTCACTGATGTATTTTCAGGTTACCATCAGATCAGAATTGCTCTAGAGGATCGACATAAAACAAACTTTGCTACAGAAATGGGATCTTTTCAGTATACTGTTATGCCCTTTGGATTGAAGAATGCACCTGCTATATTTTCCAGAGTAGTCATATCTGCATTTAAGGAATTTATTCATAAGTTCTTGGAAGTTTACTTTGATGATTGGACTATCTTTGGTTTATTGAAAGATCATATAGCTAGTTTAAGACTTATGCTGGACAAGTGTAGACAACACCAGATTTCATTGAACCTGAAGAGGTGTCTCTTTTGTGCACCTTTTGGAATTCTGCTAGGTCACATTGTATGCAAGCAAGGATTGATGGTGGATCCTATGAAGATAGCCATTATTGTGAACTTGCCACCTCTAAAGTCTGTTAAGCAACTTTGCACTACGCTTGGTCATACTGGATACTACAGGAAATTCATTAAAGGATATGCTCAGATTACAGCCCCTATGGAAAAGAAATTGAAGAAAGATATTAAGTTTGAGTGGTCACCTGAATGTCAGGAAAGCTTGGATATTTTGAAAGAAAAGATGGTAACTGCCCCTATCTTAGTATTCCCTGACTGGAGTAAGGAGTTTCATGTTCATGTCAATGCACCTTCCATTGCTTTAGGTATAGCATTGGCTTAGTCAAGTGAAGGTAATATTGATCACCATATTGCTTTTGCAAGTAGAAAATTGTCCACAGTAGAAAAGAATTATACTACGACAGAACCAGAAGGTCTAGCTATGGTTTATGCCTTGCAAAAATTTCGACATTATTTGTTAGGATATCATTTTAAGATGTTCACTGACCATTCTGCTTTGAAGTATTTGGTTAACAAGCCCGTGCTAGGTGGAAGGATATGCAGATGGCTGATTTTGTTTCAGGAGTATGACTTTGAGATCATAGTTAAGCCAGGAAGACTTAACCTGGGGCCTGACCACTTGTCGAGGCTCGAGTCAGGAGAAGAGCCCATTAGTTTGGACGATGGTCTTCCTAATTCCTAGTTGTTTTCCATCCAGATGGTTGATGACTATTTTCAGGATATTGTTCAGTACTTGTCTACAGGTTTTGCACCCTCTAAGATGACAACACCGTAGAAGAAGCAGCTGGTGGTTAGAGCAGCTGACTTTACCTTGATAGCAGGACAACTATATAAGATGGGACCAGATGACATACTGTGCACATGTGTCTTGGAGCATGAAAAGCCATTTATCTTGGCTGAGGCACATTATGGAGCAGCAAGAGTTCATTATGCCGGAAAAGCTATGGCATAGAAGATTCTGACAACTGGATTGTGGTGGCCTATGATTCATAAGGATGCAAGAGAGTATTGCCACAACTGTGATATCTGTCAGAGGACATACAAACCATCCAGGAGGGATGAGATGCCTCTGGTTCCACAGGTAACTTTACAAGCATTTGATAAGTGGGCTATTGATTTTGTTGGACCAATCAATCCCCCTGCAAAGAAATCTGGCGCAAGATACATTATTACAGCAACTGATTACCTTACCCATTGGGCCGAAGCTCAACCAGTCAAGGATTGTAGTGCTTCTATAGCTGCGAAGTTCATTTTGATAATATCTTGTCGAGGTTTGGGTGTCCTTGAATTCTTATGAGTGATCAAGGATCACATTTTTTGAATAAGACTATTGAAGCATTGACCAAATAATTTCAAGTATATCATCATAAGAGTATTGCCTACCATCCTCAAGCAAATGGAATTGTCGAAGCCTTTAACAAGATTCTTAAGCATGCTCTGAAGAAAGTTTGCAATGTTAACAGAAATGATTGGGATCTTAGAATTCCAGCAGTATTATGGGCTTATAGAACCACTTGCAAGAAGTTGACAAGCCACACACCTTTTAGGCTGGTATATGGACAAGAAGTAGTTATTCCCAAGGAGTACATTGTTCCTAGCCTTAGAATATCTACCTTCACAGAGATGGATGATCCAGCTGGGTTGAATGAAAGACTGCCGAAGATACTGGAACTAGAAGAAGACAGATTCATTGCAGGTTTCTAGAATCAAGTACAGAAAGCTAGAGAAAAAGTGTGGCATGATAGACACATTAAGAAGAAGCATTTTCAGAATGGTGATCTTGTGCCCTTGTATGACAGTAAATTCATGAAGTTCCCAGGTAAGTTCAAGACACATTGGAAAGGACCATACATAGTTCAGAAAGTTGTCGATGGTGGTGTAGCTCAGTTAGTTAAATTGTATGGAGAAAGTTTGCCTTCAATGGTGAATGGAAGTAGATTAAAGAAGTACAGGGGCGGGCCTGTACCCCCTGATCAGAAGTAATAGCAAGAAGAAGAGTCTAAGTACCAAGAATAGTTGAAATTAGGTACTAGACTATAATGAAGCTGTTCTCAGAGAGCTTCGATAGATTGTTTGAAAATTTATGAAGTGTCGAAGGTTGTGGAAGAAATTCTGTCATGGGTCGAAGTCTGAAGTTCTGTGGAAGCTTGTGTCAAGATGTATCGAAGGTCTATATTGTGTTGAAGGTCCTTATTGTGGCAAAGCTGGATTTAGTGGTTATGCTGAAGAAGAAAGGTGTGTCGAAGCTTAAAATCCAACCGTTGGAAAAAATAAGATTTAGTGGCACTGGTACATTAACTGCATTAACTACCTGTAATGATGAGATTTTGGTCAAATCCACAGCCGTATTTGGAAAATATAGCACCATTTGGACAATATATACTGCCACTCGGTCAGATTTGGTGTCTTTAATGCACAGTTATGGCAGATTTAGTTGTTGGATCCTATAAGAAGACACCCAGGCCTGTGAATTTCGTGTTACGCATTTTCTTGAGTTTCACAGTTGAGTCCATGTCAGCTGATCGCGAAGTCCAGCAACTATTGAGAGAATTCAGAAAGAGGGGTTTGCATAACTTTATGAGGAACCCGCCTGCATCTGCACCTCGCGAATAGACTTCCCTAGCACTGAATCAACCGATGCAGACACAATCTAACAGGAAGAATTTTAAGGCAGAAGTTTGCTCTAAGCGGAACAAAGAAAGGCACCAACCATCAGGAAAGACACCAGAGGATCCCGTGATTCAGATGAATCCTCCTGGTTCGGCAGAGCTCCCACCTGAAGATTTCGAAGACTTCGGTGAGGATGACAACGTTGCATCGAAGCGTCCACCATATCTCTCGCCTATTCGACCAGGAGTTCAGCCCCGTCGACGGAAAGTTAAGTTTGCGCTTCTCACCCCTTCACTGCCACATGGTGTGAAGTTGGTCGAAACGATGACAGGAAGATTAGATCAGCTCAAGTACGCAGACCACAATACGAATGATCGTGAGAAGTTTCTGCAGTTTGCACATGGGAAATACTTGCACTCCATCCATTATCCGGAGGTTGGAATGAAGTTGCTTGAAGTAAAGCAGTGGGCTGCTGGCTTGTTGAAGATGCTGAATGTCCCCCACTTTGTTCGCAGCCCGCACGTTACCGCGGTGGTCAAGCAGTTATTGGCGTTGGTGCATGATGGGCACCTATGGATAGGAAATCAGAGAATTTCTATTAATGGAGAGTTGATTCATAGGATTACAGGCTTGCTGAAGGAAGGGATTGATCCTAGGATTGAATTTGTTGGAAAGCATGAAGATAGGAAGCTGGCGCAGCACATGAAGGACCGCTTCGGTTTGACAAAAGGAAATCGAGGGTATCAAACCTTGACTATTCGGCACCAGAACATTCGCTTCGCTGCCGAGCTCCTAGCATGCAAATTAATGAGGAAGTGCAGACCTAATGAAGTACCTGCCTCGATTGTCAGTATTGTTGCGAACTGTGCCGAAGGATACAGTTACAAGTAGACATAGTACATTGCTAGATAATTCCTTGCAGATGTTCACGATGCACAGGAGAAAGGTAGAGGCTTTCATTATTCATGGTTGTTAGTGCTTATTGCACTAGTATGATGGAGAGAACCTACCGAGGCACAGTTTGTTGATGTGCCTCCAGAGATGCCTGGTGCAGCAAGGTATGCATCTCTTTGGGTTTCACAAGATAAAACCTTGTAGCAGATGACGAACTACGTGTTCTCCTTCTATTCGATGAATATTACATATGAGACCCTGAAAACACCACAGATCAGTAATGGGCTATTTTCTCAGTATATGGGAGTGGCCAAATTCAAGGTTGATATGCATAATGTCTTCATCCAGGCCCGCGTAGATAACAAACATACATGGTGGAAGTTACCATACATGGTGAACCAGGAAGACATCCTCGCAGTAGTTCAGAAGTGGTCAGCTGAATGGATGAACTAGGATGCAGGATCAAGGCCCAACATACCAATCCCTCTAGTAACAGATGTGGGCATAGGTCCTAGTCAGCCGCAGTAGAATGACCCACTAGAAGAGAGGGAAGAACAAGATGAGTCACAACAGAGTGAAGGTGACCATGGTGGAGATGATGGAGCTGATGAAGAAGAAGAAGAATCAGTCAAGACCATCTTAGACCCTAATCACCCAGATAAGCACAAGTCCCCAGAAGTGGAGGAAGTTACTAAGCCTCAGCCCAGAAAGAAAACTAAGGCGTCGAAGGGCAAGAATATCGTCAAAGAGCCCGCTTTGACGATTGACGAGCTAGATCAGGCTCTGACGAAGTCTACAGAGGTATTATCCAGAAAATGGGTAGAGTTTGAAGCTAAACATCTTGATATGCTCACTAGCGTAGCACAGTGAATTGTAGAACTTAAGGAGTTATTGAAAAGAACAACAACTAGCGCTACAGCAAGCAGTTCCCCAGCAGGCGTGCAGCCAGATACTAGACAATGGACAGCCAGAAACAACCGAGGAAAAGAACCAAGTTCATCTCTTATAATACCTAATGCAGCATCCCGATCGCAAATGAGCATGATAGTTGAGATAGATTACACTAAGTTTTCTATGTCAGAGCTGCATTTTTGTCAATTAGCACTCATGAAGGAGATCCAAGAATGAGACAGCTACACACACATGCATTTAGAAAACACCACGAAGCAGAGTGAGAGCCTCACAACATAGTTGAAAGAAGCTGAACAGAAGAAGAGGGAAACAGAAAACAAGCAGGCTACAATAGCGTGAGTGTTGGATGAGGTGTGTCGAAGTCTCCTTGACTTCGACATGCAGGATGAAGAAGAACCAGAGCAAAGAATAGTAAAGCTGAAAGACTATGCACAATAGTCTAAAAGCCAGATAGAGAAGATGAAAGTAGAACATGAGGCCCAGATTGCAGAGCTTCAGCTTTGCCTCATTCCTGAGAGTCCACCAGAGGTCAGGGAACAACATCTCAGAGATATTCAGGCCTCAGCAACAAAGATCTTAGATCTTGTAAGTAGTGCATCATAGTTGCTAGATGAAAGTGTCAAGGCCTGGGAAAACTTGCAGGACAACCCAGAAGTAGAAACATTGCAAGAAACCATCAAGCAGCGACAGACAGAGCTGGATGCAGTAAAAGAAGAAATTAAGACATTGCCTCCTATGCAGAAGATGCTTAAGGTAAATCATAGTAATGAGCTCCAATGAGAAATTGAGTCTTGCAGATGAAAAGAAACACTGTTAGTGAGCTCTGTGTAGCCCCTCATTAACGAGGCCTTGGAGTTGAGCACTACTGTGGAAAACCAACTCAAAGTCCTAAAGGAGTATGATGCATTTGCACAGGAAAAGGCCAATGAAGCATCTGCAGTGACATTGCAGGAGATAGTGGAGAAAGAGAAAGCAGCCGAAGATATCATGCGCAGCCTCAACAAGCAGTCTACTATCTTCACCAACAATATTCTTGCACCCGAAAAGCAGCAGAGTGTCCTGGGACGGGACACTGGTGAGTCTTAGGGGCCTGTTGGGGTTCAGACCTTGAAGGTCCTTAATTTTGGCAACTCCACAATTTTGGTGCGAAGCTTGTAAGTGGAGTTGCAGTCCAAAATAGTCTTAGGGGCTTCGGGGTTGGGCCGAAGCCCCTCCTTTTGTAAATGTCCCATGGTTTAAGCCCATGGTATTGTAATAGTGCACTTGTATAAATAGGAACTTATGTAAAGGAGAGAAAAGAGAAGCTTTTGTGTTATGATGATGATGTGATCCGAAGAAGCTAAGGTCTATTTTTGGGTTTAAGGTTAACTCCCAGCTGAGTGCATGGACGACCTCTGCAGCTGAGTGCATAGAGGGTTTAAGAAGAAAGGTTCTGCAACTAAAGTGTGTAGTTTTTGGCTGTTAAGAAGATCTACAGTTGAGTGCATAGATCAGAACTATGTTGTTTGTAAATTGTTGAATATAAACACAGTTCTGTGGACATAGCCCCTACCCCGGGGGTGAACCACGTATATCTTGTGTTGTGGTGGCTCTTTTTATTTTTATTTCTGTTATGTTTTTATGTATTTGATAAGTGGATGAATGATAAAGTAAGATAAATTGCTAAGTATTAACTTCGCTGTGAATTCCCAGTTAAGGGTTAAGCAAGAAATTGTCTTTTTATCAAAACTGTGAAGCTATTTAAGTGAATGTTGAAGCTCTGTATTGCATGATTATTCTTTGTTAAGGCTAAAGGTATAGTAATATCCCTCTTTCTCCTACATAAAATTGATTCTGCAGCACCCCATAGCTATTTTGGGTGAGACTGTAACCTGTTCGCAGGTTGTTGCCGAAAGGACCAACACTGTGGGTCTGTTTGTTGGTGCGAAGAGAAAAGCATAAGAACCTGGGTCTGCCCCAGTGCCCAAAAATTGTACCCTGATGCTCCTAATCGGAAGAAATAATAAGAGTCATGAGGTAGTCCCCTCTAATTGTAAAGGTGGGTCATTAGCACCCCAGTGTGGTTACTTGAGCCTAGATGTGTAACTTGAGCCTACATGATTTAACTTGATCTTACATGTCAAATGAGTTAACTTAAGTGAACGGATGAATATAAATAGAGGTGTAGTGCTCCTCATTTGAGACACACACACACACTTGTATAACGCATTAGTGGAGAAGAGAAGAGTAGCAGGAGAAGGAGGAGGATCAGGCTTTGATCTCCTTGCTGGTTTTATCTTTTACCTTTTTGGGGCATCTATATTGAGGAAGCTTTTGCTGGGTTTTTCCCTTTAGGGTTTTTCGAGGATAAATCTGTGTTGTTCTTGTGATACTGTTTCTTTCAGTGATCCTGTTTATATGCTTTTGGTATGAAAAATGAAATTATATACTAATGTCTTAGCTAAGCATATGAAAATTTAACACATACAACTGGAAACCTTTCCTATAGAACTTCTTCAACTGCATGGCTGAAATCTGACTCACAGAAATCGCCTTTGGAATACCTCTTACAACTATTGGGTTCCCTTTTTCATCCATGCATTCGAAAGTCTTATTGTAATAGTCAATATTTACTCTATGGGCTTCTAACCAATCCATTCCAATGAGAACGTCATAGGAACCAAGTGGTAGAACATTCAGATCTACACAAGTGACCAATCCATTCATGACCAATGGAAATTTCTCTACCACTTCACTAATCTTTCGCTTAATTCTAGTGGCTAGTTGAACTAACCAAGATTTTCTATGCTTTACTTTCTTAAAAGCACAAATCTCCACTACTATAGGGGTAATGTAACTATGAGTAGAACCAAGGTCAATAAAAATAGAAGCAGATTGATCATCAATCTTACCTACAACCTCAACCATAATTTAGTGGTGATCTACCTGGTGGTCCTCCAATGTTGCATAAATGCTAGGGATGGCCCTTGATACTTGACCCACTATTTCTACTTCTCGAATGTTGTAAATTGGCCTTGTACTCTCATTCTCAAGTGGACAATTTTTGTGCATGTGGGGTCCTCCACATTTCCAACATTGGAGTGGTCCCCTGTTTTGCTGTGGATCTCTACGATTTTTTCCCATCACTTTGGCTGGCTACTTCTTAGCTTGTGACAGTTGCTTCTACTGATTCTAAAAGTTAGAAGGTTTGAAACCTTTCTTCCTTTGGTCATAATTCTCATTCTTCTTGTCCTTCCATGTCTTATGATAATCAGGTTTACCTTTGTTTTTCTCATAGAAATAATTAGCCTTCCTTATTGCTTCTTCAAGAGTTCTAGGTTCATAAAACTCAATTTTGTCTTTTTAATATTGAGGCAATCCACTTAGGAAATGTTGGATATGCACCTTTTCATATTTGATGTACCTGATATACCTCAATAGTTCCAAGAACTTATTTGCATACTCTTCCATGTTCCGCTGTCCCAATCTCAGCTTATGGAACTCCTTAATCTTATCATCATAGTACCTGTTAGAGAGGTATTTCTGCTTGAAATACTTCTTGAACTGTTTCCACTTAAGTCTGCTTTCATTGATCTTATTTACTTTCTTGAAGTGCTCCCACCAAATGGATGCCCTTCCATTCAGATTGAATATGGCAACCCTTGCCTTCATGTTTCCCGAATAATCCTGAACTTGGAAGTACTTCTTTATCCCAAGAAGCCAAGCTTCAGCCTCTTTTCTAGTCTTTACCTCACCGACAAATGTATGAGGTTTAGCCTTATTGAATTCATCCCGAGAGTGATCCCTATGGTGCCTCTTTCTCTTTCCCTTGCGAGAAGAAGATCTTGAGTCCTCATTGGATTCTTCTGAGTCAGATGATCTACTAGAAGTCCTTCTTCTTCTTTTGGTACTACTCTTACTGCCTTTTGGTTTTACTATACCATGTCTAGAGTCTATATTTCTTTGGAATTCTATCAAAATATGTAACATGGCAGTATTCAACTGATGTTGCTCTTCCTGGGCTTTAATTAAGTTTCTCATGGTGGCTTCAATATCTGGTGGTGTCTCTTGGAATATCCTTCCATTAGAATCTATGTCATCATTTCCAACTTGGACATTTTCCCCGATGGCATCTTGCGCATGCTCATAGGAGTCTCAAGCATCATATCCATCATGGGTTCTCATGGCCGAACCACAACCTACCTTACCGAACCACACTACCTGGAATACTTCCCTTGAAGGCGACTATGATTCTACAAAATGTGTTAGTAACACAACCATTAGTTGTCAATCATTAATATCAATCATAAATCACTTACCTTGACTGGGAAACCTCATATTAACAATTTCAAATAGGCTTTTCTTTTCACAAGAACAACTATCTGAAGGGGACGATGGGGGTCAAGGGGGCTTGCCCCCTTGAAAAACTTATATTTTTTTTCCATCTGATCGAATCCCTTCCCAATTAGCCATCTGATGTATCAGGTCACTTGTTGACAACTCTTCTGACACCTCATCAGACTGATCTGCATTTGTCTTCCAATGCACATCTGGTCTATCTTCCTCTGTCTCCCGATACACATCGGCTCAATATTCGTCTGTCTTCCGACGCATTGGCTGATCTATCTTCTATTCTTTTCCGACGCCTCATATCGATCTTCCTTTGTCTTCCCACGCACTGGCTCGATCTTCCTCTATCTTCTGATGCATCGACTGATTGATCTCCTATTCTTTTCCAATGCCTCGGATTGATCTTCTTTTATTTTTTGAGATGCTTCAAGGGATTCACCCGAGCCGCATCGAATTTTTTTTTTCGATATTTCCTATACTTATAGAATTTTCCAAAATTTCTTCTCATCTTCTTCTTTCCATCGCTGTGTCAGCTCCCTTTCGGCGAGCCTTTCCAACACCTCAGCTCCACCTAGCCAAGACCTCCGGCTCCTCCTAGCCAAAAGCTTCAGCTCCCCTCGGCCGAGAGATTTAGCTCCTCCCATTCGAGAGCTTCGGCTCCTCCCATTCAAGAGCTTCGACTCCTCCCACACAAGAACTTCGATAAAAATTTAAAACTTAGGAAATTTTTTAAAATTTCCCTCCTCTTGGTTCCTTTACTAGATGGACTCAGCTTAAGTCCTCTGACGTATCAGATAGAATTCCTCCTGAGTTATCCAACGTATTGAATGGACTTCAGTCTAAGTTATCCAACGTATCAGATGGACTTTAGCATAAGTCATCTAATATTTCCCATACTTTGAAATTTTTTGAAATTTTCCTGCCTTTCTCATTTTTTTTTTCTACTGGGCAGAGGGTGACCTGCCTCTGTCACTGCTTCTTCATGTCCCATTAAGGGCCATGCTGCAATGAAGCTTTGATACCACGCTGTAACTTCCCTAACCCTCCGACCGATGAAGAGGAAGCTACCATACCTTTATCTACTGGGGCAACTAGGCCCATGAACATACACATAAAAAATTGAAATGATTTGAACTACAACATGCATACATTATCACCATACAGCAGAAGAAAAACCATACATTCAAGCATTCGGCATGTTCATTGTAATTCATTAAACAGTAAATACAATTGTAGAGATGAAATAGACAAGAATACTTATCTTTGAATGAAGCTCCCCGCAACCAGTTATGTCGTTGCAATGTTCCACCCAACCATAGGCCAGTGTGCTCCTTAATCTCTCAGCAACACTACCACCCACGAACTAGGAATGATTCCCCAAGGAATAAGGAAACTAAGCAGGCTCACACATAGCCAAAGATACACAACTCATCCAATGCAACACAGTTGGGTTTATCAGGCCATCAAGGAGCTGGGAAAAGCTAACTACTAAGCTGGTGGGCTCACTGAAGAGCTAAGGACACCTGTAATAGAACTAGCCTGACTTCTAGAACACCCACACACACCCAACAAAAGGAATCAGTCCCTTCTCTACTACACAGTCCCTCAGGCCCTGACTTCCCTTCCAGTGCTATTCAGGGGGTGTGGAGGAGAAATACAACCCTCTAGCTCTATCCATGAGGCTCTTGAACACACCAATTTTATCAAGCATACCAAGCCTTCATTCCCACTCCAATACATTCCAAAGACCAACCACTGCATACACACAACCAAATCGAGCAATTCACAGCTCTATGGAAGAAAAGAAAACACCATCGAGCAAAATTGAGGTGACAATTTGGGTAATACATAGCTCTGACTGGGAAATTTGATTCCTGAGTCGTTCTTGGCCCTATCGTGTCCAAAACAAATCAATAGGAATCCACAACAACCCAAATTTTGTGGGGAAGCCAACAACAATTTCTCAATTGCATGAGGAAAGAAAAACAACCCACGTGGAGGTGAATTCACATACCTAGACCCACAACATGAAGAGAAATACACATAAAAAAATCCTGACGGTAAGGCCACTCTCCCAGTTTTCTGCATGAGGAGAAAATGCCAAAACCTGTGCATGAGGAGAAGAACAACTGTCTCTACGTGAGAATGGGAAAAATGGAAGAATGCCCACATGAAGAGGAACTGATCCCTGGTGGAGTGTGTGTGTGGGAAAGGACTAATAGTCCTGCCACAAACCACTGCCCATGCAAAACATTTTACTAGGCCATAATTGCCCCCAACTAACTCCAGAGAATTTAATTTGGTAGTTGTCTAATTGATGAGTTCTCCTATTGACATGTGGCTTTTTACTATTGGCCCTAAAGGTTAGATAATTCCCCCTCCTGATCCTTAGTAAAATCTTTCCCTTTTCATTATGGTTGCATTGACATAGCCGATTGGGGTTTATTTTAATTAAAATGCATGTTTACATAATGCCAAATTTAATATTTGCTGGAGAGCATGATCTACCATCGACAACGATTTTAATCGCCAGAACATAAAACATTAAATCTATGGTGGGGATTTTGGCTTTAGCTCCACACCACGATTAATTACAATATATACATCATATACATTTAATGCAAATAGGGTCAAAACCGGGGTGTTAAAGCATATTTCTATCCAATCAGATATGAAAGATTCCTAAGTTGAAAAATTAAGCTTTCTCTATCAAACCATACGTCCACCAGAAGCAGTGTTCCAAATGATCCTTCAAGCAAGCATCAAGTTGAAGCATTCTCACTGGTAAGTTCCATCCTCTTTATTTTTGTTTCAGGTTCTCATCTTTATCATCATGAAAAATAGGACCAATCTTGAGAAAAATATTTATAGAGTCAAGAACTTATAGGCATGGAATTATAGAGTATTTATCATACTTGAAGAAGCATGCCATGAAGAACTATGTCAAAGAAGAAGTTGCAGATCCAGACATAGATGAAGTCGAAGCAAAGCAAAAGAAAGGCCTAGTCAAAACAAAGATGATTATTTCCATGTCCATTGGATCTCACAAGTACCATCCTTGAAGAATCCCAAGGATATGTTCGATGCAATGAACAACATGTACAAATATGACCTTGAGAACTCAACTCAAGAATGTGAAGGTGTAATGTTAGAAAACATTCAATGATTACTTCACAAGAAGATCTCATATCAGGGAGAAATTAGAAGCTGTTGAAGGCAATGTAAAAGAAGTAGAAGCATTAGTTACAAATTTGAGTAGTCTTCCAAATTCAGTCAAGAGAGTTGTTCTAGTAGGAAGATAACATATGGATAAATGCATGATTGATTGATGGAAATATAAGAAGAGATGGCAATCAAGCCTTGACAACTTATACCAAGTAGATAAAGAACAAAGAACATTTCCGCAAAGAATAGAATGACATCTCACAACTCAATAGTTTAGTTGTGATAGGAAAGGACACTTTGTTAAAGAATGTCCCAAGAAGGGAGAATAGAAGGATGATATGATCTAGAAGTACTAGTCTATCATACATAATGATGTTTGGATATGAGTTCTGTAGGAGTAATAATACATCCTTAGTACCTTAGTTTAACTCCTTATTCAATTTTATTGCATTTTTGCATTAATACACTAATGTTTTTGAATTAGGGTTCTTAGTTGGACCAATAACCAGCTAAATTGGTGCAATCGCACCCACATGATCACTCCAGCTTAGTAAACCATCCACAATTGTGCGCTCATCATTGCTGGTGCACTCCCATTCATTGAATGTGGACAGTTTTGTTGACTAGGAGCGCTGGAGGTAGATTTTGCTCAATTTTGGGCTGATTTGGTGCATTTAATGCCACCTAGGGCCTCTAACCCACCTATTGTTCCACACCCACAGATGCCAAGGTGTTATGATGACCCCATGTCACCTCATGCATGCCCACACAATAATTTGTGACTGTTTGGGCTGATTTGGTGCATTTAATGCCACCTAGGGCCTCTAACCCACCTATTGTTCCACACCCACACATGCCAAGGTGTTATGGTGACCCCATGTCACCTCATCCAAGCCCACACAACAATTTGTGACTGTTTTGGATGATTTGTGGCTTCATTGGTCCACCTCGGAAGGATTGAGGTCAAATCTCATGATGACCTTTGTACCCACTCAATTGGCTTGCAGAGCCACACAAATTTTTTCCAACGTATTTTAAATGTGTAACATAACATCTAAATGATATATGATAATAATATGATCAGCAATCAACACCATTTACATGTGCTATTCCAGTTATTTTATGTCTCTTTGTTGATTCTCTTGCACATTTTGTCAAACACTTCATGTGTGAATAGTGTTCTAGCTCCTAGATCTGATTAAGAAGTAAATTCTTACATGGTATCAAAGCTAGTTGGAGCTGCAAACAAATCTTGTGAGGTTTGAGTCACTTTTTAGGGAATATTTCCAGAAAAACTTGAGTGTTTTCTTTGCAGGTTTAACAACATTTTTTTGTCATAGATTGAGCAAGAAGGATAGAGAAAACTCAAGCTATGCTTACTCCATTCAATTATTTTGAGTGGAAAGGTGAGATGGTCATCCAGTTGAGGTCCAAGGGCCTCTACCGAGTCACCATGGGAACTGAGAATGAGCCAAATTATACTGTGGAGAAAGCTAAGTATTTTAATAAGCTTGATGAGGCCTTCGGTATGCTCTTCCTCGACACCTCAAGAGAATTTCTCTTTCACATAGAAAGTATTGGCACACCGAATGAATTTTGGTTCAAGTTTGAGTCACTATTCAGGAATATAGATGAAATGAGAGGCCATCATCTTAATAATGAGCTAATCTCACTGATCCCAGCACTAGCTAATCTCACTGAGCCCTGTGCTAGCAGATTTCATGGAGTCTTTGACTCAAGAGCAGGAAAAGCTCATACAAATGGGTACCATCATCAAATCCAAGGATCTAGCCCTTTCTTCTGATGTATCTAATCAATCCTAGAGAAAGAAGAGAGATTTGAAGCAAAGGGAGAAAGAGAAGAAGTAATCAAGCTCAGAAAGATCTAGTTCTACTGATGGGAGCTCGAGATCCAGGAGGAGGAGAAACAAAAGAGAAAGAGCCACATGTGATTATTGCAGAGGTTCAAATATTGAGAAATATTTCTTCAGAAATAAAATGGACATCATGATCCGGATTTATGCAGGAATGAAAAATAATACACAAATAACCATAGAAACAAATATGCAGTGGAAATAACACTTCATTTCATTAGTCAATAACTGAAACTTGCTTACATATAGAATGGAAATAAACTAGCTAGAGTGTTGGTAGCTTATCTCTGAGAAGAGATGTGGTGGCTACATGCCTTCGAAGGCCTATATATTATTGAGAAAGAATGGAAACCCTACACATCCAAAAACCTAACCCTAGGAGGTGAAATGCCAGAATGTGGGCCCGGTTGGGTAACTTGGTGCATCAATTTCTCGGGGTCATAACTTTAGCATACTACCTCCATTTGACGCGTATGATAGATCGTTAGAAAAACCTATTTAAGGACTACATCCGTAAACAAAAAATATCAAGTTTGGAATGATCTCATATTTGGCCGACCATTCGATGCCGAAAAAACATAGTTTAGGGCCTTCAAAATGACTACGGAAGTTTAGGACCCGAAAATTGCCAAAAATAGTAAATTGTGCTACAGTTAAGGAAACTCGAAAACTGAAAGAAAAAATGGTGGGGGTCCAATAGGAATAGGTGGGTGTCCACCAATATCCTCCTAGATCATTCCTCCCCCCTTAGGAAGCAATGGTCCCCATTGTGTTGAGTTCTTGCATGAGATGAAGAAACTTCTGTTGAACTTGGTCCATGGTGAGCCACTTTCCCTGGTGAAGGAGTTGGCCTGCTTTGACAACTCGATATAGATGGATCTTCTGCTGGTGGGTGTTCTTGATTCGTGTGTCCATAATCCGATCAATTGTGGCTTGTTCCATGTAGTTGGGGTTTAACTCTGTTGGTGTGAGTTGTTCTTCCATGTCTAATGTGTCTAGTAGAGGTGGAAAGTAGGGCCGAAGGCGGTCCACATTGAACAATGGGTGAACACCAAGGAATGGTGGGATACTGAGCTCAAAGGAATTGTCCCCAACATCCTTGGTGATGGTGTATGGCCCATATCAGAGCAGGCAAATCTTTTGGTGGGGTCTAGCGAGGTGCTCCTTCTACAAATGTAGCCACACTTTGTCTCCCACCTGGAATTTGTGTTGCACTCGATGCTGATCATGTCATTGCTTATAGTTAGCATTGGATCCGTCCAATATGTCATGAACCTGTTGGAAAATGTGCTAAATGTGCTCAATGAAATTGTTTGCCTTGGAAACTTCAGACTGGATATCAACTGAATTAGCCCGAGTAGCTACAAATGGCATGGCTACGTCAATGGGACATAGTGGCTAGAATACCAAGCCCACTTCAAAGGGGCTATGGTTGGTTGAGCTATGGAGGGCCCGGTTATAGCTGTGTTGTACATAGGGGAGGCTCTCATCCCATGTGCATGGATGCTTTGAGTTGTACATGCACAAAATGTGTACGATCATCCTGTTGACGACCTCTGTCTATCCATCAGTATAGGGATGGAAAGCTGTGGACTTTGTGAGCTTGGTGTATAGCATTGACCATAGGATAGACTAGAGTGTACTAAGGAACCTGCTGTCCTAGTCTTAGATTATAGACTATGGGATCCCAAAGTGTACCCACACTCATTCAAAGAAGAGTTGAGCAGTGGCTTATGCTGTGATATTCTTCTTGCAGGCCGCCATTATGGCCATTTTTGAGAATCTGTCAAAGACCACAAACACATAGTCATTGCCGTGCTTAGTAGAAGGAAGGCCCAACATCTAATCCATGGAGATGGATTCCCAAGGTCCACTAGGGGTAGGCAATGCAGTATAGAGGGCTTGCTTCTTGATGGATGGTTTGGCAATGGCGCAGGTAGTGCAGGATTGGATGTACTTCCTGACGTCCTGTCGAAGGTTTAGCCAATAGAAATACTTCTGTAGTACTACCACTATTTTCTCGACCTTGAAATTCCCAACGACCTGACTGTAGTGCGCTTCCTAAATCATCTTGGCACGCTCGCTTGAAGGAACACAAAGGTGTCCCATGTGACATAGTAGTACATCCTAGAGGTGAAATTTTGGAACTTGGTTTCCCTCCAAGAGCATTTGGTATGTGTGGCTGAATTCTGGATCACTCTTGTAGAGAAGCGGCCAATCAGAAGTCTTGTGCCCACAAGAGTTGAGCACGGTATTTATTTCCATGATTGGTGGTCGGCTGAGGCAGTCTACAACATTATTGGTGCTTCCCTTCTTGTACTTGATGTTCAAATGAAACTATTGTAGATATGTGGACCACTTCTGATGGTGATCATTTTGTAACTTCCCTTGTGTCTGGATGAACTGCAGGGGTCGGTGGTCTGTGTGGATGATCATTTCCTTCCCCAAAATGTAATGCTTCCATTGTTGGCAAGCCTATACAATGGAATACATCTCTTTGTCATAAGTGGGATATTTGCGGACTGTGTCGAAAAGTGTCTCACTGTGATATGCCATTGGATGCCCTTGTTGAGTAAGGACTGCCTGAATAGCATAGTCAAAGTCATCTGTCTTGATCTCAAATGGTTGTTGCAAGTCGAGTAATGTGAGCACTGGGGCATAAAAGAGGTGATGTTTCAATTCTGCAAATGCCTTCTGTTGAGTTTTCAACCAAAATAATTTTGCTTTCGCTCCTCCCTTGGTGACTTGACTCAAGGGCCAAGTGATATGAGAGAATCCCAACACGAACCTGTGGTAGAAATTAGCAAGGCCTAGAAAGCTGCGAAGCTCTGGTAGAGTAGTTGGGGCTGGCCAATCCCAAATGACTTGGATATTGGTTGGATCCATATGTACTCCACACTCATCAATAATGTATCCCAGATACTAAACCTAGGTCATGCCAAAAGTGCACTTGTCCAAATTGGCACACAACTTGTGCTGTTGTAATGTTTGGAGGACCTGTCGAATGTGGTGGAGATGCTCTTCCCAAGTCTAACTAAAGATCAGGGTGCCATCCAAGTACACTACTACAAATGAGTTGGTGAATGGCTGCAAGATGTCGTCCATTAGTCTCATGAAGATTGTAGGAGAATTTTTCATCCCAAAAGGCATGACCAACCATTCGAAAAGGACCTCCTTAGCTTTGAAGGTAGTATTCCACACATTGGTCGGTTCGATCGGTACCTGGTGATACCCAAACTTTAAGTTGATCTTGCTAAAATATTTCTCCCCTTTAAGCTAGTCTAGGAGGTCATCAATCTGTGGGACCGGGTACCTATTTCGGACAGTGATCTTGTTCAGTGCCCGATAGTCAATACAGAGTCTCCAAGTCCCATCCTTCTTCTGTACCAAGACTATCAAGCTGCCACAGGGAGATGAACTTGGACGGATGTGACCCTTCTGCAACAGCTCTTGAATTTTCCTTTTGATTTCATCATTCTCCAGAATAGAGCATCAATAGATCGGTCCATTGGGCAACGACGCACCTGGGGTAAAATCAATGGGGTGCTTGACCTGACAGTGGAGAGGCACCCCGATAGGTGAGGTGAATATGTCCCAGGATACTCTTCCACAACCTTTTCCATTTGTTGTTGTCGTGCAGAGGGGCCCTCTCTAGAGGTTGTGGCCATGATATTCTTCTTTCCCTGAGGGCGAATCATCAAGAAAACAAACTTCTCAGTTTTGGAAATGAGCTTACTGCATTGTTTTGCAGTAACCAAAGAGATAGCGGCAGGAGGTGGTACCTTTGGTATCCTATACAAATTATTTCCCAACATAATAATAACAGCGCGAGTCCAGGACTCATACACATCATGTCGCTTCCATAAGTATGGTTGACCTAATAATACATTACAAACATCAAGAGGAGAAATATCACATAATACCTCATCGGTGAAGGGCTTGATGCTGTAGGGCAGGGGACATTGCTGGATGATGTGGAGATTCCTTCCTTGGTGAAGCCATCCGATGGTGTACAGCTGTGGGTGTGCTATGGTTGGAAAACCCAACTGCTTCACGACCTCTGCTAAAATCAGGTTCTTTTGGATCCCACTGTTGACAATGAACTATAGTGGGGAACCTTTTACTCACATCTTGGTGTGGAAAAGACGCTCCTCCTCCTTTGAATATTCTAGTTCTTCCTTTTGGATCTTCGTGGTGGCAATGGTGGCATTGGGCTCTGCATCGATAATCTTCTTCCCTCTGTCATTCCCCTTCTTGGGTTCTGAATCAATGTCAGAGTATGGATTTGATTCGGAAGCCTTTATCTCGGCCACCGGTGACTGCTTGGCCCTACACTCACTTCCCCCACCCTCCAACCGACGAAGAGGATGCTACCATACCATTATCTACTGGGGAAACTAGGGCCATGAACATACACATAAAAATTGAAATTCTTTGAACTACAACATGCATACATTATTAGCATACAGTGGAATAAAAACCATACATTCAAGCATTCGAAATGTTCATTGTAATTCATTAAATAATAAATACAATTCCAGAGATGAAATAGACAAGAATACTTATCTTTGAATGAATCTCCCTGCAACCAGTTATGTCACTGCAACATTCCACCCAACCATAGGCCAGTGTGCTCCTTAATCTCTCATCAACACTACCACCCCCGACTTGGGAATGATTCCCCAAGGAATAAGGAAACTAAGCAGGCTCACACATAGCCAAAGATACACAACTCAGCTAAGCCAACACAGTTGGGTTTATCAGGCCATTAAGGAGTTGGGAAAAGCTTACTGCTGAGCTGGTGGACTCAATGAAGAGATAAGGACACATGCACCAGAACTATCCTGACTTCTAGAACACCCACATGCACCCAACAAAAGGAATTAGTCCCTTCTCTCCTACACAATCCCTCAGGCCCTGACTTCCCTTCCAGTGCTATTCAGGGGGTGTGGAGAATAAATCCAACCCTCTAGCTCTGTCCATGAGGCTCCAAAACACACAATTTTTATCAAGCATACCAAGACTTCATTCCCACTCCAATACAGTCCAAAGACCAGCCACTGCATACACACAGCCAAATCGAGCAATTCACATCTATGGGGAAGAAAAGAAAACACCACCAAGAAAAATTGAGTTGACAATTTGCGTAATACATAGCTCTGACTGGGAAATTCGATTCCTGAGTCGTTCTTGGCCCTATCGTGGCCAAAAAAAATCAACAGGAATCCACAACAACTGAAATTTTGTGGGGAAACCAACAACAATTTCTCAGCTGCATGAGGAAAGAAAAACAACCCACGTGGAGGTGAATTCACATACCCAAACCCACAACATGAAGAGAAATACACACAAAAAAATCATGAGGGTAAGGCCACTCTCCCAGTTCTCAGCGTGAGGAGAAAATGCCAAAACTTGTGCATGAGGAGAAGAATAACTGTCTCTAAGTGAGAATGGGAAAAATGGAAGAATGACCAGATGAAGAGGAACTGATCCCTGGTGGAGTGTGTGTGTGGGAAAGGACTAATAGTCCTGCCACACACCACTGCCCATGAAAAACATTTTACTAGGCCATAACTGCCCCCAACTAACTCTAGAGAATTTAATTTGGTAGTTGTCTGATTAATGAGTTCTCCTATTGACATGTGGCCTTTTTCTATGGGCCCTAAAGGTTAGATAATTCCCCCTCCTTATCCTTAGGAAAATCATGCCCTTTTCATTATGGTTGCATTGACATAGGCGATTGGGGTTTATTTTAATTAAAATGCATGTTTACATGATGCCAAATTTAATATGTGCTGGATAGCATGATATACCATCGAAAACAATTTTAATCACTAGAACATAAAACATTAAATCGATGGTGGGGATTTTGCGTTTAGTTCCACACCATGATTAATTACAATATATACATAATATACATTTAATGCAAACATGGTCAAAACCGGGGTGTTATAGCATATTTCTATCCAATCAGATATGAAAGATTTCTAAGTTGAAAAATTAGGCTTTCTCTATCAAACCATACGTCCACCAGAAGCAGCCTTCCAAATGATCCTTCAAGAAAGCATCAAGTTGAAGCATTTTCACTGGTAAGTTCCATCCTCTTTATTTCTATTTTAGGTTCTCAGCTTTATCATGATGCAAAATAGTACCAATCTTGAGAAAAATCTTGATAGAGTCGAGAACTTATAAGCATATAATTATAGAGTGCTTATCATGCTTGAAGAAGCATGCCATGAAGAACTATGTCAAGGAAGAAGCTGTAGATCTAGACATAGATGAAGTCGAAGCAAAGCAAAAGAAAGGCCTATTCAAAACAAAGATGATTATTTTCATGTCCATTGGATCTCACAAGTATCATCCTTGAAGAATCCAAAGGATATGTTCGATGCAATGAACAACATGTACAAAGATGACCTTGAGAACTCAACTCAAGAATGTGAAGGTGTAATGTTAGAAAACATTCAATGATTACTTCACAAGAAGATCTCATATCAAGGAGAAATTAGAAGCTGTTGAAGGCAATGTCAAAGAAGCAGAAGCATTAATTACAAATTTGAATACTCTTCCAAATTCATTCAAGAGAGTTGTTCTAGTAGGAATATCACATATGGATAAATGCATGATTTATTGATGGAAATATAAGAAGAGATGGCAATCAAGCCCTGACAACTTATACCAAGCAGAGAAAGAACAGAGAACATTTCTGCAAAGAATAGAATGACATCTCACAACTCAATAGTTTAGTTGTGATAAGAAAGGACACTTTGCGAAAGAATGTCCCAAGAAGGGAGAATGGAAGGATGATATGATCTAGAAGTACCGGTCTATCATACATAATGATGTTTGGATATGAGTTCTGTAGGAGCAGTAATACATCCCTAGTACCTTAGTTTAACTCCTTATTCAATTTTATTGGATTTTTGCGTTAATACACTAAGGTTTTTGACTTAGGGTTCTTAGTTGGACCAATAACCAGCTAAATTGGTGCAATCGCACCCACGTCATCACTCCATCTCAGTAAACAATCCACAATTGTGCATTCATCATTGCTGGTGCGCTCCCATTCATTGAATGTGGACAGTTTTGTTGAATAGGAGCGCTAGAGGTAGATCTTGCTCAATTTTGGGCTGATTTGGTGCATTTAATGCCACCTAGGGCCTCTAACCCACCTATTGTTCCACACCCACACATGACAAGGTGTTATGATGACCCCATTTCACCTCATCCACGCCCATAGAAAAATTTGTGACTGTTTGGGCTGATTTGGAGCATTTAATGCCACCTAGGGCCTCTAACCCACCTATTGTTCCACACCCACATATGCCAAGGTGTTATGGTGACTCCATGTCACCTCATCCACGCCCACACAACAATTGTGACTTTTTGGGATGATTTTTGGCTTCATCGGTCCACCTTGGAAGGATTGAGGTCAAATCTCATGATGACATTTGTACCTACCCAATTGGCTTCCAGAGCCACACAATTTTTTTCCAAAGTATTATAAATGTGTAACATAACATCTAAATGATATATGATAATATTATGATCAGCAATCAGCACCATTTACATGTGCTATTCCAGTTATTTTATGTCTCTTTGTTGATTCTCTTGCACATTTTGTCAAACACTTCATGTGTGAATAGTGTTCTAGCTCCTAGATCTGATTAAGAAGTAAATTCTTACATGGTATCAGAGCTAGTTGGAGTTGCAAACAAATCTTGTGAGGTTTGAGTAACGTTTTAGGGAATATTCCCAAAAAAACTTGAGTGTTTTCTTTGCAGGTTTAACAACATTTTTTTGTCACAGGTTGAGAAAGAAGAATGGAGAAAACTCAAGCTATGCTTACTCCATTCAATTATTTTGAGTGGAAAGTTGAGATGGTCATCCAGTTGAGGTCCAAGGGCCTCTACTGAGTCACCATGGGAACTGAGAATGAGCCAAATTCTACTATGGAGAAATCTAAGTATTTTAATAAGCTTGATGAGGCCTTTGGTATGCTCTTCCTCGACACCTCAAGAGAATTTCTCTCACATAGAAAGTATTGGCACACCGAATGAATTTTGGTTCAAGTTTGAGTCACTATTCAGGAATACAGATGAAATGAGAGGCCATCATCTTGAGAATGAGCTAATCTCACTGAGCCCATCACTAGCTAATCTCACTGAGCCCTACGCTAGCAGATTTCATGGAGTCTTTGACTCAGGAGAAGGACAAGCTCACACAAATGGCTACCATCATCAAATCCACGGATCTATCCCTTTCTTCTAATGTATCAAATGAATCCCAGAGAAAGAAGAGAGATTTGAAGCAAAGGGATAAAGGGAAGAAGTAATCATGCTCAGAAAGCTCTAGTTCTACTGATGGGAGCTCGAGATCCAGGAGGAGGAGAAACAAAAGAGAAAGAGCCGCATGTGATTATTGTAGGGGTTCAAATCTTGAGAAATATTTATTCAGAAATAAAATGGACATAATGATCTGGATTTATATAGGAATTCAAAAGAATACACAAATAACCATAGAAACAAATATGTAGTGGAAATAACATTTCATTTCATTAATCAATAACTGAAACTTGCTTACATACAGAATGGAAATAAGCTAGCTAGAGTACTGGTAGCTTATCTCTGAGAAGAGATGTGGCGGCTGCATGCCTCTGAACTCTATGTTACAATGAGGCTCTAAGGCCTATATACTATTGAGAAGCAATGGAAACCCTACACATCCAAAAACCTAACCCTAGGAGGTGAAACTCCAGAATGTGGGCCCGGTTGGGTAACTTGGTACATCAATTTCTCGAGGTCGTAACTTTAGCATACTACCTCCATTTGACGCGCATGATACATCGTCAGAAAAACCTGTTTAAGGACTAAATCCATAAACAACAAATATCAAGTTTGGAATGAACTCATATTTTCCCGACCATTCGATGCCAGAAAAACGACGTTTAGGGCCTCAAAACGGCTACGGACGTTTAGGACCCAAAAATTGCCAAATATTGTAAATTGTGCTACAATTAAGGAAACTGGAAAACTGAAAGAAACAATGATGGGGGTCCAATAGGAATAGGTGGGTGGCCACCAATATCCTCCTGGATCATTCCTCCCCCCTTAGGAAGCAATGGTCCCCATTACGTTGAGTTCCTCCATGAGATGAGGAAACTTCTGTTGAACTTGGTCCATGGTGAGCCACTTTCCCTGGTGAAGGAGTTGGCCTACTTTGACAACTTGATATAGATGGATCTTCTGCTGGTGGGTGTTCTTTATTTGTGTGTCCATAATCCAATCAATTGTGGCTTGTTCCATGTAGTCAGGGTTTAACTCTGTTGGTGTGAGTTGTTCTGCCACGTCTAATGTGTCTAGTAGAGGTGGAAAGTAGGGCCAAAGGTGGTCCACATTGAACACTGGGTGCAGACCAAGGAATGGTGGAATATTGAGCTTGAAGGAATTGTCCCTGACATCCTTGGTGATGGTGTATGGCCCATATTGGATCAGGCAAAGCTTGTGGTGGGGTCCAGCGAGGCACTCCTTCTGCAAATGTAGCCACACTTTGTTGCCCACCTGGAAGTTGTGTTTCACTTGATGCTGATCATGTCGTTGCTTGTAATTAGCATTGGATCTGTCCAATATGTCATGAACCTGTTGGCAAATGTGTTGAATGCACTCAATGAAGTTGTTTTCCTTCGAAACTTTAGACTGGATATGAGCTGAATCAGCCTCAGTAGCTAAAAATGGCATGGCTACGTCAATGGGACATAGTGGTTAGAATCCCAAGCCGACTTGAAAGGGGATGTGGTTGGTTCAGCTATGGAGGGCCTGGTTATAGCTATGTTGTACATAGGGGAGGCTCTCATCCCATGTGCGTGGATGCTTTGAGTTGTACATGTGCAAAATGTGTACGATCATCCTATTGACGACCTCTACCTGGCCATCAGTCTGGGGATGGAAAGCTGTGGAATTTGTGAGCTTGGTGTATAGAATTGACCATAGGCTAGACCACCTGCTGTCTCAGTATGAGATTATAGACTATGGGATCCCAAAGTGTACCCACACTCGTTCAAAGAAGAGTTTAGCAGTGGCTTCTGCTTTGATATTCTTATTGCAGGCTGCCATTATGGCCATCTTTGAGAATCTGTCAATGACCACAAACACATAGTCATTGCCGTGCTTAGTAGAAGGAAGGCCCGACATGAAATCCATGGAGATGGATTCCCAAGGTCCACTAGGGGTAGTCAACGGAGTATAGAGGCCTTGCTTCTTGATGGATGGTTTAGCAATGGCACAGGAAGTGCAGGATTGGATGTACTTCCCGACGTCCCGTCGAAGGTTCGACCAATAGAAATACTTTTGCAGTAATACCACTATTTTCTCGACCCCGAAATGCCCAGTGACTTGACTGTAGTGTACTTCCCAAATCATCTTGGCACGCTCTCTTGAAGGAACACAAAGGTGTCCCATGTGACATAGTAGTACATCCTGGAGGTGAAATTTTGGAACTTGGTTTCCCTCCAAGAGCGTTTGGTATGTGTGGCTGAATTATGGATTGCTCTTGTAGAGAAGCAGCCAATCAGAAGTCTCGTGCCCACAAGAGTTGAGCACGATAGTTATTGCCACGATCGGTGGTCGGCTGAGGCAGTCTACAACATTATTGGTGCTTCCCTTCTTGTACTTGATGTTGAAATGAAACTGTTGTAGATATGTGGACCACTTCTGATGGAAATCGTTCTGTAACTTCCCTTGTGTCTGCATGAACTGCAGGGGTCGGTGGTCTGTGTGGATGATCATTTCCTTCCCCAAAATGTAATGCTTCTATTGTTGGCAATCCTATACAATGGAATACATCTCTTTGTCATAAGTGGGATATTTGTGGACTATGTCAAATAGTGTCTCACTGTGATATGCCACTGGATGCCCTTGTTGAGTAAGGATTGCCCCAATAGCATAGTTAGAGGTATCTATCACGATCTCAAATGGTTGTTGCAAGTCGGGTAATGTGAGCACTGGGGCACAACAGAGGCTATGTTTCAATTCTGTAAACACCTTCTATTGAGTTTTTGACCAAAAGAATTTTTCTTTCGCTCCTCCCTTGGTGACTTGACTCAAGGGCCAAGTGATATGAGAGAATCCCAACATGAACCTGCGGTAGAAATTAGCAAGGCCCAGAAAGCTGCGAAGCTCTATTAGAGTAGTTTGGGCTGGCCAGTCCCGAATGACTTGGATCTTGGTTGGATCCACATGTACTCCACAATCATCACTAATGTATCCCAGATACTAAACGTAGGTCATGCCAAAAGTGCAGTTGTCCAAATTGGCACACAACTTGTGCTGACACAATGTTTGGAGGACTTGTCGAATGTGGTGGAGGTGCTATTCCCAAGTCTGACTTAAGATCAGGAAGTCATCCAAGTACACTACTACAAATGAGTTGGTGAATGGCCACAAGATGTCATCCATCGGTATCATGAAGGTTGCAGGAGCATTCCTCAGCCCGAAAGGCATGAACAACCTTTCAAAAAGGACCTCCTTGGCTTTGAAGGTAGTCTTCCACACATCGGTCGGTTCGATTGGTACCTGGTGATACCCGGACTTTAACTCGATCTTGTTAAAATATTTCACCCCTTTAAGCTGGTCCAGGAGGTCATCAATTCGTGGGATTGGGTACCTATTTTGGATAGTGATCTTGTTCAGCACACGACAGTTAATACAGAGTCTCCAAGTCCCATCCTTCTTCTATACCAACACGATCAGGGTCCCACATGGTGATTGTTGATGTATTTGTAACTTCAGAATGTATTCATATATGTATTTTATGTATTGTAACCCAATGTTTATTCTAGGATGTATCTATCATGTAATTGGGTCATGTTGTCATGCCCCGATGCTCCGATTGGGAGGATCAATAATGTAAACAAGTCATGTCAAGTCATAGTGGGTAACCCTCTGATTGTCTAAGGGTTAAAGTCCTTGCAGTTCTGGGGCACTAGGGTTATTAGAATCTCCAAGTATAGGTCGGCCCTAGTAGGATTTTAGTCATGTCGGGATTAGTATAAATAGAGAGCTAGACTCTCTATTTAGAACACATCAGTCACACACTCAAAGTGTAGTGCATAGTTGAGGAAGGAGAAGACACTGGGGCTAGACAAGAAGAATATTACTGCTGTCGAGAGTGCATCTTACTGTTTTGGGGTTTTACATTTTGTGCTGATTCTATCTCTGAGGAATTTGCGAGGTTTTCTCCTTTATGGTTTCCCCGATCAAAAACACTGTGTTCATTGTCTCTTGTGCTTGATTGCCGTACTTGTTATTCTCTCAGTTAAAGATCCTAATAATGCTAGCTTAATGTTGAAAAACTAACATGGTATTAGAGATAACCTGAGAAGAAGACACTATGCAGCTGAGGGAACTAGGGCTTCCTAGTTTGTGGATCTTCCTTCATAGATTTTCAACAAAAATAAGGTGGAATAACTCTCCTCCTTAGGGGGCATCTTTTTGTCGAAGCAGAATCCAATTCTAAAGTTTTTCAGTTTTGGACCTGTCACTACTGTTGGAACTTAGGGCTTTTCACAAAAAAATAATTTTTCAGTGAGCCTAGGCTTGGATTGATATCCTCCCCAAAATTAAAGTTAGGGACAAATTTCAAGGCATTTGGAAGGACAGAACTCTGAAAAAGAAAAACCCTAATTTGCTCTTGAACCAGCTCTGCAAGATTTCAACTCAAGTTTCAAATTTGACATCTTGAACCTGGTAAGATCTAAAATATTTTGTATTTCCATTTGAGGTTCTCAGATAAGATGTCTCATCATACCAAGCTTGATGAAAAGCTTGAGGGAGCTGATAACTTCTGAGCCTGGAAGTATAAGATCTCCATGGTCCTGGAAGAGAATGAATTAGACTCCTACATCCATGAGGAGGTTCCAATTCTAGAGGGAGATGAGGCAAAAGCCTTACATAAGAAGAAGATGGTTATGGCAAAAATAATCATTGCTTATTCTATCAAGGATCACCTTATCCCACAAGTGTCCTCTCTCAAGATACCTAAAGCTATGTTTGATGCCCTAACCAAATTGTTTGAAGGGAAGAACATCAATTGGAAGATCACCTTGAGAAACCAACTAAAGAATGTGAAGATTCATAATGCAGAAAAAATCCAGTCTTACTTCAAAGGAGTTTGTCAGATCAAAGAGCAACTAGAAGCAGTTGATGAAGAAGTGGAAAATGCAGAAATTGTAATGACTACATTGAATGGCCTTCCTAGGTCATGGGATTCTTTTATCCAAGGAATCTGTGCTAGGAAGAAGCTAGTCAAGTTCAGCAGACTATGGGAAGAGTGCTCTCAAGAAGAAGCTCGTATAGCAGCTCGAGAAGAAAGGATGGGAAGTAAAGATCAAGCTCTCACAGTACACTCAAAGACTCACTCCAAGTCAACAAGAAAGAAAACTCATCACTTCAGAGGTAAGCACTCTCACAAAGATAACACTAGAAGAGATTTATCTAGGATCATATGTTATACATGTGATCAAGCAGGACATTATGCAAGGAATTGTCCTAAGAAACCAAATCCAACAAAGAAAAGCAACAAAAGAAGACATCATGCTCATGCCGCAGAAGATGATGAACCATCCAGGAAGAGATCCAGATATGAAAGTGAAGATTCTTCAAGCGAGGATGAGTATGTTCTAATCTTTGCTCTCACAGGTAACATTACTCATGGGAGTAATGATTGGCTAATAGACAGTGGGGCTTCCAAACACATGACTGGATTCAAGGAATCCTTTGTGAGGTTTTCAGAACATGAATCATCTCACAAAGTGAAGCTAGGAGATGACTACCAATATCCAATAAAAGGTAGTGGGGAATCTTCCTATAAACTAGACTTTGAAAAATCTCTAACAATGAAAGAAGTATTGTTTGTGCCAGGACTCAACAAGAACCTCCTTTCCATATCAACATTAGATGCAAAAGGAATGCGGGTTGCATTCATATATGGTCAAGTCATCATGTGGCCAAAAGGAAAGACTATCAATGATGCGGTAGTGATTGGAGAACAAGAAGGAGGATTGTACAAATTGAAGGGCCATCCAGAACAAGCCTTGGTCCATGACACAGTAGAGCCAAGTGAACTCTGGCATAGAAGGCTTGCACATGTGCATTATAGAGCACTACCTATTGCAAGCAAAGCTATTGAAGGTCTTCCAAAAATCCAAGCAAAACATGATGGGGTCTACAAAGGATGTGTAAAAGGAAAGAATACAAAGAAGACATTTCCAAGCAATGAAAGCAAAGAAAAAGGAATCTTGGAAATCATCCACTTCGATGTATGCGGTCCTATTTCATCAAAATCTCTAAGCGGGTATGCATAGTATGTTTCTTTCATTGATGATTTTTCTAGGAAGACATGGGTTTATTTCATGAAGAACAAAGACGAAGTATTCAATAAGTTCAAGGAATTCAAAGTCTTGATCGAGAACCATACTGAAAAGAAGATCAAGACCATTCGATCAGATAATGGTGGAGAATTCACCTCAAATGAATTCAAAGAGCTATGCAAATAATCAGGGATTAAGAGGGAGTTTTCGACTCCTTATAATCCACAACAAAATGGGATTACAGAATGGAAGAATAGAACTATCATGGAAGCTGCAAAAGCAATGCTTCATGATCAAGACCTTCCTATGCATCTTTGGGTGGAAGCTGCCAGAACAGCGGTGTATGTACAGAACCATACTCCACATAGAGTACTTGAGAACAAGACTCCTGAAGAATTCTTCTCTGGAAAGAAACCAGAAGTCAGCCATCTCGGAATATTCGGTTGTCCTGTATACATACACATTCCAAAAGAGAAGAGAACAAAACTAGATCCTTCAGGAAAGAAGGGTATATTTGTGGGATACTCTGAAAGCTCAAAGGCTTACATAATATATTTTCCAGGATAAAAGAATATTGACATCAGCAGGGATGTGACATTTGATGAAGACACAGCTTACAACAAATTCAGAAAGAGACCTACTAAAGAACCTAAAGAAGCAGAAGAACCTAGAATTCATGATACAACCATGAATGAAGAAACTCAAGAAGAAGATCGAGAATTTGAAGAACCACAAAGACCTGTAGATCCACCTCTGGAGAAGAATCCTCATAAGAGGAAACCTTCTTGGGTACGAGAACTTATCCAAGGTGCAGAAAGATATGGGGCTCCAGAAGAGAATCATAGAGAAAGAAAAAGGACCAGATCTTGTTCCGGGTATGTAGCCTTACTATGAGATTTCATTGATAAAGAACCTTCCAGTTA
The DNA here is from genome assembly GCA_001517045.1 of Pseudotsuga menziesii. Taxonomy (NCBI): domain Eukaryota; kingdom Viridiplantae; phylum Streptophyta; class Pinopsida; order Pinales; family Pinaceae; genus Pseudotsuga; species Pseudotsuga menziesii. The sequence goes on along the minus strand of LPNX010402732.1, from coordinate 663,485 downwards.
TGAAGAAGCAGCAAGAGGGAAAGAATGGAAGGATGCTATGATCGAAATTGATCATGAAGAATGATGTTTGGGATGTTTTCCCAAGACCAGATGGGAAGTCAGTTGTAAATTCCAAATGGATCTACAAGATCAAGCATGTTGCAGATGGTAGCATTGAAAAATATAAGGCAATATTTGTGGCTTGGGGTTTCTCTCAGAAAGAAGGAATTGATTATGAAGAAACCTTTGCACCTATATCCAGATACACTTCCATCAGATTAGTACTTGCTCTGGCTGCAGTGATGAAATGGAAGATACACCAGATGGATGTCAAGACTGCCTTCTTGAATGGTGTAGTGGAAGAGGAACTGTATGTAGAACAACCACTTGGTTTTGAGACACATGACAGAGAGACTCATGAGTGTAGATTGAAGAAAGCCCTGTACTATTTAAAACAGGCACCCAGGACCTGGTATGGTAGAATTGACAGCTTTCTATCCAGTTTGGGCTTTACCAAGAGTAAAGCAGATTCCAACCTTTATTACAAGGTTCAAGATGGCAACACAGTGATGCTTCTAATATATGTAGATGATCTATTTGTAACAGGTACGTATGGGTTGATTGTTGATACGAAGACAAATATTGCTACCGAGTTTAAGATGAAGGACTTGGGTATGATGCATTACTTTCTAGGTATGGAGGTGTGGCAGAGTACAGATGGAATCTTCCTTGGACAAGGAAAGTATGCAGTAGAGATCCTAAAGAGGTTTGGGATGATGGAATGCAAGGTCATGGCCACACCTATGGCATCAAACCTGAAGCTATTGAGTGATGCTTCATCAGAGATGGTTGATGCTACGATGTATCGTCAGATGATTGGGTCCTTGATGTACCTGATGAACATGAGACCAGACATTTGCTTTGCTGTGAACACCTTGAGCTAGTTCTTGACAAATCTGAGAAATGTTCACTTGATTGCTGCAAAGCATATTATGAGGTACCTAAGGGGTACAATTTATTATGGGCTCAAGTACGATGCGAATCAAAAGATTAACCTAGAGGGTTATGTCGATTCAGATTGGGCAGGTAGTGCCATCGATAGGAAGAGCACTTTAGGGTGTTGCTTCAGTATGGGATCAGGTGTGATCTCTTGGTTTAGCAAGAAGCAATCCTATGTGGCACTGAGTACAGCTGAAGCGGAGTATGTCGCAGCTTGTTCAGCTAGTTGTGAGGCAGTATGGCTGCGGAAGCTACTGTCTCATTTATTCGATCTCTAGATGGATGCTACTTGTATACATTATGACAACCAGAGTTGCGTAAAGTTCAGAGAGAATCCAATGTTCCATGACAAGTCGAAGCATATCGATATTAAGTACCACTATATCAGGGATATGGTGCAGAGGGGAGCAATGAAGCTCCAGTATGTTGCGACGGAGGAACATATAGCTGATGTATTGACGAAGCCATTGGCTAGGATGAAGTTCGAGTACTTTAGGGAGAAGCTTGGTGTTCTCCAGATTGAGGTTTCCTCCAAGAGAAAGTGATGACAACCATAGAAATTCTGACATAGTGAGAGGATCGGTTCCTTCCATGGTCAGATGTAAGGGCTGAGCCATTCTTTCATGGTTAGAGGATTGGTTCCTTCCATGTCAGATATGAGTGCTAGCCATTCTATTGAGTAGGGCAGATGTAATGGAAAATAACATTCTTGGAATGGATGTACCTGGTCAGTTACCAGGAATACTCAATTCGGGACTGAGAAGAGCCATTTTGATGAGTAGGTCAAATGTAAGGGCTAAACCATTCTGTAATGGTTAAAGGATTAGGTTCCTCCCATGTTAGATGTGAGTGTTGGCCATTCTGTCGAGTAGGATAGATGTAAGGGCGATTTCCACTCTCTGGGAGAGTGGAGGCACTTGGTCCGTTACCAGGTAGCTCAGTCTGGGACTGGGGGCCATTCTGAGGAGGGTGTAGGATTCAGTTCCTACCAGGTTAGATGTGAGTGCATGCCCTTCTGACGAAGGTGTAGGATTTGGTTCCTACCAGGTCAGATATAAGTGCAGAGCCTTTCCATCACTGTGAGTAGGATGTGATTCTAGCCTGGATGAAAGTATGGAAATCTTTCATCACTGTGAGTAGGATGTGTTCCCGTATGGATGGATGTAAGTGCAGAAATCTTCTATCACTGTGAGTAGGATGCGATTCCATCCTGGATGAAAGTATGGAAATATTTCATCACTGTAAATAGGATGTGTTCCCACCTGGATATAAGTCTTCCATCATTGTGAGCAGGATGCAATTCCATCCTGGATGAAAGTATGGAAATATTTCATCACTGTGAGTAGGATGTGTTCCCACTTGGATGGAAGTATGCCTTTCTGACGAGTATGCTAGATATAAGTGCTAAAGCCTTTTCACAGATGATAGTGATGTCCTTTCATGCTGGTGAATGTGAGTGCTGGGATTTTCTGATGTGATTGTAGGTTTCTACATGATCAGTTGTGAGTGTTGGGCGTGCCTTTCTAATGAGTAGGTCAGATGTAAGTGCTGGGAGAAGACCTACATGATGGCTAGGTCTAAAACCAACATAAAAGAAGGTTGGCTCTGTAGAACTTCCTATGATGAGAAGAATCATGAGATAGCACACATGATGATGACCAGATGAGATCCAGATCGAGCTATGATCCAAATCTAGTTATGATGACTCCGAGAGATCTAGATCGAGTGATGATGTAGATACAACAGTGATGATCCAGATTGAGTGATGATCCAGATCTAGTCCAATGATGATGATCCAGATCCAGTGATGATGTCCCATGATGATCCAAATTCGAAGAATGAAGTTGACTTGAAGAATGAAGATGACTTGAAGATGAATATGACTTGAAGACTCAGAAGACTCCAGATGCAGATGATGAGATGATCCAACTGATACAGAGAAGAAGATCAGTGCTGAAAATTGTGTCGAAAGAATACCTTCCTAGTTAAGAGGGAGTGTTGATGTATTTGTAAATTTGGAATGTATTCATCTATGTATTTTATGCTTTGTAACCCGATGTTTATTCTAGGATGTATCTATCATGTAATTGAGTCATGTTGTCATGCCCCGATTCTCTGATCGGGAGGATCAATAATGTAAACAAGTCATGTCAAGTCATAGTGGGTAACCCTTTGATTGTCTAAGGGTTAAAGTCCCCGCAGTTTCGGGGCACTAGGGTTATTAGACTCTCCAAGTAGAGGTCAGCCCTAGTAGGGTTTTATTCATGTCGATATTAGTATAAATAGAGAGCTGGACTCTCTATTTAGAACACATCAATCACACACTCAAAGTGTAGCGCATAGTTGAGGAAGGAGAAGACACTAGGGCTAGACAAGAAGAAGATTACTACCGTCGGGAGTGCATCTTATTGTTTCAGGGTTTTACATTTTGTGCTGATTCTATCTCTGAGGAAGTTGCATGGTTTTCTCCTTTATGGTTTCCCCGATCAAAAACACTGTGTTCATTGTCTCTTGTGCTTGATTGTTGTACTTGTTATTCTCTCAGTTAAAGATCCTAATAATGCTAGCTTAATGTTGAAAAACTAATAGCGATGAACTTGGCCGGATGTGACCCTTCTGCAACAGCTCTTGAACTTTCCTTTTGATTTCATCATTCTCCAGAATAGAGCGTCGATAGATCAGTCCATTGGGTAGCGGCGCACCTAGGGTCAGATCGATGGGGTGCTTGACCTGATAGTGGAGAGACACCCCGGTGGGTGAGGTGAGTATGTCCCAATACTCCTCCACAACCTTGTCCATTTGTTGTTGTCGTGTAGAGGGGACCTCTCTAGAGGTTATGGCCATGATCTTCTTCTTTCCCTGAGGGCAGATCATCAAGAAAACAAACTTCCTAGTTTTGGAAATGAGCTTACTACATTGTTTTGTAGTAACCAAAGAGATAGCAGTAGGAGGTGGTACCTCTTGTATCCTGTACAAATTATTTCCCAACGTAATAATAATAGCGCGAGGCCAGGACTAATACACATCATGTCGCTTCCATAAGTATGGTTGACCTAATAATACATCACAAACATCAAGAGGAGAAATATCACATAATACCTCATCGGTGAAGGGCTTGATGCTGTAGGGAAGGCAACATTGCTGGCTGACGCAGAGATCCCGTCCTTGGTGAAGCCACCTGATGGTGTATGGCTATGGGTATGCTTTGGTCGACAAAACCAACTACTTCATGACCTTTACTGAAATCAGGTTCTTTTGGCTCCCATTTTCGACAATGAACTGTAGTGGGGAACCCTTTACCCACATCTTGGAGTGGAAAGGATGCTGCTTCTCCTTTGAATCTTCTGGTTCTTCCTTTTGTTTCTTCATTGTGGCAATGGTGGTGTTGGGCTCTGCATTGATAATATTCTTCCCTCGGTGATTCCCCTTCTCAGGTTCTGATTTAGTGTCAGAGTATGCATCTGATTCAGAATCCTTTATCTCGGCCACCAGTGACTACTTGGCCCTACACTCACTTGTGTTGTGAGTGGGGCTCTTATGGAACTTGCACCACTTTCCCACTTCCTTCTTCGGCTTTGCAGTGATGCTCTTTGCTTGCGTATTTGGAAAGTTTTCTTGAGTCGCCATTCCTTGGCTGTGTCCTTGGTTCTGCGGTTTGGGGGCACCTTTCCCTTGCTTTCGATTCACAGATCCAAATTCTCTCTTTTTTTGTTTGAATTTTTGCTCAATTTTGGCAGCATACCAATATGCCATACCAAGCGAGGAGATGTCTAGGATCTCCATTTCCTCCTGAATGTATCTATGTAGAAAAATGTGGTACTTCAGCACCAAATTTTTCTCTGAATCTTTGATACCCAACTTGGTGCACAGGGTATGGAACAAATTTGTCAGCTCATGCACATGTTGATCTCTTTGCTGCCACATCATAGTCCATTGTATGTACTTGTCCTCATAACTCCCCATCGGATAATATTGTCCCTTTACGGCATCTCAAAAATAATTCCAAGTGGGTACAACCAAGAACAGAGAGGGTTCCTCCTCATCCTTTCTCTGACAGTAGGTTTCCCACCAGTCCTTGACATGGGGGGCGGCTTTGAGTAGAGAAAAAGTAATCTTTTCCCGGTCAGAAAAGTCATGAACCAAGAAATATACTTCTAATAGATTCAACCATCTATCTACATAGTCTACATCTATTCGGCCATCAAATATGGGAATCTCAAAGTTTACTTTTACCTTAAAAGGGGTTGCACCTCTAGAGTGGCTGCTATATGCAGATGCGCCGCTAGTGGGAAGTCGTTGAAGGATCTGGATGAATTTATCCGTCATCGCATTCCTTTGTTTTTCAAGGGCCTCCTCGAGAAATTTTTTGATAGGATCTTATGCACCCTCGTCTTTTTGTTCATCCCCCATGGGTGGCCGTCAAGATTTGCGAGGCTGATCTTGCAAAGGTTCAACCAGATTGAGCCCTAACTCTTTATACCCCACCCTTGTTGGGGACATGCAAAGAAGGATCGAGAAAGAGAAGATTGATCTGATACCACTAATTTGGATTTATGCAGGAATGCAACAGAATACACAAATAACCATAGAAACAAATATGCAGTGGAAATAACACTTCATTTCATTAATCAATAACTAAAACTTGCTTACATACATAATGGAAATAAACTAGCTAGAGTGCTGGTAGCTTATCTCTAAGAAGAGATGTGGCGGCTACATGCCTCTGAACTATATGTTACAATGAGGCTCGAAAGCCTGTATATTATTGAGAAACAATGGAAACCCTACACATCCAAAAACCTAACACTAGGAGGTGAAACGCCAGAAGGTGGACCCCGTTGGGTAACTTTGTACATCAATTTCCCAAGGTCGTAACTTTAGCATACTACCTCCATTTGAAATGGACTCATAAATGGAAAATATCAAGTTTTAAATGGACTCATATTTTCCCAACCATTCGATGCCGAAGAAACATTGTTTAGGGCCTCAAAACGGCTCTGGAAGTTTAGGACTCGAAAACTGCCAAAAATAGTAAATTGTGCTACAATTAAGGAAACTGGAAAACTGAAAGAAACAATGGTGGGGGTCCAATAGGAATAGGTGTGTGGCCACCAATATACTCCTGGATCACATAATGACCAATCTCCTTGAGGAGAACCATATTTCTTTTCCAGAATTTGCAAAAAGATGGGAGCGTAAGCAAGGAAATGGTAAACTTGAGCATGCATTGGGTGCATTGGTAAAACCCAATTCTGTTTTATCTGTTTCTTATATCTCTATTTCTGATTAACAGTCTGATATATGATAAACTAAAACCTCCATCCCTTCCTTGAAAAAATCCAAGTTAGTTCATTAAAGCTTCCTTCCAAAAATAGTCATTTTCACTAGCTTTTGATGTGCCTTCTGAAAGCTCTTTCCAAGTCCATTCATATCTTTCCATTTCTGATTATGAAGATGAAATACAGTATGATATACAGCCTATTCCATTCATTGACTCATTTCCCCATCCATCTCATGACCAAAATACCCATCAACCCTCAAGTTCACTAGTTGGAAATTCAGAAAATTGCATAGTTTCCAATGCTATGTCTCGTGTATATGTTGTTGTTATGTATTTTATGTATTTCATTGGTTGGAAAGCCATATTATTGGAATTCATGAGAATTCTCTTCCATATTTCTGGACTTTCCTTCACCACCCATGGTTCGAATATCAATTCTCCAGACCTTCCAGGTTCGCTCAATTGCAATTGCGATCTAGTTCCTCACCCTTCTCTTCCTATGGATCCATTCGCTTATGGAGACACCATACCTATGATATTTTATTTTTTGTATGACATATATTATTATATTTCATATCCTCCTGATCTTTGTTTCATAGTTTCGAAGGTGCTTCATCAAATTGGGAGAAATATTCATGGTTTTATTCATGATACGACAACTACACATAATGCAGATTTTGTTGAATATTTTGATGTTATTTGGGAAACAGTTTACAGAGATATCTTTTCCATGGATTATTATTCTATTAGATCAGATTAAGCTTTCAAAAAGATACATTCTTATTATTCCCCTCCGTCATCAAATGTTAACCATCAAAGGGCCTCTCCACATGATCTTTATTTACAGCACTTTAATGCATTGATGCATGATCTTGGCATCCACAACATATTCACCAAGTCCATCACCAATAACTTTTTCTTTCAGCTCATTCAAGTGAAGAAGAGGCCATGCTGAAGAATTTTTTTGATCTCTATCATATCCATTCTTGAGGGGAGGTTTTTTCCCATGAGGTTTTCCTTCCTTACCTCGGTTACATGGATCAATAAACATTGTTGTAAAAGGTGACTTGTGTCTTAGTTGCCAAGGCCTTAATAAATATTTCTGGTTAAATTGTACTAAGTATAGATTAAGGGGGGGTGTAGGAGAATTAATACATACTTAGTACCTTAGTTTAACTCCTTATTCAATTTTATTGCATTTTTGCATTAATACACTTAGGTCTTTGACTTAGGGTTCTTACTTGGACCAATAACCAGGTAAATTGGTGCATTCATACCCACATGAGCACTCCAGCTCAGTAAACCATCCACATGTCCACCCTCATCATTTCTAGTGTGCTCCCATTAATTCAATGTGGACATTTTTGTTGACTAGGAGCACTAGAGGTAAATTTTGCCCAATTTTGGGTTGATTTGGTGCATTTAATGCCACCTAGGGCCTCTAACCCACCTATTTTTCCACACCCACGCATGCCAAGGTGTTATGATGACCCAATGTCACCTCATCCACGTCCACACATAAATTTGTGACTGTTTGGGCTGATTTGTGGCTCCATTGGTCCACCTAGGGGGGATTAAGGTCAAATCTCATCATGACATTTGTACCTACCCAATTGGATGCCATAGCCACTTGAATTTTTTCCAACATATTATAAATGTGTAACATAACATCTAAATTATATATGATAGTAATATGATCAACAATTAGCACCATTCACATGTGTTATTCTAGTATTTTTATGTCTCTTTGTTGATTCTCTTGCACATTTTGTCAAAAAATTCATGTGTGAATATTGTTCTAGCTCCTATATCTGATTAAGAAGTAAATTGTTACAAGCTCAAAACATGAAGTAATTTTTTTGTAAAGTCTTCCAAGTATATCTACAAGATCACGTATACTGTCAATTGAAGTATCAAAAGATAAAAAGCAAGATTTGTGGTTTCTATCAAAAGGGAGAGTCAATTATGGCAAGACACTTCTCTAGAAGATATGCATACCTCTTCATTAGTGGATATTACACTATGAAATTGGTGTAATCAAAGTATAAGAACAAATCAAACAACTTATATGGTTTGATAGTCTCTACAGAGAACCACCTATTCACAAAAGGATTTGTACAAGATTAGTAGGCACCCACGGGATAGTAAATATAGTTACATGAGGAACTTGAAGATCAACTAGAGTGATGGATATCCCAACAAGGTTGAATATAGAATCCTATAAATTACAAGAGAAAACTTGCAACAAAGTTCGAGATGAAGGATCTTTATATCTAGTGACTTCGACAAGTGACATAAATGGATACAAGGAAGACTATTAGCAAAGGAGGATACCTATCACCTAATGTCCTAATACATATGTAGAGGGAGGATGGTGCTCCACCTTAGAGGGAGTGACTACGGCAGATCTCAAAGTTCGAGAATCTTGACATGAGTCTTGAGATTAGAGGTATGATGAAATCCAGAGGATATTTTACTTGTCCAAGTAAAATATGCAGAGAAAATGGTGTGGTACCTAAAGGGTACTGCAAAGATATGATGAATTTTATTGATTTGGTAGCACTATGTACTCCAACATATTGAAGAAAGAAGAGTGTTTCCCTCAATACAACCAAGGATGAATATATTGTAGCTGAGAAGAAAGAAAGTAAATATTCATCAAGTAATGAGGAATAAGATTCAGAAGAAGTATACCTATGAATATGAAGAGTATACTCCATTTCATCATTGAATTAGAAGGGATGCACTGGTAGGACACACAAACACAGTTCTATGTGATCTATGGTGTAAGAATACTTTCTTAGTATTTTCGATCATGGGAAAGATAAGAACAGGTCCTCAGAATCAAATGATGAAGTTGAACACATTTGTCAGAGACTCCAGTAATTCAAGAAGACAGAGATCAAGATGGAGTCTACCAAACAAACAAATATAATTATTTGAATTGTCATTTCCTATAAATTTAGTTGTTCAAATATGTGTACATAGATATGTTTCTAGATTCAAGAAATGTATTATGCATAATAGAATATTTGTATGTAGGTGATGGGTAAGTGGCTTATGTTGTTGTACAACATTCCATTGCTACTTATGAAATAATGTCTTGGAAAGAAGGAAGACACATATAAAGTTACCATATATAGATGATTGTTGCATTAGCATAAATAGTTGCATGATTATATGCCATATATCTTTATGTATGTCATTATGAATATGTTACAAAATGTTTCTAATCGTACAATTTTACTTCACTTGTATGAAGGATTGTATGCAATCACCTACAAGAAAATAAATGATGGAGTTGTAGATGTATGATTCAGTTGCGGATAAGAATGATGTAGTTATAGATGCACATAAGAAGAATGATGCAAGTTGTGAATGTATGATACCATTGTGAATATACAAGGGAAGAATGATGCAACTACAGATGCACAAAAGAAGAATGAGGCAAGTTGTAAATCTATGATGTAGTTGCATATGTACAAGAAGAGAATGTTAAAGAACAAGTTGTAGAAGGGAGTTGTAAAGGTCAAGCATGTTAATACAGAGGAACAAGTGGCATATGCGTTAATTAAGCCTCTAGATCGTGTAAATTTTGAATACGTTCGAGATAAGCTTGGTGTAGTACAAAAGGAACTATCTCAAAAGAGGGAGTGGCAATAGACAATGGATGCAGTGGTGATTATCTTAGTCTAGAGGAGGGTAATTCTCGCTGGGCTTGTTTGGCCCGAAAGGGTTAGTAAGTCAAACGAGGCCTGTTTATCCTAGGGGGATTAGTATGTCTTGCTATTATTTTTTGGCCCAAAAGGGTTAGTATGATTAGTATGTATGGTTAGTATTGCTAGGAATGAAATTATTTTTTGGTCCCCAGGGAGATCGTGTGGAAATTGAACCCCAAGAAGTAGAACAATTACACTCACAAAATTGCTAATCAAAAATGCAAAATTCACAAAAAAAGGAGACTGAAATTGGGGAATAACACAATCCTATATTGAATAAGTGTAAATAATCCAACCTCATCAAGTAATAGGCTGTCCAAATATATAGTTGAATCAGAGATTCAAAATCATAAGGATGCTATTTGAACTAAAAAAATTGCATGCTTACTAAACTAGTCAAAATCCCCCATAGGTGCATAAAACACTTTGCTAATCTGAGAAGATGCTCATGAATTGGATGTATCAGATGTATCATCTGATAAGTGAAGGAAATATATCAGATACATGCTTTTGGATGGAGATAAAGAAGGAGGATGGTTAAGGAAAAAACCAAAAAAAATTACTTCTAGACTAGCTTTTCCTTTTTTCCTTAAAACTGCTAAAAGCAAGGAATCTTTCAGAAAAAGCAGAACTGCATTTTTTATATTCTTGAATTACAGTAGAGTTGCCAAAAATTATTCCAATATGTTTATAAATCGCTCCTTAAGCCATTTTTAGGATTTGTTGACTTCTAGGTGCAAGTGGATTCCAACTAGCATAGTAAGGAATCTAGGAATTTAGGAATAAGACAAAAATGATTAATTAATGTCAAATATGGGTAACTATGGTTTTGATTATTATAAAAACCCCCCTTAACAATGAATTTATGTGAAAATATCAGAAAAATATAGGGCCTATAAACAAGGCTTAGTCACCCTTTACATACTGCTTGTCCATACAACTATGGAAAGAGGCAAAAACCTAGTGGGAAAATCCTCCGTTAAACATGGACACAAAACAAAATTTTGAAAATTATGTTACCAATAATTCTTCACCAAATTATCAGAAATCCAAAATAGTGATTTGATATTAATGAAATTCTTCTCAAAAAAAACCTTGGTGAATATGTCTGCTACTTGCTCTGAAGATGCGCAGTAGAGTAGAGAAATGGTACCATCATGCAAAAGCTCCTTGATATAGTGCATATGTATATAAATGTGCTTGGTTTGTTGTCTTTGAACTAGATCAGTGGAATTTTGAATGGTACTTTGATTTTCACAATAGATGACAGTGGAAGTCTTTGATTCGATCCTGCATTCTCCAAGTATCCCCTACAACCAAAAAAATTGAGTAGCTGCATTCAAAGCTCCTCTATACTTTGCCTCTTTAGATGAGAGTTATATGGAACTCTACCTCTTACTTAACCATCTCATTGGTCCATATGAAAAGCATGAACACATATCCTGAAGTAAAACTTCGATCTGTGTTGTCACCTCCCCAATCACGGTCAGTAAATCCAACTAGCCAAAGTCAGATTTTTCTTTATAGAAAATCCCATGAGTTCTTGTTCCTTAAAAAAAGTTTAGGATCCTCTTGGATTCCCTCCAATGGATCTCATTAGGATAATACATGTATATAGAATCCACACTAAATGCATAAGATATTTCAGGTTGACTATGTGTAAGATAAAGCAAACACCCAATCAACTGCCTATACAGTGCTATTTACCAAAAGAGAAGAACCTGCTTCTTCAAGCTTAACTCCAGAAGGGAGTGGAGTATTTCATGGATTGCAATCCTTCATGTTGAACTTGTTGATAATATCTGAAACATACTTGGACTAATGAAATTTGATTCCATGTTGGGATTGAGCAATTTTGAGAGCCAAGAATTGGCTCAACAATCCCAAATATGTCATAGAAAAGGAATGGTTCATTGCATCCTTCAAGGAGGAAATATATTTCTTTGAACTTCCATTTATCAATTGGTCATACACATATAAAAGAATAATAATTAAAGAACCATGTATCAGCTTCAAATAGACAGCTGGATCAGATTTGCATTGAACAAAATTATGTGATAGAAAAAAACCATCAATCTTGGCATACCAAGCCATGGGGGCTTGTTTTAGCCCATACAATGATTTCTTTAAAATGCACACTAAATATGAATTAGATACAAAACCTTATGGTTTGCATATAAATCTCTTAACTTAGATCTCCATTTTTTTGGGCACCCTATATGCAAGTTAATTAAAGCCAACATACAGAGTGTTCAATATAAATTCTCAACCCAGGGAAGTGTTTTAGTTCAAAGATAATGTGCACTGTATATGCTTAAAAAATAAGTAGTTGATACTGTAAATGAATTATCCTACTTTCTTGTTCATCCCAACTCATCCCAAGATCAACTTAATCTAATTTACCTTCTTGAAAATGCAGAATCACAATTACCTACTTACAACCCTTAAACTAGAAATGAGAGGTTCAGAAAATAAACATCTAGATTTACTTTTGCAGAAAGTTAAATCCTAAATTACCCATCCATCTGGAGATCCATCTCAACTATCTTAATTCAACTTAATCTAGGAATTCAAATTGTAGGAATTAAGTTCCACAATTATAACTGTAAAGGGATGAACTAAAGAGCTCTAAAGAAAACAAAAATTGAAAGAACTAGGGATGAACAAGGTTGTTATAGCTATCACACAATTGCATAAGAGAAAGTTAATCTACATAGTCGACTGTCACACCACACCACTGCAGTTTACAGGGAATGCAATTACTGGTCATTCAAAGGAATGCATAATAAATCGATAGCTGTTGCAGCTATTGTAAATAAATGAATTCATCATAAGTTTCACACCACACAACAGAATAAATAAAATACCTAATTAACTCAGCAATATTTGTAGGAAGGCGGGCCCAACCTTTGCACAGAGATGCTGGAGTTGGCACACGTTAAAATGCCAAGATATGAAGAATCAAACTCCTTGTATTAAAATGTCAAGATGAACACACAACCTCTGTCATAGCTTATACAAATAAAATTAATTAATCTCCAACCCCTGGCTCATAATAGTTCCCAGTATTTATACATTTACAATCATAACTTCTACCCACTGATATCGGGCAGCCATGAAGATCTCTGATCTTTAGGCTACCTCAATTACGATACATTGTTACAGCTGTGGAAATATAGAAGCAGAAAATATAGGAAGGCTATTACTCGAGCCAGCAATGACAATCATGATCAATCTAGAAAATACTCCATCGATTGCAGCTACCCTTAAGCAGTGGCACACTATTGCATCTGAATCTGTTGCATCCTATTGCTGCCACCTTTGTACAGCTTGCGTGGAATAGCAGCCTTTGACTGCGTTCTTTGGGAAATGATGGAATATATGGTGATTATATTGGCAATGAATGCCCATCCCTCTCTTGGCATGTTTATACTGCTACACCTGTATCCTTTACATCTTGAATTATCTTTATAAAACCACCATATGTTATCATAATTCAAGATATAGAGCCCTGATTACAACAATCATAAGCATTAATAAGATAAGACAATAATTAACCATACCTGTATGAATTGAGGGATCAAGTGAAGGAAAACATCTGTTTGATGTACATAATGGAGCAAGATGAGGCAAAAAGAGGTAGGTAAAGGTGGTCAAAAAGGGGTAATTTTTGGGCCCAACATCACCCCCCAACTGTCCTGTTGCATGTCCCCATGCAACAACCTCCATTAGTCTGAATCTAACTATGGCATTGTACTTCGTTCATGGAGGGAATAAAAGTTATATGGGATTTCAGGCGTTCCCTATTTTTCCAAAAATCCATTACAGAAAATCCAATATCTCTAACACTTCTTTTCTTCTGCTTTTGTTAATGAGAAGTCTTCCCTGTATGGTTTTGCTGGCCACCAAATGAGAGGGAATTTTAATTTGAGTCCCATCCAATTAACTCCACATTCCTTCATGCATCCAACATATCCTTCAACCCTGGAAAGTGCATGTTTAAAATTCCTGTAACAGTAGGGATCTCTATTTCTCAAGGTTGAAGAGGCAACTTGCCATCTATGCTAGCTAGCTTCCAAAGCCAATTGTAACACAGGTAGAGATAACCTTTTCTTGAAGTTCCATCATCTGCTGAGTTTGAAGGGGACATGGGAGTCTTTGTTGATGATAAGCAAGGAGACGACGAGGAAGTTGAGGTTCACTTCGAACCCAAAGGTTAGAGTGGGACTCATTATGAGAAAAATTTTGGAAATATTTTTCCCACTGATAATGATTGCTAACAAAGGAAGAAAAATCCTAAAGCTGAACATCACCTAAGAACGGGGCAGGATTCGAATAACGGTCCAAAGGACAAGCCAACTCATGTAAATAAATCTCACAAAGCAAGTTCTACTCAATAAAATCACTTGCCAGAAATGTTTCCATAAATTTGGATGAGCTAGCTATTTCATAAGGTCTTGCTTCTTTTATAGACTTTAGTTTGAACCAAATGAATTTCTCAAATAAAAACACAAGGTAGGAGGAGGATGCTACTCTGGTACCCAACAATTCCTAAGAAAGAGTATACAACTGATCTTTTTCCACCTGCATGGATTTGAAATTTTTCAGCTCCTTCAGTTCCTTCTGTATCTCTTCCTAATGGAGTTTCTAGAACATGAGTTCTTCTTCCCATCCTTCCTTTAATTCCTTGATGGTCTTTCTATGTTTAGCAAGGGAGACCGTCCCTTCTTGGCACCTCTCCACCTGACTCCTCCACTTCCTCACTTCTATTCTTAGGATTGAGAGCTCTTTTGTCAGCCTCTGGATTTCTTCATCTTCAGTATTATCTTCATTATCAGAATCCAAATTGACAAAATTTTGAGTAAGTTGAGTCCATACCTTATCTCTGATGTTATAATTTGAACATCCTGTACTTCCTACATGAGTACTTCTGAAATAACTTCTGGGGGTACTGGTTCTTATGTAACAACATCCTCTCCTTGAAGCTCTCCTACAAGAACCTCAACCATAGGTACCTATGAAACAACTTCTGGGGATGCTGGTTCTTGTGTAACAACATCTTCTCCTTGGAGTTCTTCTATAGCAACCTCAGAAGGTGATTGTGAAGGTGTTGGTTCTTGTGTGGAAACCTCTTCTTGAATTTTGGTCTCCCCATCTGCCTGATTGTCAGCTACAGCTTTGACAGGGAGATGCAAGGCCAATGGTTCTTGTGTAGCAGATCCCTACCCTTCTATTTCTTCATGTTGCTGGGGTTGTTCTTGAGTTACTTTGATGTCCTTTGCAATATGGATCTGTTCTTCAAGAATTTCAGTGTCCCCCGAGGACTGTGATTGCATTTTTTCATCCTCTCCTAAATCCAAATCAGGGATTATATCCATCTCGAGATTGATTTCTTCTTGCTGCTTGAGAATATCCATAGAAATTTCTAGGGATGTTGGTTCTTGTGTGACAACATCCTGGTTTACTTCATCATTTTTTTGCTGCTGGGATTCCATTTCTATTAATTTTTTGTCCTAGGACGGTTCAGGAGTCATTGCATAGGCTTCTTCGGTGTTCTACTGTTCTTCTTCAATCAGAGTCCCCCCACATTCAGGGGAGGATTCAATGGTCAATACCTCTGTGTTTCCTTCTATTATAGTGGCTATAACATCCTCGGCTTCAGCTATTGCAGCATCTAATGCTGCTCCAGCTTCAGCCTCTGTTGTCAGAGCTTCCATATTATTTAATCTTTCCACAATGTTTTCTCTTACATTTTCCTCCAATTCCTCTGCTTGGTCATCTGACTGATCATCCGATCCAATCTCATATCCCCCCCAACTAATTGGAGGGACTCTGATCCTCCTTTTGCTTCTCATCTCCCCCCAACTATACATTGGCATGCTCCTCTTGGATTTGAACAACCCCCAAGAGTACATGTACTTCTACTTTAGCCTCTATTGGACCACTAGGAAAAAGGGCAGGTTCCTGGTTTATTTGAATTTGACCTGTGAATTGCTCCCATGTTTGGTTACTTTGAGCTAAGGCCCTTAAGATTATTAATTTGATTAGGCTGTGGTGGGTAAGGGAGGAATTTGGATACTTGGCTGTTCTAACAAATCCCGCCATATGGTGTGGGTCATTAAATAGGTAAAATGGAATATTCAATAAGGCCCTATGGCATAGATGAGACAATAGAGGAAGTTCAGAATAACAGATAGTTTGATACATACCTTCACAGGTGATATAATTTTTGAGGAGGACTGCTACTTGATCCCATGTCCGAGGTAGTGATTGTAACGCTATCTCCTTGACTAACGAATTTGTTCCCCCTCTATCAGAAAATCCTGTACTGCAACAACATTGCGAGTTCTTCGACCAAACCAGGCTCTTCCCACCTAAGGAAGGGCGGTGAATTCAACCACTATTACTTCAGAGACTTCTATATGTAACCCCCTAACCTTTGAGTGGGTTTTCATAAGATTTAAGGCAAATTGTAGAGCTGTCTCTCGATGAAACCTATTCAGGCGTTGGAAGAATTCAGTCCAGCCCGCAGCTTGAAAAATGGCGAAAACCTCAGCATTTCTTCTCAGTTATCATGTATTTGGGGGTTAGTGCTGAGATGGGATACCTATGTTTGTTTTACTTCAGAATTATTTATCAGTCCCACAGATTGCAGGTCCCGACAATGGAGGTTAAAGCACAGAGTATGCGTGAATAGCTGAGAGTGGAGTTGGGTAAATTCGGAAAGTTAAGAGCATGGAAATGTTTGGAAAATTTATCCCAAGTTAGGAAAGGTGGGAGTTATCAGATAAGTTTAAATGGCCATTAAGTCATATGAATGGACAGTTAACGACACGTGGGTGTAATAATGGGTGCAAAAAGGAAGGCATGATTAAGGCTGTCAAATCTGGTTAACGCTTAATCAAGTAAATAATCAGAACCATACCTTCGTAAATATGCAATGAACGGTCACCTTTGAGGATAGTAAAGCGTGTGAAGTGTAGAAATTTAAATTTGATCATTATTGCAGGCGTGGTGTAATGATTTTTTTTCTTCTGGCAGACCAAAACCATCTTGTCAATCCTACTGGAAACATAATGAATGCTATGAGATAAGTCGGAATCACTGGCAGCATGAATTCTGGATAGATCTAGAGGAGTCATGGACCAAAATTGCAAATAGTTCTTCCAATATTGGGGGAGTCACAGTTGCGAGCCATAGAAAAATAAACCAGTTTGGCGGAGTCACAGCCGTGAATCATAGAAAAATCAGCCAGTTTTGGTGGAGTCGCAGCCGTCGAAAAAGATAAAAATGGGCAAGAGTGAAATAGAGTCACAGCTTCACAGGATGGAAAAAGGCATTAGGTTACAATGTTGTAGCTGCGGATAATCGAAAAAATAGGCAAGGTTTTACGGTGTTGCAGCTACGCAGAATGGGAAAAAGGGCATTATTTTACGATGTTGCAGCTGCACGGAACGAGAAAAAGGTTGTTATTTTACGGTGTTGCAGGTGCACAGAACAGGAAAAAGGTAGTTATTTTACGGTGTTGCAGCTGTGCATAATGGGAAAAAGGTCATTATTTTACGGTGTTGCAGCTGCAGGTAGACAGAAAAATAGGCAATTTTTATAGGAGTCGCAACTGTGACTCACTGTTCATTGTTTATTTTAGGGAGTTTTCTTCTGAGGCAGGAAGTTACAAAAGGACGCCCGTGGTCATTAGCCCCGATCATGAATATTGCTCCTCAGGTACATCCCTGCACATATTCTTAAAAAAAAAGATCAAGCACAAAGGAAAAATAAAAAATAATAGCAAAAATATCAATTTATTTATGTACAAAAATTTATGTAGGAATCAAATCGATACGGTCTAAAGATTGATAGGGGCAGAGAAAGACTCCTTCTCTTTTTCTAATTGGTATTGTGGATCAGCTGCAATCTGTGAAGTAAATGCATCCTTTGAAATGGGCTTATGGTATAGTCGCATCCTGTGACCATTAGCAAATAATGGTGCACGATTCTCATCAATGGTAACCAGGCATACTGTACCATTATCAAATACTCTATCTACCAGGTATGGTCCCAACCATCTTGTGCGTAAATACCCTTGAATTCCCTTTTGAATCTTGAATCATATAATATTTCCCAGTCTCCTTCGCAGAAGACTTTATTTTTGATGAATTTTTCATGGCAATTGGACCTCTGTCGCTGAATCAATACTGTCTGATCCATAGTAGCTAAACATTTCTCATCAAGTTCATTCAATTAATTCAATCTACTCCTCTGGGATTTAGTCACATCTAAGTTTACCTCAATAGCTTTCTTCAAGGTCTTGATTTTGAATTCAATGGGGAAGACAACACTTTTTCCATACACCAAGTCATAAGGAGAGAAACCTATAGTATTGCACCAAGTAGTACGATATGCCCTCAATGCTTCTGGAAGTCTATCATCCCAGTCATAACGATGGCTCCTGACTATTTTGGTAAGGATGGATTCAATAACTTTGTTAGTGATTTCCACCTGGCCATTGGCTTGAGGATGGTATGGTGAAGCTATCAGGTGCTGAATGTGGTACTTCCGTAGCAAAGCTTCAAATTGTTGCGACACAAACTGAGGTCTTCCATCTGTAACCACTTCCTTGGGTACTCCAAAATAGGTAAATATTTCACCATACAAGAAATCGATCACAGCTTGGTCATTGGATTTCACCAAAGCCACAGGTTCTACCCATTTTTTCATGTAGTCGGTACAAACCAAGATGTAGGATTTTTGCTTGGAATGAGGGTTGATAGGGCCAACAAAATCTAAGGCCCATCTATCAAAAGGTTCAACCACGAGTTGTGGTTGAAGAGACATTTGATCCAATCTGTTTGGTTGGCCCATCGTTTGGCAGCTGTCACAAGACTGAACATATTTTTTTACATCCCTGAAAAGAGTCATCCAATAGTATCCCATTCTCAGCTCCTTATGACCTGTCCTCCTCTGTGCAAAAAATCCACCACAAGGCTTGTCATTTTAGGCCTTCAGAATATGGAATATTTCATCTTCTCTTACACATCTTCTGATCTCCAGATCAGGGCCTGTGTAGAAGAGATGACCACCTATCCAACAACACCTGGCACTTTGTTGAATGATTTTCCTCTTTTTTATTTTTGACAAATGTGCCAGAAGCTTCCCTGTAGCCAATTAGTTAGTGACATCTGCATACCAAGGGGAATGAGCTGAAACTATAAATAACTGTTCATCTATAAAAGAGTCCTCAATAGGCAGATTATCATCACTGTTAGTAAAACGAGATAAGAAATCAACGACAACATTTTCTGTTCCAGGTTTGTCTATAATAGTGATATCAAATTCCTGTAATAATAACATCCATCTAGTTACCCGAGCATTTGTAACAGGATTATTCATTAGATACTTGATGGATGAGTGGTTGGTGTGCACAAAGGTAGGATATCTAGTGATGTAATATATGAATTTTTTAATGGAGTAAACAATGGCTAAAAAATCCTTCTTGGTAACGATATAATTAAGTTCAGCAGGGGCTAAGTTTTTGCTAATATAATAAACTGCATAAGGTGCTTGACCATCCTGCTATCCTAAAATTGCTCCAATGGTAGTATCAGAGGCATTTGAAGAAATGTGGAAAGGCAGGACTCAATTGGGTCCCCAAAGGATGGGAGCTGTAGACAACTTCTCCTTAAGTTTAACAAACACTGTCTGGCATGCCTCATTCCAAATAAATTGCACATCCTTCATTAATAATGAAAACAAAGGAGAGGCAAGTTTGGAAAAGTTTTCTATAAATCTTCTATAGTAACTAGCATGCCCTAAGAAACTACGCACTTCTTTCTGAGTTCCAAGAGTAGGTATATTTTTTATTACCCTGATTTTAGAGGAGTCTACTTGGATTCCATCAGAAGAGATAAAATGCCCCAACACTACCCCTTCACTCATCATCATATGACAATTTTCAGTGCTCCAAGATAGCTGGGTCTACTCGTAGCGTGTTAAAACCTTTTCCAATTTTTTCAGTGCTTCTTCAAAGTCCTTTCCATAAGGAGTAAAATCATCCATGAAAATTTCCATACTATCATTAACCAATTCTAAAAAGATGCCAATCACAGCTCTTTGAAATGTGGCTGGTGCATTGCATAAGCCAAGGGGAAGTACCTTGTATGCAAAATTTCCCCAGGGATAGGTGAAGGTAGTTTTATCCTGGTCTTCAAGAGCAATCTGGATTTGATTGTACCCACTAAAGCCATCTAGGAAGGAGAAAAAATTCTTCCTAAATAAGGTGTCAAGTACTTGATCGATGAAAGGTAGTGGAAAGCAATCTTTCTGTGTTTCCTTGTTTAGCTCTCTATACTCCACACAGACTCTCCATTTACCATTCTTCTTGGGTACTATCACGAGTGGAGACACCCAATCATTGTCTGAGATGGGATATATAAATCCTGCCTCCAATACTTTTTGAATTTCTTCCTTCACTATGTCCCTAATATTGGGATTCATTCTTCATTGAGGATGGCACACAGGATGGGAGTCACTTTTGATATAAATGTGGTGGGTGCATAGATTAGAAGGGATTCCCTTCATGTCTATGTACTCCCAGAAAAATTTCCCCTTATTTTTTTTTAAGAGAGTGATTAGGCATTCCTATTCATCCAGAGTAAGACTAGGATTGATATTCAAGGTTTTTCCAGACTGTACCTCGACAATAACACTTTTCAAATTTTCCAACAGTGGAACTATGTGAGTATCACTGACTAATGTCTCCTCTGTGAGATTTTCTTGTTTTTCTTCACCTAGAGTAGCATTCAGGATCTGATAAATTTTCTTATTGAAAGAAGTGGGTTCACTAATGAAATTATTAATGGCATCATCTTCAGTTTCATCTTTAAAAGTCAAGGCCTTCCCTATCCTTAATAATGGTTGAACACCCTCTTCTTCCTATGGTTCCATCCATAACGGAGTTTCAACTTCTACACTCGGCCGAGCTAGAGGATAAAGAGTGAGGTTCTTTATCTCGGTTTCATCTGATATGGTCATAGACCCAGATCGACAGCTGATGCAATCATCAACTGTAGCTAACCAGGGCCTTCCCAGGATCAGTGGGTGTCCTCCTAGCTACAACTTAGGTTATAAAACCAAGAAGTCAACAGGATATTCCCACGAATCAACTAAGATAATGAGGTCATCCAATATTCCTTCCAGTTTAATAGTGAATCTATCTGCACGTTCTAAAATGGTAGGAGTTGGCCTGAGATTAGTGATCTCGATGTTCCTTATAGTTTCAATGGTCATGACATTAATTGCTGCACCTAAATCTACTAGTACATTGGGTATCTGTGTGCTCCCAATATGCACAGTGATAGTGGGGTTCCTAGGATAGTCGTATTTGGCCCAGAGGGTTTTTCCCATTATTAATTCAAATAATTTCTCGATGACATGAACAGTGGGAGGATCACTGGGTTTTCTTCCTGGTTTCCTTGTACACAGATCCTGAATGGTTTTGGCATAGATAGGTACATCATGAAGGGCCTGAAGGAGTGGAATTTTGACATAGATATTTTTTAACTCTCCTAAGAGGTTAAATTGAGGTTGTCCCACTGCCTTTGGTAGTATTAATCTTTCAGGGTATGGTGGTTCCCTAATCAATTGTGTAGGATGTGTGTCGATAAATATGTCTTCTTATGTTTTAGCCAGTATCTTGGTAGGATGTTCAACATCCTCAATAATGGGGATCACTGTATTGGATAAATATTGTTGGTTCATCCTCTCTTCAGGCATAGAGGATGGAACATCCTCAATGACCAAAGGCTCCACTACCCTCCCTGATCATAAGCGTATGTCGTTGCATGGAATTGGAGTAATGGATTAAGTTTTCGTGTTGGAAGTATCAAACTGATGGACTACTTTATTATTTGGGTTGGGGTTAGGTTGAGCAGGTAGCTGCGGTCATATAGGCACATTGGGGACATCATTATTCTAGATTTGTAGCTGCAACTGCTGATACTGTTGATAAGGCTGAGGATATTGTTGAGGAGGGTACGGTTGATGAGGAAACGTTTGATGTGGAAGATGTTGAGGAGGTTGGTTATGGGGAAAGTGGTTACCTGGATGGAAGTTGCTCCATCCAGGAGACCAAGAATTTTGTTGGTTTGGTGGCTGTCTCCAAGAGTTCCAGGAGTTAAAATTTTGCATTGGAGGTTGAGAGGGATACCATTGATGGTTATAATAATATGAATGGAATTGTGTATTCATGTGCTGAATATTATTCCAATTATTCATGTTATTTGAAAATGGAAACAAGTCTAGAGCCATACCTTGATTTCGAGGCTGCTAGGGATTTTTCTATGCAATAAAGTAGGTTGGTTCCACATCTAGAGTTGATGCCTGCAGAATTTCCTTCACTTGAGGTAGTGAAGGGCATTCTTTTGTCTAATGGTTCAGTTCACAAAGCTGACACACTTCTACCTTGTCGAATGGGAACTCTTTCAGAGGATGGTTCTTCCTACATTTAGGGCAGAATATACCAAGTGTGAGATATTCTATTGCTTGTTTTTGCTTTGCCCTCGGGACATCTATTTCCGAGGAGACAGAGCTCATCATTTTGTCTTGAAATTTTTGAGGAGATTTCCTATTTTTTCCCATGTGGCTCCTCCATTAGATGAATTTTGTGTTCTATTAAAGACATCATGTTCTAATTTGTCCTATTTTTCCTGTTTGTTGTTTTTGGAAGATCACCTAGAATACCTTTTGCATAGCTCAATGATCTTTTCAAAGGAATCCTTTGAGATATCCCCTTTCCTAACAGGTTCAACATGTCTAGGAAGTCATCCCTAATCCCACAAAGTAGGATTATTTTGAGCACTTCTAACCCCTTATTAGTCTGTCCAACTCACTGCACATTGTATAAAATCCTTTCAACAAAATATTCCAGACTTTCATCATCCCTTTGTACCATTTTAAACAGTTCTTCTCTCTTATCTTTGGTATTACAATACTCCTGATATTTCTCCAGGAACACCTGTTTCATCTGGTCCCAGGTGGTGACAGTTCTAACACCCAGGCTCATGAACCAACGTAATGCATTGTCCTTTAGAGTGGCAGGAAAAATTTCATCTTCTATGCATTGGTGGTGTAGTCATAGTTGCAACAGAGGATGTCAAATTCAAAAATAAATTCATTCGGATACTCTGCCGCTTTTCCATAAAAACGAGGCAACACCGATGGCAATATATTTTTAATGGGGGATATCTCCTCTAGCTGTTGAATTGGGAACTGGAGTGTAGCAATCGTCCCTTTAGGTGGGGAGTTCCCCTCATGATGCTAATTTTCACCCATTTCTTCTTCGTGATCTTTTGGATTGCATCTATTGCTCATGTCTTCTTCTGCTTTATCCTGTTTGTGCTTCCATTGATCGTTAAATTTTTTATGGAACTGTGTACACTCCTCTTCTGTCACAACGTTCCCATTAATGTGATATATCAGATCTTGCTTAGCTAATCCCATAGTAATAACTCTGTATTCCTCCACAGGGATACCTGAGGGTGTTGCAACTTCTCCTGTGTTCTCCACTATGGAAACTGATGCTGCCACTTCGAGGGTAACTGGGCTTCTTCTAACATGTGTTTCCTAATGGTGATCCCCAATAGAATAATTGGTCCTATCAACCAGATCATCAATGAATGTCCTTCTTCCCAATGCTATATTTCTCCCACGGCCTCGACTACCTACAATGTTAGTATTCTGTGGGGTTCTGGGATTTTAAGGAATTTCATGCTGCACCCTTCTCATATTCATGCAACCCAAAAGATGCAAAATTAAAAATTGAAGAAAAATGAATAGATATAATTACTGGATACAACTACTACGGTGTCTAATAATTATCTTTCCCCGACAACAACGCCAAAATGTTGGGCACCCTATATGCAAGTTAATTAAAGCCAACATACAGAGTGTTCAATATAAATTGTCAACCTAGGGAAGTTTTTTATTTCAAAGATTATGTGCGTTGTATATGCTTAAACAATAAGTAGCTGATATTGTAAATGAATTATCCTAATTTCTTGTTCAGCCCAACTCATCCCAAGATCAACTTAATCTAATTTACCTTCTTGAAAATGCAGAATCACAATTACGTACTTACAACCCTTAATCTAGAAATGAGAGGTTTAGAAAAAAAAACATCTAGATTTACTTTTACATAAAGTTAAATCCTAAACTACCCATCCATCTGAAGATCCATCTCAACTATCTTAATTCAACTTAATCTAGGAATTCAAAGTGCAAGAATTAAGTTCCATAATTATAACTGTAAAGGGATGAACTAAAGAGATCTAAATAAAATAGCAATTGAAAGAACTAGGCTTTTACAGCTATCACACAGTTGCATAAGAGAAAGTTAATCCACACAATCAACTGTCACACCACACCACTGCAGTTTACATGGAATGTAATTACTGGTCATTCAAAGGAATGCATAATAAATTGATAGTTGTTGTAGCTACTGTAAATAAATGAATTCATAATAAGTTTCACACCACACAATAGAATAAATAAAATACCTAATTAACTCAGCAATATCGGTAGGAAGGTGGGCCCAGCCTTCACACATAGATGCTAGAGTTAGCACATGTTAAAATGCCGAGATGTGAAGAATCAAACTCCTTGTATTAAAATAGCGAGATGAACGCACAACCTCTGTCACAGCTTATGGAAATAAAATTAATTAATATCCAACCCCTGGCTCGGAATAGTTCCTAGTATTTATACATTTAAAATCATAACTTCTACCCATTGATATCGGGAATCCATGAATATCTCTGATCTTCAGGCTGCCCCAATTACGGTACGCTGTTACAGATGTGGAAAGATAGAAGAAAATATAGGAAGGTTGTTACTCAAGCCAGTAATGACAATCATGATCAATATAGAAGATACTTCATCGACTGCATCTACCCTTAAGCAGTGGTGCACTATTGCAGCCACCTTTGTACAGCTTGCGTGGAATAATTCCCTTTGAGTGCGTTCTTTGGGCAATGTTGGAATAGATGGAAATTATCTCAGCAATGAATGTCAATCCCTCTCTTGGCATGTTCAGCCTGCTACACATGTATCCTTTACATCTCGAATTATCTTTATAAAACCACCATATGTTAGCATAATTCAAGATATAGAGCCCTGATTACAACAATCATAAGCATTAATAAGATAAGATAATAATTAACCATACGTGTATGAATTGAGGGATCAAGTGAAGGAAAACATCTGTTTAATGTACATAATGGATTAATATGAGGCAAAAAGAGGTAGTTAAAGGTGGTCAAAAAGGGGTCATTTCTGGGCCCAACACATTTAGAAAGGAATACTTCACATCCATGTGATGAACCTCCCATTGCCTTGAAGTTCCAATGGCGAAAGCTATCCTTATGGAGTCCATCTTTTCCACTGGTGCAAAGGTATCATTGTAATCAATAGCTTTAACTTGTGAGTAGCCCTTAGCTATTTATATTGCCTTATATTTCAAAGGTGAACCATCAAAATCAAATTTAGTTTTATAAACCCACTTAGACTTTACTAGCTTTCTCCCTGTGGGGAGATCAACTAGTTCCCATGTGTTGTTCTTTTGGAGTGAGTTGTATTATTTTTTCATGGATTATTTCCATCTTGGATAATCTAATGCATATTCATATGTATGAGGATCATATTAAACTATCAAATAACACTTCTCAACAAAGAATGTATCCTTCACACAAATTGCAATCTCAAATTGAGATCTAGTCCTCCTAGTGTCACTAGGATTACCATCTAGTTCCCCAGCTGCATGAATGGTGCTTACTTCCCATTCTGGTATTGTAGGTATGTTAGTTTCTACATTTAAATCATCATTATCATACATACCAGAATAAAAAAACTCATTAGTCTTTTCACTTACAATTAGTGGTTGTGGTGATGAAGAGGACTCTCCAACTTCAACTGTTGCTAAATGCTCTTCTTCAAATTGAACACTCCTTTCAATGAAGGATTTGTTAATTCTAAAGTTGAATAGATTGTACATTTTTTAATATTCAGAATACCCAACAAATAGGAACTCTTTCTTTTTGGGTTGCAAAGCCTTCCTATTTTTAGTTGAAATTCTAGCCCAAGCCTTTGAGCCAAAAATCTTGTAATGGGTCAAATATAGCTTGTTCCCACTCCAATCTTCGAAAGGAGTAATACCATCAAAATGCTTGTGAGGAGCCCTATTCTAGATATAGGATGCACAATTTTTTTCTTCATCACAAAGCTTTGGTGGAAAATATTTAGACTCCATCATGCAAGTTTCCATCTCCTTGAGTGACCTATTCTTTCTCTCAGCAACACCTTTTTGTTGTGGTGTGTTAAGGAATAGAATGTTGCATATGGATACTTGCATCTTCACAATAATGGATGAACTCAAACTTCACATACTCACCACCATTTTCATATATAAGGATATTGAGTTTTCTCCCAGACTGGTTCTCAACCAAGGCTTGAAAGACCTTGAAGAGTTAAAAAACTTCAAACTTGTGCTTTAGGAAGTAGATCCAACAATACCTGGAAAAATAATTTATGAATGTCAGTGCATATTTGGCTTGACTCATGGACATATGAGGGAGTGGAACAAAAATTTCACTCTGGATTAACTCAAGGGGTGTAGAGGTTCTCTCGTGACTAGCTCTCTCATACTTGTGCTTTGGGTGTTTTCCTAGGATGCAACCTTGACAGACTCCCTTAGAAAACTTGATCTTTGGTAACCCTATGACCATGTCTTTATCACTCAAATATGAAAGATAATTGTAGTTAATATGGCCAAATCTCTCATGCTAAAGCTTTATTTCTTCATTAGCATGAGTGAGAAGAGATGAGGGGTTTGAGAAAGGTAGGAAATGGGAAAACTTGTAAACCTTTGAATTGTTATCCACAACACCTTTTACTATGTCTTTACAATTCGAAATATCTGAGATTTCAACTTCATTGGGAGAGAAGATGAATTTCTTTGGAGACCCAGTGTGGGTCATATGACACACTAATAATAGGTTAGAAGTTAGGCATGGGACATACAACACATCATTGAAGGAACCATGGTCAAGATCAATCCTACCCTTCCCCATATTATCAGTAATAGAGTCATCTCCCAAAACAATTTTTGGACCTTTGGAATTGTCAAGAGAGGAGAAAGTCTCCCTTGTCAAAACCATATGTCTAGAAGCTCTAGAATCAATGATGAATCTAGGTGAGCTTGAGGTGCTAGAAACCAAGGCATGTACTCTCTCCCTGTCTTCTAAATTTGATCCTCCTTCCTTGTTTCTTGCACATCCAGGAAGGGAGATGGTGTTCTTCTCCAGGGGTTGGACCAACGTGTCAATTTTATTTTTCATACAAGATATCTCAGTATGATATCCCTTACTTTAGTATGCACACTTTCTAATTTCTCCTTTGTTCTTCTTCTTCTGGAAGTTTTTCTTGGATCCTGACGGCTCCTCTTGAGACTTTTCCTTGTATCTCTTTTTCTCAGGTGGATTTTTTGGCTTTCTTCTTTCCTTTTGAATCCACCCTCGAATATCCAACAACCAAATATTCATCTTTAGAAGGTTTGATGGTGCCCATCATTACAAATTTATCTTGCTTCTAGGTGTTATAGCTGATTTTACCACTCCAGGTGAATCACACTTGTATGGCATTACCCTGTCCCTCTGTAGACTCCTTAGACCCCCTGGACCATTTTTTGTCCTTTGATGTTTCCTTGACCATCCCTATAAACATGTGAAAATTTATACATGCGACTTTTAAACCCCTAATCGCGTATATACGTGGGTTTGAACCCTAAAACCGTGTACATAAGGATGTGTGCAAAGTCCAAATCCTTTTGGAGTTTTCCTTGACATGGATCTGACTCACTTGAATCCTGGCCTTCCATATGCCTTGAGATCGCTTAGCTTCAACCTTTCATTACCCCTTTGAAAATCTATATAAGGAACTCTTTGGATACATTGAAGGCATAAGAGAATTAAGAGCAAAGAAACTATAGTCCATTGTTACCGAAACTTGTGCTTGAGTTTGCATCCCTTTGTCCCTTGGAGCACTTTTGTGTTCTTCTCAAGCTTGCCTTTTGCTTGTGAGCTTGATATCGAGATATGGACGATTGAGTTGGTGGAGGCCCAAGTGGGGGATTCAGTTTCTCTGATTCGCAGACGTTCCAACAGAGGTTGTATCCATTGTAATCTTTGATTTTATATTAATAGAAATATCTTTTCCTGTTCAATAATGTATGTTTGAATGAATATTTTATCCATGGATGATTTCAAATGCTTATACATTGTTGATTATATATGCTAGAATAGATCTAACACCAAGATATATAGTATGCTTGTCTTGTTTACTTGTTGTTGAGGAAGTGATTGATCAATCCAAGTTGAAGTTGGAAAGCTCAACGGGGATCTACTTCAACTGTCCAAAATAAGGTGTGAGGTCTGATCCTTTAGTGTTAGATATTTGATTTCTATTGAATATTGGAAAGGATTGATTTCTGGAGTCAATTTGTCTGTTGTGGTACCCCAAGCCATAGGAATTTCTCTCCGTAACAGAATTGGCGACTCCGCTGGAGAGTTCCTAATAGTTGTCCTTTTAGGGTTTTCTGTCGGCATTCAATGACTTTGAATTGCACTTTTTCTCTTGTTTTTGCGTTGGGTCTGGGGGAATGCTTGCCTAGTAGTGTCTGATTGGTGTGAAGTTTGTCTTAGCTTGTCTGTTTCCCTTTATTTTTATGCACCTTTCTTCTTGTATGCGAGTTTTTAACTCACAGTTGCATATATATGCGGGTTTCACTACTATTTCTGTGTACACACGCGGGTTTACTACGAATAGTCGCATATGCCCTTAGTTTTTCATTTTAGAGGAAGATGGATTGTTGTTGGGTGAATTTTGATGATTGCTGAGTCTCCTTTGATACTACTAGAGTCTATATCCACCTCTATTTCTGACCAGAGACATTTTTTTTAGGGTAAAATTTATTTTTTGAAGAATGTTCTTGTCATTGCATTTTCGATTTTTTGTTTTGGGATTAGTGCATTATATTTCTTTTACCTTAGTACTTTGCTTGAGTGCTGCTTGAGTGTTCTTGCAGAGTCTGGGGGTTGTAGAGCCTTTCTTTTGCTTTAATATCTTATTTTTATTTCAAAAAATCCAAAAATGTTTGCTTATCATCATGCATTGCATCGTGCATTTTGCATAGTACTTGCACTAGATTTGCTTTGGAGTATTAGTCAGGATTTCATATAGGAAAGCTTGCATTTATCATTTGAAGAAAATTGTGCATTTCACGTAGTAGCATACCTTGTTTTTCATGGACACAATGCATTTGCATTTATTGTTAGGTGTGCATTTTGCTTCACGTTGTGTCATAACGCCATTAGTTGCACGACCATATACCTCTTTTGAGTAATAAAGGCAATTAAAATCAACACTTAATTAAAATGAACTACAATATTTTATTTGATAGGGTCCACCAACAAGATTAGGTTTTAGGATCTTGGAATAGTTCATTGTGAGTAAATTATCCAAGACCACTAAACAACAACATGTATGTGTCTGTCCAAGTGAGTGTGTGAAATTCCTTGGTATAACCAGTGTTTCTTAGGATCCTCCTCTCAAAAGGGAGTTAAGCACGAGTTAGTGTGAGTGGTTATTGATTGGGATGACCCCTAGTCATAACTGAGTAGCACTTGAGATATTTCCAGGATTATATTCGTATCTGGGGGCTCTTTCGAGAGTTCCGGGATTTGCTACCCTGCCCATACGGTCAATCCCACCTGCGACTGTCTGCCTGAGCATTGATTATATTGAGGTGACCTTAGTGTCCTTACCTAGGATATCGAGGGGGTACTCTGTAGGGGTTATTCTGCAGGTGTCCCGGCCAGGTTGGGGTCGGACAACACAGTCTCTTTACGCGTTGAAGCTGAGGGCCACAATAATTGGTTACATACCTCCGCTTGTTGTGTATGGGAGTCTCAAGCCTCTCCTAGGCAAGACATACCTGCTTCATTCGGGAGCTCACTTATCCTACCCTTGGTTTCTTGTGTTTGGATTTAGATTTTATTGGTGATTGCTCTTTGCATGTTAGCTTGCCTAGGGTTTGCGTAGATAGAGAGTCTTTTATATTTTTTGAGTCATTGTGGATTCGAATGCGGCTCCTCGTCGTTCTCATCGTTTAGCAGGACTTCTACCCTCTACATCGCCTCCTCCTTTGGGAGAGAGAAATAGACAGTCCAAGAGGACTACTTTGCACATTGATTCACACACGATGGGAGACCATGTAGAAGATATTATTGAACCACCTTCTCCCATTCAAGTGGAAGATGGGGAGTTTACTCCTAACTATGATCCTTCACCTAATTTGACTGAGTTAGGTCCTGTAATTTTTGAGATAGGTAATTTTCATGATAGACCTACTTACTCTAGTGTTGATCCCCCATTGACGCATCGCCGGTATGGAATGCTGGAAGATGATGAGACTCGTTTTGAACCCGCAAGCACTAGTTATGGTAGTTATGGTATGTCTGGTTTTCCCACACATGATTTGGAATTCCATGTCAAGTCTGAATTTGATCCTAACACTATGCCTGGGGGCACTCTCATTCCTTACCATGCGGAGAGGTTTGGGAGCACAAGTCACATTGCACCTTCCATCCCGACGGTGGAAGCTACATCACATATTCCTCCTAGGTCTAGGGTTAGTGATCCTATTAGGATACCAGATCTGAGACGAGTGACTATAGCGAATAACACATACATAATTACATAGGTCCCTTCATCCTCTATCCCTAGTTCTTTGAATGTTCACCCTCCACCTCATTCACGTGGTCCTTCAGGCCGAAACGTTGTTACGAGTCATGTCTGTACTGCGGTTACTCGACTAGTTGTGTCTCAGGTTCCCGTTATTTTGGGAGGTCATGTTCATACTTCTACAAATCATATTACTACTTCTGGAGTGTATATTCCTACTTCTGGAATGTATATTCCTACTTCCGGAGTGTATATTCCTACTTACGGAGTGTCTCATGGGACCTATCATGCGATGACTTATGGACCCTATTATGGGACGCAGTATGGACAGGGCTCTTCACCTTATGGGTGTGGGTATCAAAAACCCGCTTACTCTCCAAATTGCAGCTTTGTAGCTCCAAATAATCAAGGTACACCACATTATGGTGCTTCCACGCCACCCTATACGGGTCAAATGGGAGGAGGGAACTATGGCCAAGGCCATGGTGGTTATGGTAATCAGACCTATGTGAATCAGAACTATCAGGAAGTGGTCCATCGATCTAATCATCCTAGGCTCCCTTTCCTGACAACGATGAATCTTCCTGACTTGTTGAGATTAACGAACGATCCGGTAGCTCATGACCCAGCTTACCTGGCTGTCCCTACTAAGCTTCCCTCAGATATACCC
Source organism: Pseudotsuga menziesii (assembly GCA_001517045.1). Taxonomy (NCBI): domain Eukaryota; kingdom Viridiplantae; phylum Streptophyta; class Pinopsida; order Pinales; family Pinaceae; genus Pseudotsuga; species Pseudotsuga menziesii. Next base: position 632,047 of record LPNX010402732.1, on the reverse strand, counting down.
AAATTCGAGGGCAAACCGGGAGAGGATCTGAGCGAACATGTTACTACCTTTCACCTATGGTGCTCTTCAAATTCCTTACACCAGGAATCAATCTGTTTAAGGCTGTTTCAACACACCCTTACAGGGCCTGCCGCGAAATGGTATATAGAGCTACCTAGGGGGGCATTCGCTTCGTTCGATGACCTAGCGATGAATTTTCTTAACCACTTCCATCTACCAGTGTGTTATGACATTGGTACAGAACTCTTGTCGACATTTCGGTAGGATAAAGCCACACATATCTCTAATCATATCCAAGAGTGGCGTAGACGGAAGAGGTTAGTTAAAGCCTTTATACCGCCAGAATTCCTCCTCGAATGGTTCCTTAAGTCGTTATTTTCGTATATAGAAAAGGATGTTTCTACATCCGGAGTGCAAAATGAGGAACATGCCATTTTTAAGGGTTAGGAGCTGGATTTGATTTATGCTCAATCTGGTTTGTTATATGAGATCATTCCCAATGCTCTGCATTCTAGTTTCGACCCCAAAGTTAAACCTAGACCACATGCTGATGTCATTGTTGGTTGTGCAAGTGCTAAACCTGTGGATTTAGTTGCGAAACAAGTTATTCAATTTTCAATCAACCAATCTACTTCAGGACAAGCCACAGCTTCGTCTCAACCCGCCCAAACGACGAGTGTGCTTTTGGTGCAATCGTTGGACCATAAGGGTAACCAGCAGCCCGGACGGAATAAAACGAAGGGTAAGAATAATCGTAAGGGTGGGAATAGGAATGAAAATGATAATAATAATGACAATAATTCCCGTAATGCTAGGGGGGACAAGTAAGCTAAATGTGAGGTTAAATTTCCTTGCAAATTGTGTAAGGAAGATCACCTCACTTACTTGTGCCCTCATATCGATGAAGCCTTGAGATTCTTAGCGCAGGGCCCAGCTGTGTTGACTAACCCTTTACCTCATAATCAAAATATCAACTCAAGGATGCATGATCAGTCTGGTGGTGATCAAGATCCACTGAAAGGTAGTGTTCGTGGTTGCATTAACATGGTATGTGCTGCAAAAGTTGTGACCCATGCGAAGGACTCTGGTTCGTCACAACCCAACCTAAGAAAGGAACCTGATCCACCAGGGAATCCTTTACATATTGAAAAACCCATGGATAAACCTGAAGCTACACCTCACATTCCTAAGGGATTCCTTAATTGTTTGGGGCACAATCCTAATGCCTGAGCCGCCCAGAACTATTTTGTTGTTGAGGATTTGGGCCATACTCCTTGTGCGATGTCTGCACTAGAAGTACTTCAGAGTTGTCCTTCACAAAGGAAGGCTTTGCTTTTTGCCCTTGGTATGAATGATGATAATTCTTCCTCCATGATTAAATTTGAAACCATAAGACTCCAACCTCGCTTGCCTTACTATTTGTCTCTTTTGATTCACATAGAATGTCTTAACATGACCATCAAGCACACTGTGATTGACAAAGGCGCTGCTACTTCTGTGATGTGTTTATCATGTTGGAAGGGTTTAGGTTCCGCTGAGTTGTCTAAATCAGCAACCATGTTAACTGCGTTTGATGGGATATCATTTAGACTACACTAGATCCTTTCTTCCCTTAAGGTCTGTTTGGGAGGGAAGACCGCTGTGATAGAGGTCAAGGTGGTTGATGCGCCCCTTGACTACAATCTCTTGCTAGGTAGGAATTAGATGTATAGTATGCAAGCCGTAGCTTCTTCATTATTTCACATTGTATTCTTTCCATTTAATGGGAATATAGTTATGATTGATCAAATGTCATTCAAGAATCCATCGGTTATCGCATCTTCAGGAACTTTGATCTCGATTGTAGAGCACTCTCAGCCAGTAACTGGGAGTGTGGGTGTGGGCATGAATCCATCCCTCATGGGGATTTTTAGTTGTCCTGCACCTATCCTTATGATAGGTTCTAGTTTCGGTGAGGCTTCGACATATATGAGATCGGTGTATTTTCACACAAGTCATATGGAAGATCCTTGGATTCTTCCTACACCGAGTACTTCAAGTGAGCCCATTGTGATGGATGTGATGTTTCCTGCAACTATGGTAGCTTATCAAGCTAATGTTGAGTGTGTTGTAGAGCATAGTCCTTCCTCTTCACGGACGGAGGAGGAGGACCCTTATGTGCTGTCTGCATGGGCAGTATAGTCTTCTGATGTGCAAGACTACCTTGATAGTGTTTTTCCTTCAGACGAAGCGATTATTGATGCCATGTCGGGAGTGGAGCGACCATGGCAAGAGCTCCATCACAGATCTTAATTTCTTCCTAAGCTTGACTGCTTGGAGCGTGAGGAATTTAGGGAGGTCCAGAGTGAGAGAATTGGTAGTACTATGGTTCCATTAAGATGTCCTAGTCCGATGGCTAATGGAAACATGGCAAATATATCTCCAACGATTCCTATCAATATCTCTCGCGATCCTGGCAGGATAGCGAATGTCTATATTGGGGCAGAATTTTCCCATGCTGAGATTCAAGAATACACCAAGATGTTTAAAGAATTCTGTGATATATTTGCTTGGTCTTACGATGAAATGCCAGGTATCGACCCTCGCATTGTTAAACATGAGATTAAGACTTATCCTAATGCTAATCCTGTTCGACAACGCTTGCATGCAGTGAATCCTAGGAAAGCACCAGCGACTAAGGCAAAGATAGAAAAACTATTGAAAGCTGGTTTTATCTATCCCATTCCCTTGACGGAGTGGGTTTCAAAACCCATTCTGGTGGATAAGAAGCAGGGAGTGATTTGCATATGTACTGATTTCCATGATTTGAATCGTGCCTATCCTAAGGATAATTTCCCCACACCATTTATTGATCATATTTTGGATGAGTATGTGGGTAGCAAGGTTTTTTCCTTTATGGACGACTTTTTTGGATACAATCAGATACAAATTAAACCTGAGGACCAACATAAGACTTCATTTATTTATCCTTGGGGAACTTTTGCATATCAAAAAATGCCTTTTGGCCTTAAGAATGCCAAAGCTACTTTTCAGTGGGCTATGACCTTGATCTTCCACGATCTCAAATCGATTATCGAAGTGTTTTTTGATGACCTTCCTACTTATTCTCGTATGAGAATGCGTCATTCCTATCATTTAAGATTGGTATTTGAAAGGTGCCACCATTATTTGGTTAGGTTAAATCCTCACAAGTGCATCTTTTGTGTGAAGTATGGTCACTTATTAGGATTCATTGTTTCTAAATAGGGTATAAGAGTCGACCCTTTGAAGGTTGAGGCAATACTTCTGTTGTCTCCCCTGAAAAATATTCATCATATTCAATATTTGCAAGGCATGGCAAACTTCTTACGGAGATTCGTTGTCAATTTTGCCAATTTGACTAGAGGCTTCATGCATATTTTGAAGAAGGACACGACCTTTTGTTGGGATGAGCGAGCCGAGGAGTCCTTTGATGCACTCAAGCAAGCCCTAGCATCGGCCCCAGTGATTAGTCCCCCAGACTATAGCCATGATTTTCTACTTTATGTGGCCGCGTCCATGGAGACGATTGGTATGGTTTTTGTTCAAGAGGATGAGGAGCTCTAAGAGCATGTCATATACTATCTGAGAAGAAATCTTATTGATGTGGAGATCCATTATTCTCATGTTGAGAAGATTGCCTTAGCTACTGTACATGTGGTTCAACGGTTGAGACATTATATTCTCCTTCACCAGACCTTGGTTGTAGCCCATGTCAATCCATTTCAATTCATCCTCACTCGAAGGATGATTGGGGGAAAATATAATAAATGGATTGTCATCCTGCAAGAATTCGATCTCGAGTTTGTTTCGGCAAAATCGAAGAAATCGTTAATTTTTGCAGAGCTTATATTGGATTTCCCAAGTGAGGCCGAGGAGTTGGTTTGTGAATATATGTTTATCAATGAGCACATCTTATTAATCTCAACTTTAGACCCATGGTATGGGGATATCATTATATATTTACAAACATTGAAGGTCCCTATTGACCTCTCATGGGATGAATGACGACGGTTACATCGCGTGTCTAAGAATTACCTTATAGTGGATAACACTTTGTACCTCCATGGGGTAGATTCCATTTTACATCATTGTTTAACTCATGAAGAGGCTGAGGTAGTGCTGAATGACTACCACGGAGGGGCGTGTGGTGGTCATCTATCTGGGATTTCTACAGCCCCAAAAATATTAAGAGCGGGTTATTTCTGGCCCTTGATCTTTAAGGATTGTGTAGATGCGGTCAAGAGCTGCCACCTTTACCAGGTGTTTGCACATAATATGCACTTGAAACCTGCCCTATTACATCCAATCATCACCACCAGTCCCTTCACTAAGTGGGGGCTTGATTTTATGGATTGCAACCCAACTTCAGCTGGAGGCATCATCATATAATAGTGGCTATTGATTACTTCATGAAATGGGTTGAGGCCATGCATATAGTTAAATATGACGGTGAGACAGTTGCACACTTCATATTCAACCAGATTATTACTCGGTTCGGGATTCCAAAAGAGCTTGTCACTTACCATGGTTTGCACTTTCAGAATCGTATGATGGAAGAGTTGGAATCAAAGTTAGGGTACAAACAAGAGCATTCTTCCTCTTACTACCCTCAAGTGAATGGACAGGTAGAAGTAGTGAACAAATCACTCAAATCTATTCTCCAACGAACCATCACACAAAGTAAGAATAATAGGCACATTATGTTATATCCTACTTTGTGGGCTTATAGAACCGTTGTTAAGACTGCCACGGGTTTTTCTCCATATCAACTTGTACATGTAGTGGAGTCGGTATTGTCGGTTGAGTGCGAGATTCCTTCTTTGAAGCTAGCCATAGATATTTTACCAGACACTTCCCCATTGGAGGAGCGTTTGGTCCACCTTTAGCAACTTGATGAGCGACATTGAGATGCCTTGGTGGCTCTAGAAGTAAATAAGCGTCACATAAAGGTCCAGTACGATAATTCTGTCTGTCCAAGGAGGTTTAGTGAGGGAGACTTGGTCCTTTTGTGGGATCAACCGAAAGAACCCTTGGGGGCAGGAAATTTTAACCCCATGTGGCGCAGTCCTTACGTTGTCAAACATGTGTTAGAGAAGGGCACTTATGAGTTAGTGGATTATGAGGGAACGACCTTGGTGGAGCCTAGAAATGGGCTCTATCTCAAAGAGTACTATGCATGATTTTTAGCCAAGGTTGGTTATTGTATATTATTGTACATTTTTGCATAGGTAGGTCTTTTTCTTATAGTGATTGGGCTTGTGATTAGTTTTCGTTTCTTTTGGCAGATGTCAATGGAATCTTCCACATACATAGGATTCATGAATGGTGTGAGCTGTCACACTCAACACTTAGCCTTTTCTGTTTGGGTGATTTATACTCCTATGGGTCAGGTATTGTCTTTAGGAGGCATATGTTTACGGCCATCTTCGAACAATGTTGCTGAATATAGCGTCGTTATTGAGCTTCTATAGGATTCCATTTTACATGGCATTCTGTCTCGTGAGGTACGTCTTGATTCAGAGTTAGTAGTGTCACAGCTTAATGGTTTGTACCATGTTAGAGATACGACATTATTAAGAAGCTTCTTACATGTGAGATTATTAGAATGAAAATTTGACAATATAACATACATACATATTCCAAGAATTAATAATCAAGTTGCAGACTCATATGCTAACTATGTGTTATATTGGCACTTGTTTCATACACAATAAACTCATCACAAACACAAATTTTTACACATGTAAATAAATAAACCGATCATCATAAAAAAATTTATAAACATCCAAAATGTGGTAATACATAGTGTCATAATAGAAAAATGGGGTTGTCGAGCCACCAAAATATAATACACGGCAATACAAAATGTATCACTCCTAGGTATCTAAGCCTATGGAGGAGTAGGGGGGTTTTGATCATGGAATGTCACTACGGCTTTAGCCAGCCGTTGAAATAGCCACACCCATGCTCTTGGTACACCCACCACCTAGTACTGCATGGCCTCAGGCAAGTCCTCGACTTGCGCCATGGGTACTCTATGTGTCAGCCTCACGAAGTTGGTAGGAATGCTTTGGAGCGTCCACTCCACATCCACACCCATGATATCGTCTCCTTTACCCCTCCGTCTATGACGAGGGAAGCCTTCAGGCTATTGTGGTCCCACATCTGGATGCATATGGTAGATGTCACTATGTATTGTCACCCAAAAACATGTCTTTTTATTTCATATAATCAGAAAACACAAAAAAATTAAATAACTCAAAAATTTTAAAGAGAGGGTTGAGATTCGTTACCTATGTCACTGTATGCCAATCCTGGTGGTAGCAGCATGTCCAGGTCTCCTCGAAAATATATCCCCTCATAGGGGTAGTCATTGATGGTAACTATCTGTCATCACCACCACAGAAAGAAATCAGCTGGATAGAGGTTGGAAACCCTACCTCCACCCAGTCTACACATTGCATCCACCCAACACCATTGGGTCAGATCTCGAACCCCGTGTAGAGGATCGTTAACTCTAGGGCACAATCCTGGAACACACTTGAAGAAAAACGTGCTCAGTATGCTGCTGAAACTGAAGTTTTGCACTCTGCCCATCTTACACTCACTAAGCTGGTGTTTCATGTTGCCCAGTAGTGTAGTGCTCCAATCATATACCATGGGTCTCATGCACTCCACTGAATAGAACATTAGAGGCCACAAGGCCTAGTGGAGTGAAGCCAAGCCTGCTATCCTGCCCAGTGTGAGTAGGATGGACTTTAGGCCCAGCACATGTATGGAGTTAGTTGGGATCTGACTCCCCACCTTCTCTATGTTCGGATAGCAGTACACTGCAATGTACTCATCTATAGTCAGGCCACCTCTGGGCCCACGAGAACATAAGTTCACTACATCCCCCCATTGGGAAAGTCCAGTAATAAAGTATATGCCATCCACTTCTATGGTGAGGGACATCCCATCTATCTGGAATGACTCTGAGTCTGGATCCCAGTAGTCCACTAACATATGCAATAGTCCTAGTTTGGCTTTTAATCCACTAAGACACCAAAATTTGTAAATCCCACATGCACATAACGCTTGTTGAGCCATTAGATCAGCCCTTACTGCCTCCTCTACATCACCATGTTCACGTTCTCTCCATTCTAGGACCATCCTGCAAAAAAAAATTGAAGTTTGTCCATTACAATACTTGAAAAACCTTAAGCACGGCCGCATACGTGACTGTTTTCCAAACAACCGCGTATGTACGCGACTGTGAGGGCATTTTTCGTGTATATCCAGCCCTATACGCGAAAAAACCCTCGATTTTTGTGTGGGCCATAGTGCCTATTTTAGAATGGCCTAGAAAATCAAATACACCATGGAATTTGAAAAAATTTGCATCAAAATGAAAGAGTAGAGCATGGGTAAGTACCTGGAAAAAATGGTAGTGGATTCCGCCGGATAGATCTCCTGGAATTCGCTGTTGAATTTTTGAGCTCAAACGGGTAAAAATTTCAAATGTTTTATAATGTTTTGAATTTTTTACTATTTATAGAAATTTTTCAAATTTATGAAAATTTTTACCCCCTTTCCTATAGTTTGGACTGTTTCTATTTTTTTTGGACTGTTTTTGGACTAATTTATGATGTAGGAGACCTTTTTGAGTGTCGTTTCAGTTGTTGGATTGACCCGTTCGTGTCGATTTCAGGTATCATGTCTAAACTGGCATATAGGCTAGGTTTCATCACCATTTGCATTTTGAATGACCTTTTGACCGTTTCATTATAGCCTTAGGTACGAACCCACTTTATTATGTCATGGAACCTTCTTGTTGTTTTAGAAGTGGTAGGATATGAGTGGTAGAGCTTGACCTTACATGGGTACGCTATTTAACGCCTTATTTTCATTTGGTACCCATGCTGACATTTTGTCCCTTAGGGTGTGGGAGTCTGTTGTATAGTATTGCCATGACATTTCACAAGAGCCTCATACTCCTCTTGATCTATTGCTGGCCTATTTCCCTCATGACTCCCTTATGTCAAGTTGTAATTGCATTATCATGAGCTTTGCCTTCCTTATTGAGCCTTATGCCGGCTTCCTTAACATTGAGTTTCAGCCATATAGCCCGAGCTTGTCTCATGTCTAGCCATGCAGATCCATTTTCTTTATCCTTTGCAACTTGATTCCCTATTTTTACCCGGAGGGGATTTTCCCCCGAGTGTCGTTATCCTACACATGTATCCTTGCATTGAGCATAGGTATGTTCCACTGCTTGGAACTAGTTTGTTTTCCTATATGACACTCGTCTCCTCATAGTCTGTAACTATAAAGTAGTTTTATTCTTTTTCAAGCTTTTTAAATATTTGAAAAAGTCCAAAAAAATAAAAAAGCAAAAATCCGGACAAGGAAAGATATTATCTTTTGGTAGTTGTTGATTCGTGTCGCCTTCAAACAGAGCACTGTATATCACATCCATTGGTTGGGTTTATAGTTTGACTTTAGGAGCTGTACTCGTTTATCTGAGTTTATCTCCATTGACTGGTTAAGCTTCCAGTCCCCATGGAGCCTCTGTTGATTCCTCCTGTGTCGCAGAGATGTCCCATTTTTGTATATTGAGTTTATGCTACCTTTATGTAAGTCACCATTCATTGTTATGCTCTTGTTCGAAGGAAGTTGAAACCTGATTCATCCATTCCTCAGTTATCTTGACTTTGCATGTTAGCCATTCCTGGTACAGTTACTGGTTCATGCACCTTATGATCGAGTCCTTCCACATTATATAGCTTTGTTGAGTACCTCGTGTTGGATGATGGGGGATGCCTTAATGCCCTCCTTCCAGTGGATTTCATCCCATCGACTCTAGATCATTTATTCTAGGATTGGAATCTAGAGTCATTTTTTAGTGCCTTGAGACTTGCAGTCATCAGTGGCAGGTTCTCTTGCCATTGACAGTTTTTGGGAATACATCAATATCCCCTGATCGAAGGATCCTCTCAAGTGTTCAACGTCAACACATTTATTCACACTTGTTAGTTTGTACTCTAGTACCTTGATTCCCATTTTCATTATCAGTGGGTGATCTCGCGTCTGTTAACGGTATACATCGATGACTGGTAACTAGACGATGGACTACTATGTTCGACCTTGACACCTCTATTCACATAGTAGTACATGTACTCGTAGCGGTTTGTGTAGAAGACCTTCTAGATTGGTGGCATCTCTTATATGCTACCTCCTTGATCGTGCTAGTGTTCATGAGATTTCAGCTCTCGTGACTTGATTCCAGTATATGTCAGACATTGCCAGATATTATGGAGATCTTGATCAATTATATATCTTCATCCATTATGGAGATCATGATCCTTTGTATATATTCATCATGGAGATTTTGATCTATGTATATTGTACATGGCGATGACCACTTATGTGATATTTTGTAGCATGCGTATTCATGGCCATTGTACTCTTATGTATCCGGGACTGCTATATGTATTTGCAGTTATATGCAGAGTTGTATCATTGTACTATGTTGATTGGGTGGTTGGTCTTCCATTTGGGATCCTTCATCACTCCACTTCTGGGATGGACTTATAATGTATTTCAGCCATCGTATGACCCTTCTGACCTCACACATTAGGGGGCATCTATTATAGCTGATTTTACAACTCCAGGTGAATCACACTTGTATGGCCTTACCCTATCCCCTTGCAAACTCCTTAGACCCCTTGGACCATTTTTTGTCCTTTGATGTTTCCTTGACCATCCCTATAAGCATGTGAAAATTAATACACATGACTTTTAAACCCCTAATTGTGTATATATGCGGGTTTGACCCCTAAAACCGTGTACATCGGGATGTGTGCAAAATCCAAATCCTTTTGGATTTTTCCTTGACATGGATCTGACTCACTTGACTCCTGGCCTTCCATATTCCTTGAGATCGCTCAGATTCGACCTTTCATTACCCCTTTGAAAAGCTATATAATGAACTCTTTGGATTCATTGATGGCATAAGATAATTGAGAGCAAAGAAACTATAGTCCATTGTTGCCAGAACTTGTGCTTGAGTCTGCATCCCTTTGTCCCTTGGAGCACTTTTGTGTTCTTCCCAAGCTTTCCTTTTGCTTGTGAGCTTGCTATCGAGAGACGAAGGATTGAGGTGGTTGAGGCCCAAGTGGGGGATTCAGTTTCTCTGATTTGCAGACGTGCCGATAGAGGTTGTATCCATTGTAATCTTTGATTTTATATTAATAGAAATATCTTTTCCTGTCCAATAATGTAAATTTGAATGAATATTTTATCCATGGATGATTTCAAATGCTTATACATTGTTGATTATATATGCTAGAATAGATCTAACACCAAGATATATAGTATGCTTGTCTTGTTTACTTGTTTTTGAGGATGTGATTGATCAATTCAAGTTGAAGTTGGAAATCTCAACGGGGATCTACTTCAACCATCCAAAATAAGGGACAAGGTCTAATCCTTTAGTGTTAGATATTTGATTTCGATTGCATATTGGAAAGGATTGATTTCTGGAGTCAAGCTGTCTGTTGTAGTACCCCAAGCCATAGGAATTTCTCTCCATAACACTAGGTGATGGATTCCATGAACTTAGCAATATTAAGCATCTTCCAGGATCCTTATGTCAACTTGGTGGAATGAAAGGTCGAAACAAAAACTGAATAGTTAGGACCAATATTCGAGAGTAGGGTAAAGACTAGTTTCTCATCCTTCTTTTTTATTCGACACTGTTTTAACTGCAGAACTAGAGCCTTAAACTTGGAAAAGTAGAGTTGTAATGATTTGAAGTTGTTGGGACTCAAGGAGATCAATTCATTCTTGAGTTGATGTCTTCTCATATCATATATCTTTCAAAAAATATATTCAAGCTTCTCCCACACCTCATTTGATGATGTCAATGCATTAAGATGGAAGAGGAGGTCTCTTGAGATGCTCAAGCAAAAAATACCATAGGCCTCATTCCTCATGTTGCGCCATTTAATTTTCTCTACAGCTGCATTGGGCTCTACCTTTGTTTCCATGGTAACCCGATAGAGACCTTTCACTCTCAACAATATCTCCATATCTCTTTTCATTTGAATAAATTGAATTGAGTCAAGATGATCCATTGAGATTGGTCTATATCTCAGCACTTGTGCCCTTCAACCAGCAGAATGTGCTCCCATTCAATGTGTAACATCCATAGTTGGATATTCTCAATTAATTAATTTTTGAAATAACCCACATATTCATACATAATAAAATATG